>CM053786.1:824148548-824548548 GCA_028749045.1 Cupressus sempervirens
ATGGGTCTTATTAGACCTAGGGCTTGCTCTTAAAATTACCTGTTACAACCTCCTACCTCCAAGCTTTTGTCATATGGTAAAATATTGCCCTAGTTTGCTCCATACCAAATTGGAGAAAATTCCAACGGTGGGAATTCAAACTAGGGCCATTTCTTTGGCCACAACCCTTGTTTTGAGGGTTTCACAGGCAGCAAGAAAGAAAAATGGATAACTTGCAAATGCAAATAGATCTTTCCTTGAAACCAATGCCAAAACTTCTTAAAATGCAAACTCCAACTTTTCAATGCAAAACAGCCACCGTACAACCTTCAAGAGTTCGTATAGTATGGAAAAAAGTCAAAATTGCCTAGAAATAGCAAATTTTATTGATTTTAAAGAAAGTACATAGATTTTTATTCATCCCATGGATGTTTAGAGCCTTTACAGGCTTGTACAAAGTGGGTAGAACCACCCCATGGTAGTTGCAGTTGTTGGGAGTGGTTTTTATTAAGAGTTGTAACATTTTGCAAAAAGTTGCTAATGCAACTTTGCAACTTTTGTATTTCCTTTTGATATTTTAACTACCCTCCATTGGTTGATGAAACAATGCAAGTAAAATTCACCATACCATGCAAAAATGTAGGGCTCAGAGTTCAAGAGATGCCTCACAGAAGAGGATAAGAGAATTGGCTTCCAACAAGGCTATAGAGCCGTGGCTAAACGGCTACGAGCTGAAATTAGTGTGGAAGGTTCTAATAATGATGCATCTGAGCCACAAGTAAATAAGCTAAATGAAATTTATTTCAAATTGAATACTTTACCAATTAGTCTATTTAATTTTAAGTTCCAATATAAAGTGAGTATATCTATTTTAAGCAAGCAATGATAACAATGCATAGGATGTTGGAATGCATCTTGACAATCCTTCTACACAATCCGTCGATGTTGAAGGTTCGCATGATGTGCATACCAGTGGTGGAGGTATACATTTTCTATTAAAATTTTTATATGTAATTTCAATTGGTGTTTGGATTAACGTAACATTTTGTATAGCAGTTGTAGAGGATCGAGGGGTCGATCTTCATGAGTGTGTTGATGTTGAGTCTAGACAAAATGATGTGGTCAGATCAGGTAAAGAGTGCCATAGTTATGTTATTTAAAATAATTAAATACTTGTAACAATTATAATAAATTATTTTTAATTTAACTCTTTTATTTGTTATTTCAGAGGACCCCCCTTTGCAATAGCATAGGAATTTGAGATAATCAAGAATAAAGAACAAAACAACTAATGAGGGGGGAATTGATGATGACACTGATGCTCCTCTTACAGCTTACATAGAAAAAAGAAATAGAAAGAAAAATAAGAAATGATTGTCATCTACATACCTTAATTGATAATGACTAAATTTTATGTCTCAATAAATTTAATTATGTGCTAATGAATGTTCATGAATAATGTGTTAATGTAGAATATTGATGAATTTTGTGTGTTAACGAATCTAATGTGTTAATGTAGAATATTGATGAATTTTGTGTGTTAAGGAATCTAATGTGTTAATGAATGTTATCGTGTGATATTGATTGAATGTTATCATGTGATATTGATTGAATGTTATATTTTATTAATGGTTGAAAGAATGAATGAATGTTAGATGTTAAGGGGGAATGTAGAGTGATGGTAGGGGGAGGGGGGTGGGGCCAAATGAGCTTCCACCTTCACGTAGTTGGCCCTATTTAGTAGAGAATATTAAACTATTCTCGAGGCAAAGTGAAGCTCAATAAGATACTAAATATTTCTCTATTTCTCTAAAGTAGGTTTCATATCATATGCTTTTATTACTTTTTAGGTAAAGCCATTGACATGGGTTGAAGCTCAAGTAGAAAAGCATTCAAGAAGCTGGGTTGAACAATAGGAAAGTTGGATTGAAGAGATTGAAGATCGATTTTAATTATTAGATTCTGATAGGGTTTGATTAAAACTTTCTTTAATGAAAAGCTACAAATATATCCTTATTCAATTTATATACTCGAAATTTAAAAAAAATTATGGATTCAATGTTTAATCTTTTCGATCCAACTATCTTCCCGTTCAAGCCTATCCTAACTAGATTTGTATCCTCAGCATTCAACAAAGTTATGAATTGTATCCTCATTTTTTTTTCTAAATTTCACCATAGCTTCCTAGTAGGGTGTTTTATATAAGTTGTTTCTTGCAAATTTTACTTAAAAGAGCAATTATTGTTCATGGCTTTCCTAAACATTGTTTCTTGTTTATTTACTGAAGTTAGGTTGGGTTGTATCTAGATATGTTTTGTGTATTTATTTTAGTGAAAGTTGCAAAGGGCTAAATATGAAATTACATTTTTTTTAAAGCACATGTAAGCCAAATTTCATAGATCTCCCTAATCATTTGTTGTTATGAAATTTTGATATTTCAAACTGTGATAATAAATTATAATATCTAAATTTTGTGTTATTTTGTCATTCTGTCTATTTATGGTCTCAATGTTTCTTTTGAACACAAACTAGTTTCTTATTTCAGTTCTGAGGTGATAGGGAAGAAATTGCTTCCCAAGCATGCCCCTCTGGATTCAAGGGTGTTCAAGAAATTTGCAAAACAGATCTTTGTTTTTTTGTTGTTGTGATTCAACTTCTGAAATGTGAAGTCAAAAGCTAAATAGTAAATTTTTTAAGTATGATCATGATAGTTTGATGGTTGGGCTTTTTTTTTGACAGGAAGAATGTAGAAAGGTCTCAACAAAAGGGCAATAGAAACGGTTGGAACTTTCAAACAAATTTCATGATGCAATTAAGGTTTGTTCTATATCTGAATTTGATTTTTTGATATACAGATAAGACATCTACCCATTCTAATTCTCAGCACAATATTTATGTTTTATTTTCCCCAAGTTGATTGCTAAGTATAGGCCTGATATGCTAGTAATTTCTATTGTCATCCCAAGATTGACAAGAAATCAACTAAGATGGGGCTTTATGGTTGCATTTTAGGTATGCTATACATGTTAAAAAAGAAATTTGTTCTATTTTTCTTCTACCTAAGTGACATGGATTAAAAATCAAAGTAGCTTTATTATTCTGTGTAAGTTTTTGTTCAAATCATTCAGGTAATGTTATTTAAATAAAAAATGATGAAATCAATACACACATCTCAGAAAATTATGATGTTGCTTTACTGGCATTAATATCCAGAGATATTTTTTATCCAATTACATAGATCGATGTATTCAATCTAATGCCACATCATTGAAATCTTTCTTCATAATATTTGTTTTCATTGAACCTTCCCAATTTTACTGGCTTTTGCTTCAATGGTTTCACTACTTCTATATTTGTATAATCAGTTTCACTACATGATATTGTAGTGCACAAAATATATATTGCACATTCCTAGTCCACCATAGCCAGAAAAGTGTGTGCATGTTCAAGAGATTGTTTCTATCATAGTTTATCTTTATAAGAAAGCTTCTGAAAAGTGAAATGTAAGGAATCAATTTCAGAAAAATTATCAGTACTCAATGATTTAAGCAACATAAGTATGACATATTAAGGCCTGATAAGGAGTGAGGCAAAGGGAGGAGACAAGGGAGGTGAAGCTTCTAGCTACGTCATTCTCAACGACCTCCAACATCAAACCAAATCAAGACTCGTAAACCCTACGTAACTTCATTTGCTCACATCTTATCTTTGAGAATGATGGTATCTTATTGGTGCTCCTTCCATTATTTCATGATATATTATTATCAAGCCATCCAATCGGCTATAGGAAAAAGATGATTCTTAAACAATCAAATTAGCAATACAATCAATCTGCATTGCATTTGGACACTTGGTTTGAGGTTCATCTCATTGATTCCCATTCATCACAGGATCTTTATCTAATTAGACCTTGATAGAAAACATTGAGATTTCTAAAGCCCCAAGCCCAAATTGTGTAGGCTTCAATCTCCACATATCATAAAGCTTGTATATAGAGCTGAGTATTCTTACACCATCCGAGAGCTGATGCAGGTGAAGCTTCCAGCTACAGGATGCTCAACTCTATATATAGGCTTTATGATATGTGGAGATTGAAGCCTGCACGATTTGGGCTTGGGGCTCAAGAAATCTCAATGTTTTCTATTGAGGTCTAATCAAATAAAGATCCTATGATGAATGGGAATCAATGAGATGAACCTCAAACCAAGTGTCCAAATACAATGCAGATTGACCATATTGCTAATTCGATTGTTCAAGAATCATCTTTTTCCTATAGCTGATTGGATGGCTTGATAATAATATATCATGAAATAATGGAAGGATCACCAATAAGACACCATCTTGCTCAAATATAAGATGTAACCAAATGAAGTTATGCAGGGTTTAGGAGGTTTGATTTGGTTTGACATAGCTAGAAGCCAGCAAATTTTTTTTTTTAGTTTTACTTTGTACCCTTTGCTATTGCGACATCAGCCACAAGAATTATGATAGAGTTTTTGTAGCAGTGATGCCCAACTTCTGTCACAATTATGACATCACCCACAAGAATTATTACGGGGTCACTGTAGTGGCAATGCCCCAATTGTTGTTGCAAGTACCTGGATGTCCGTCGCTATTGCAACGTCAGCCCCAAGAATTGCGACGAGGTTGCTATCACAATAAAGTGGTTGCATAGTGATGGATATCCCTCATAATTGTGATGATAGAGGATAGACATCATAATTTACAACTAAAAAATAGTGACATCTATTACTGTCGTAGTGGTGACACATTGCTGTTGTAATTGTGACACATAGCCGTCGCAAATCAATGCCAAATGTATTAGTGACCTTTCAAATTCATAACAAAATATAACCGAAATTAACATGCATGCAAGTAAATAAATATAAAATGAGAGCATGCATCAACACATAACATAAGTGATTTTGGTTACCCAGAAACCCTCTAGGAATAAGAAGGTAAAACTAGGGTGGGGATGATACCCACAAAATTACTATAGCAATGAATTCAACCACTTCTGATGGTTTTCCCTGTTAAGGGCCTACCCTATTAAAGGCTTTACACTATGTCAATAGTGACCTATTGAAAGGATTTACAAACACTTTGCATGAAGTGTGACCCTGTTAAAGGATTTACATAGAGGTTATTAAACCTACCTAATACATAGGATTTTCTTGTCCTTCTTCAAAGACTTTCCTATCTAGCTATTAGGCTAACCTATCACCATAGGATTTCAACTTCTAATACAATTGTGAGAGAGTATTAGAACTTTTGACCTAATTGAATGCAATCTCAAATTACTAGGTTCAAGCACTTGATCTGCTCTTTCACTTTTGATCCTTGATGTAATCTCTATATATGTCTCTTGCTCTACTATGGTCAACTGAATATAACTTCTATCCCTTTCATTGAGGTTTCACTATAATCTCCCCTTATGCAACTTTTCTTCCACACGTACAATGGTGCATTTGTCTTCCTTATAAAGAATGTGAAGACTTAGGGTTAAATATGGATCTACAATCCAAATTGAATCTCAAATTCCCGCTCATATTTTGCATTTTTCTCATTGGTTGCATGCCTTCACAATTTTTCTAATTGGTTGCATGAAAATTTCATAGGGAATACAAATGACTCATCCTTATCCTCTTTCTCCTTTGAAATTTCTCTAAGTCGGCTTCAAAAAAAATGATTTACATATTAATTTGTGTAGGCACAAATTCTTATGTTGATCCTGTGTTGCTCGACACATGAAGTATTACTGATGCTCGACACATACTATTTATGGATTACTCAGCTTCTACTATGTTTCTTGGTTTTCTCGGCACCTATTGTGTCATGTATCACTTGGCATATATTTTTTTGAGTTTCTTGGCATCTAAATGATTCTATTACTCAACACCTAAATGAGTATGTTACTCGGCATGTGTTATACTATAATCTGCTTAGCACTAATTGTGACTCAGCACCTATTGTGTACTCGGCATGTATGATGAAAATGGTTAAGTGTGTTGAAACTCATTTTTCAATATTATTTATTTAACCAACAAGTGAGACTTGTTAGAGGACTTTAGGCCATTCAATTGAAATTTCACCCAGTTAAAGGATTTATAAATAACTGTTAGGTCAACCTTAATCGAAAGGATTTACCCTAGACTAATACAATTGTTAGAGAGTAATAGTAGAGCTTTGATTTGATACAACTTAATACTTCTCTTGTAGATTAAAAATCTTTATTTAGTCCTCCATTTTTCTTGTCCTTCATACTTTGTAGCTCTAATAGCTTGTTCACCCTTCAAGCATTCATCTCTTTAAGCCTATTTTCTTAACATTCCATTGCAGACTCTTCGTCTAGGTCACTTGATGAAGCAAAACCCTTAACTCCTCCTCCTTGAGTTCTCGCACATGATAACTTTGCTTCATGACCAGACATTCCTATAAATAGGAAATTAAGATATTTTGTCACTCATTCTCCATCGTCCAAATTAGGGTTCAAATGGATTAGATAGAATACAATGTATCTACTCCATATCTTATATCTCTTCTAGAAACTTCTCCTAGAATACACTTTGAATTTGCCTCAAAATAGTTTACATCAAATTTTGTGGCATCATCTCATCAACCTTATCTTCCTCCTAGTTCACAAAATTCAAGAAAATAAACTTGTTAGCTTAGATTCAATGAATCTTTGATCTTTAATATAATGCACCAACTCATTATTATCAACCTTCTAATGCTCAGCACATACTGTACTGCTTGGCAGCAAATGTAAAATCACTCATCATCAACTAAATTTTACTGATGCTCAGCATCAACTAAACTTTATGGTTACATGCAGGATCATGGTGTGCCAAAAAGTGGTGATGTGAAAAAATAGAGTTTGAAAACATCTAAAAGCATTTCAAAATCCGCTCTGACTTTTTTCCACCCATCCTAATACCAAAGCTAAAAAGTTAGGACCAAACCATTGTCATGCCACAAATTTTGACGGAAGAACACAAACAATTTTTTTTCTTTCTTTAAAAGATACATTAATGTGTATTATTTAGTTGAATGATTTGGTGTACACTATGCAAGGGTTTACACCCCTATCAGGTTGTCGTTATACTTGACTGTTACTCTGTGTAATTAAATGTGTGAGTTGCATTCTAAGTTTATAGTTTACGATCAAGATTCGAAAGTTGCTTGACTATTCTGAATGTGTCAATGAAATAAGAGGATATGCTATCCAAATTTAAACTTGGAGTTGTTTAAGTTCACTAATGGATCAAGATGGCTCCACTTGGGAATTTAGATTATGAGCCCTTATTGTTCTGTACATAAAGCAAGACACTCTGATGTGATCCAAATTATGCAAATATAATGGTGATAGCCCTAAGAACTACAATGAGAGGATGAATCATTAATCAATTTGCTTCCATCAGTATTAGGGTTACCCTTATATCAATTATTATTATACTTACTAGCATTAGTTAACTAGTATTATAGTTGTAACTTAAATACACCCATAGCCCCTATTCTTCAGTTACATCTTTCATGAAAATGCTAACATTATCATCATCAATTATTAAATCAAAGCTACTATGCTTGGAGTCATTGTACAATTATTATCCCGATCAGATTATCGTCTAATCTCGTACCTCCTTATATTGACATCAAAACATCATTAATTTTGGCTAAGAAAAATGGCAATGGCCAAGAAATTATGTATCAACATATTCAAAATTAAGTGTCCTACTTGTTTTAACATTAATCTTTCTAATCATAACAAATTACCATCCTAAATTTCATCACAATCCTTGTCCATCTTAACAATGAAACATCAAGTCATATCCATTAGATCATTATAACATGTAAAATGAATTCTTACTATATGTGTCTTAAGTGGACATCGTTATTTGCAAATTGTTTACTAGCATCCTTACAAATCAACCGACTAAAGTAGTAATTCTAACAAGGTTCTTTTATCCCATTATGAGTTGTGTGCCCCTAAAATAACCACTAAATAACATAATGTATATTTAAATAATATAATGTATATTTAAATAATATATATCCTAATAATATAACATTATATATATATATATATATATATATATATATATATATATATACACACACATACAATAATAATAATAACAGTATAATACATATCTCTAATTACCCATTACATCCCCAAATTCCTATAATCATTTAATGTTATCATCAAGTATCCTAAATTAATAACATATTAACATTACCATTTAAATGATTAAATAACCCAACTTTTATATCAACATAACTTGTTAACTTGTGTGCCACAATAAAATTCAATGAAGATTAAACTAGGATTAACCCCACTTGTCCTACCAATCTAGGTTTTTTTTAAAAATAAAACTACTTTATTATCTTTATTTCCTTTCACTTCCATCTAACACTTAGACTAGGCTTAGCCTTCATCATTATGGTACTGCAGATTTCATGTCACTCAAATCTTATACAAACTAGACCTTCCTCCCTGCATGTGTTTTTGGTCAACTTTGTATATGGCAGATTTTGTTTAAGAGAAAACACAATAAAGTTTGTTAAGTTTCCTCCATGTTAACTTGCCACATGGGCACCTAGGGGTGAGTGGAGGTGGGTGAGAGGATGATGGAAGAGTGTGCGCACTTCCATAGACACCCTCCACTATATTTCCATCCCAAGTCATAAGAAGAATGTCCCTGTCATGAAGGTGAAGGACTGTTATGACAAGGTTAGCAACATTTAATGCTTCTTAGTGCCCTTTTCCATGTCCCCAAGTGATGATGCCTATATTTGGTTACCACTTGGCATTGGATATACTTAGTTTACTCTTTTTTTTGTCCTTGTTTATTGTTACAAAAGAGGGCACCTTAGAAGTCAAAAAGGCTACCCCAAGAGTCATGCATAGCATTAATTTTAGCATTATTATATATACTTTTAATTTTGTTTCTCTATGGATAGTGATTAGATATTTTGGTTTTATAGTTCATTGTTTATTTTGAAATTATTTCTAGCTAGGAATGTCTTATTCCTTTAGAGTCCTAGTTAGGCTCTTAGCCAATAAAATATTACTCTGTAATAGAAGGAGGGAATTTAGTTACCTTTCCATATAAATTCTAGAGAGATAAATGGGCACCTTCAGCTAGTTAGTTTTTATGTTCCTTACACTTTATATGTATTATTTTGATTTTCTTCTCCCTTAATAGAGGTCATCCACTATAGATTATTACAATGATACATTATGAATTATTAAACTTATTCTTAAATTTTAAATTAATAAACTTATTAGATCATTTGGACAAGGGACTCAATTTAAAACAACATATGGAAAAACATGCTAGAAGTCTTAGATGAATCAAACTGAATTAATTCTAATCAGTAAGTATTGAAATTGAGTAAATAATTTTCTCAAGAGCTGCTATTCCATTCATTTATAAGGATCCAATGCTAGTATGCATGTATCTTAATTTATTTAAAGAAATTTAAATAACATTTCCATGCCAATACCATTACATGATCTGATACTTCTAGTTAATTTTATCCTTTCATGATAATGAGAGTCATTCTTGCAATCTAAATAGATAAGAAGAAATAAATCAACTTAAAGAACCAAGATTACTTATCTCCTCACACACTTTACATGTTTCCATCAATGATTCTTCCCATACATAAAAGGTGGTGAGATTTTTGTAGTCAGCTAGTACAATAGAAATGCTACTCCTTAAACTTAGATGTTTCTCCAAAATTTCTTGACAATGGAAAGCACTAAAGTTATTCAATGTTACTCATAGCTTCAACTCAAAATACAACAAGAATGTTTTTAGCTCCTATGCACATGGAAGATATTGAGAGCTCCAAGTTTTCAAGAATCATTCAATAAGGACCTACAGATAAGAGATAAAAATAATGAACCATGGAGGCTCACTTCCCAACCTAGGCCTCAAGGAGACCACCCCCATGCTAGGGGAAACAAGGCTCAACTAGGATACATCCAAACATCACCACAGCAACATGAACTAAGAAGATCACACATTTAGCAACACATTTACAACCCCAACCAAGGTTTGCACAATGATTCACAAATGGAATCATAATATTGGGTGAAGGTTGGCTTTCAATTAGGAGACTTGCCATTACATACTAGAGCTAACATAACAATTTTCATGCTCTTTCGGGGTTTCCACAAACAACAAGTTTTCATGCCCTTTCGGGGCTTTCATAAACAACAAGTTTGCATGCCCTTTCGGGGCTTTCACAAAATTCCTTCAATCATACTCCCATCAACCAAAGCATCCTTGAATTTCCATACTTCCTCAACCTTCTTATCACACCATCACTCTCCTTGCTATACATAAAAAATTATGAAAACATATGGCATACAATAGAGGTCGTACTCCAAGGTTCTCAATTGTATCTCAAGCCCAACTAACCCCTTCACCCAAGGCTTGCTCTTCCCTCCCAAGGGTGAGTGAAGCCTTCACACCCATAAACAACTTTCAAAAAGAAAACAACACAAGAAACTTTTAAAGGAACCCCAAGAAATTTCATGAACAAAACACACCCTCACAAGACAACACAACACAAGAATCCCAAGAACAATTCTACAAAAGGCACTCTTACAATTTTCCAATTTTAGTTATATGATATAAACAAAGCATGGCATGAAGCACTAACCTGTTTACAAGCTATGGAAATGGAATGAAGACCTCTTCCTGCTTGGCTTCCAAACTTCTCCTTTCCAATCCCTGTGTGTCTCTAAAATTAGAGAGTGGGTGAATGAATCACCAAGATTGGCACAAACTCCCTATAAAGACCTTCACTTTCATCCTCATCTACCTCTCTTACTTTCTTGTATCTTTCCACCAATGAGGACTTAACCAAGTGGTGTAATGAGGGAAGAAGTCAAGTGATAATATGATTTTCGAATTGGCTTGGAAATGACTTTTCTTGAGGGTCCCCTAGGTTCCCTAGACCCACCTATGGTTATATTTAAAACTATTACCATGTGGATAACCTATTTTCATAATTTAACACTTAGGAATCACTTTAGGCTCTCTAAAGTTCCTATCAACTTATAACTTAAATTCCATAAAGAAAATGACTCTTCCTAACACTCTCCATGGTGGTTTAATTGATTTTACAATGAGGGTTAGGCTTAGGTTAAGTGACTTCATGCCAAAGAACCCTATTTGACATGTCATTTACACATAGACAATACAAGTGTCAAATCACACACACACACACACACACACACACATAAAAACACTTTACACATTACGATGACATGTCCCTAATTAATCATGCTCTCTATATATAACACTCATGCAAAATCACATTACGAAATAAACACAATACAATGAGGTCTTGAATCTTCCAAAGATTCACCTTGGCCTTACTATGTTCACATAAGATTGAACCTTGTTTCCCCATTAATCTCCATGGTTCAACTTTCCTGCACACTCAACTTAACATCAATAACCCAATAAAATAATATAGGATACATACAAACATGTACAACATAGATCCAACATCTCATACTTCTCATTAATGTATACAATTAATTATCATCTAGTCATTTATGTTCTAAGTACTATCAATAAAACATTGCAATATCATATTCCATTTAACTTTCATCTAAGTGCATATTCAAAACATTACATTACCATTCTCATAAAATATTTAAAACATTGAAATATCGAATATGCGTATCAACAGTAATCTTTCATAATATAAATCCTTTTCAATCAGAGTATCATCACAACTCTTTCTCACATAACAATGAAACTCTAAGTCATATTTAGTGAATCGTAAAAACAATATAAAATGGATATGTGTAGACCAATTAACTAGTAACTTTAGATCAAGTTAAACATAGTGACGTTCTTAGCAATAACCCTTTATCACATTATGAGGGGTTTGTGTGATTTTCCAGGTTTAACTCCATAGACTATTAGAATGTTTCAGTAATTATGTCATAATAATTTAGAACCAATTTTCAAGCATATCCATATATCTAATTATCATCATAACTTATATTCATAGTTGTTCTTAATAGGCTAAATGTTATTTTATCCTTCCTAACTGCCTAGTAGATCATCCATAGTGTCTCATGGTCAAATTCTTGCCTTGAACATTTTAAATCTCATTTCCATGTGGTCTTATCTTATCAAACTAATGTTACTGGAGAGAGTATCAAAATCTACATTAGTCTCCTATAGGATCCCTTAAATCATGACTTGTAAGAAAAACAAAATGTAAATCATAACTCAATTAACTCCTAACCATTTTTATTTCATCAAGATCTAGAATAGGGTACTAGTGTGGGCCTTACAACCATATTGGATATCCAATTTCATATTGAATATCCGATAAAATATCAGATACCCAATAATTGTTTTATGATTTTAAAAAAAAAAACAAGCACTATTTGTTTCACATTGCATTTTTTGGCTTAAGCTCTGGTATCTGATCAGTGAATGGATACACGATATAGGTTTTTTGTTTTTGTTTTTATTAATGTTTTCAATCAATTTTATTATAAATTTGTTAAATTTTGTTATAGATTTGTTAAATTTAATTATAAATTCTTTAATTTTAATTAAATTTATTAAAAATTAGGGTTTTAATAGAAATTGTTGAAATTTAGATTGCTTTTAATGGAAATTATGTTTTTTGAATTAATAGGTATGGCTAACTAAAATGATGATAATGAGGCAAGAAATATTATTCCTCATAACCCCCCACCAAATGATCCAGTGTCCTATAATATCAAATGATCCCCTACCCCCTCCAAACCCTCCTTGAATTAAAGATTTGATTATTGAAAATCTCACCGAATTGAAGGCTTTGCAAACCACATATAATACTATACCTACATTGGCTCCTATGCTATCCATGTTAAACACCATAGTGGATAATATTCAAACACTTACCAATGAACAAAATGCCACTCTTCATTGGTGTGATGAAATGTATGCCATGTTTGATGATGGGTTGGACTATGATGAGGTTGTGGCCCTCAATATAAGTAAAGATGATTTGGTTGCCCTTTTGTGAACCCAAAAACTAGTTTACAAGTCGACTGCAAAAAGTCCAAACTATTAATTTAATGGTGCACAAATGACACTATACGTGTGAACTTTTGGGATCATTGGTGGATGGTTTTTGACATTCCTCCACATAGCAATTTAGAGGTGCGATTTTATTTCCTTAGAAAATTGTATGCAAAATTTTTTTTGGGCCTCAAGGTGAACTATTGGAGCATGAAGCCCAACATAGGTGTAGGAGGAGGAGCTCTCTAGGATAGAACCTCTTTCCAGTGGAAGAAAGCTGACACTTTTGTCCCCCCTATTGATTTCTCCCCCTACTCAAGTGCAACATCCTGATATCATTCTAGAGGCTAGCTCTCAAATTATTAGAGTCATCCATAGATTGAGTAACCTATTGATATCTCAAGCTAGGTTAGTGCCACCTCCCCATATTGATGATGCTGGTGCAAGTTCATCATCGATGAGCTCATTACATGTTTGTGTGCCTCATACTTGCATAACATGCAAGAATATTGTCTGGGTCTCATAGGTGATCTTTCTAAGTATTAGTTTGTATTTGATGAAGATACACTAGATGCACATACAGAGGCTATAGACCTTGATGCGAGAGAGGAGGGGCATGCAGAGGCATGGACTCCTCCTATGTTGGTACATGTATGCATTTTTTTGTTACAAAATATGTGATTTAAAGTTAATCTTTATAATAGAGTAATTTTAATTTTTAAGCCATACTGACTTATACATGTATGTGATCTTCATTCATGTTTAGTTTATGATTGAGGAGGAGCTCAAATAGGTTAATGATGCCATGCTCTTGGCTATTTCATTTGGCCTTAAGATATCTATCATACATTATGTTTTGTTCTCATTGTTTTTCCTATTTGATATTGTAGCATATATGGTTTCTAATCTTTCTTTTTTCTTGCAGCTAACACCTATCCCTAGGGGACAAAGTACAGGGGATGAGGTAAGACCCATTGAGAAGGGAAAGGTAATTAGGTACTTTCTATTTGATCAAATATCAATGCATTCTTGTAAAAATTTTGTGGTAATGAAATTTAATTACATTCCTTATTGTATAGGGCATGGCTACTAGCAATGAGCCCATGCAGATTCCATGTTGTAGATGCTCTAACATTTCCATTCACACTAAGAGCCCCATTATATGTATAAGTATCATTTATTTTTATAAATAAATTCAAAACTGATTTTCATGATATTAACAACTATTATTTTGTATCTCGTAGGAAACACCTGGTACACATGAGGTTGGATGGCAGAGTTATGTATCTTTACTGATGCAGCCATTATATCCTGAGGAGGAGTCCACATAGGTAAGTTGTAGTTTGAATTCTTGATTATAAGTTATAAAAATAGCATGCTATGAATTATAATGTTATATTTTAATTTGTAGATTCATCTAACAAACATATTTGAACATACACTGGCCACAATCAGTGAGGTACAAGCATTGTCAAGGACATATGAGAGGACTCCTAACTAGTATAGGAGGTCGATGAGAGAGGTATTTATGATGAAATTTTAATACTATAAATCTTCATTAAAAAAATATCATTATGCATTTGATTAATTCAATTTTATATACAAAGAATCATATAAATTTAGTAGTCTAACTTTGGGTTTTCCTTTTTTGTTTATGTAGGAGGCATCTGATCCACCTAGTGTAATGAAGAGGCTACATTTTTATTATCTACTAGTAGACTAGGATAGTACAGTTGTCATGGGATGCATCATGAGACATTTTGAAATGGCATACACCACATTGTTTATAGAATCATTGATATTATATGCATTGCGATGGCATTATCAGCCACATTTTGTATATGGATCTATGTATTTTGATATATAATTGTGTAATTTGTTTATGGATACATGAACTTTAATATATATTTGTGTAATTTGTCTATGGATACATGTATTTTGATATTTTTTTAATTTATTTGCACAATGATATACATATTAATTTAGTATAGTATTGTTCAATTTATCGTGGATCATGTGTGTTGTTCATATTTATGGGATATCATTCATTTTGATCATGTTTGTTATATTCAACTCAAATGCAATAATTTGTGAATAACATTTTAACAACCTTTATTATAAAATTTTTATACAATTTTTAATTTCAAATGCTATCATATATGTTTAATTTGAAATAATCTCTACAATCCACCTCCTTCGCCCTAGTACACCAACATTACAAAGAAAAATGAGAACAATTGCTATTATGAGACTTTACTACACATTTGGCTTACCAAGCCCACATGACATTTTGGCAATGCAAGAAAGATTCAAGGCTTCCATCAACATCATGACATTGATATGTATGAGTTTGGATCAACCAACAACTCTAAAATAACTAAAAATTAATATCACAAACAAATTTCAACTAGATGTTGTTGTTAGCACATTAAAATCACAGTCATGGCAAGGTCATTTCACAACTTATATAAGTGTTTCCAACCTTGTATAATCATGATAAAACCCATAACTAACTCTTTGCACTCATTTTCACTTTGCAAGAAAAAGTTGCAAAAGTTGCAAAATTGCAATTTTGCAACTTTTGTAATTTTGAGCAATTTTTGCTATAACTTAAAATTCTTAATTATATGAGTTCACTAAAATTGGTAAGGGGTTATTTTATACCTTTTAATTACCATCCTATATAATTTTACATTTGATTAATAGCTCTCATGAGCTTTGAGTTACAACCCTCGAAAGATCAACATTGATATGCACTTAGAGCACCTTGGAGACTCTTTGGTACAGGATGGCCGCAGATGATGGAGGCTCTCTATGGTCAAAACAAGGGTGTCACTATGGTTCACCCACCCATCCATAACTAATGGAATTGATAATTTCATGCCAATATTAGTGGTTTCAAAGTTGCGCTATGGTGCACTTATGAAGCACTTATGAATTGAGGCACACTACGAGTTTTGGCATCAAGCAAGATCATTGTGTTGAATCCAAATGAAATGTGATATCTTAAAAATGAGATAGGTTATTTTAGGCCTTGATATTATCATCCTATAGCATTTCATGTTTCATCAATAGCCCTTACGAGCTCTGTGTTATGACCCTCGAAAGATCAACCTCGATACACACTTAAAGCACCTTGGAGACTTTTTTGTATGGGTGGCCACAGATGATGGAGGCTCTTTATGGCTAGAAAAAGTGTGTCACTAGGATTCACCTACCTATCATAATTTTATGCCAAGATTAGTGGTTTCAAAGTTATGTTGTGGTGCACCTATGAATTGAGGCATGCTATGAGTTTTGGCATCAAGCGAGATCAATGTGCAAAATCTAAATAGAATGTGATCTCTCAAAAATAAGATAGGTTATTTTAGGTCTTGACATGACTTTCTTGTAGCATTCAATGTTTCATCGATATCCCTCATGAGCTCCAAGTTACAACCCTCAGAGGATTGACCTTGATACACACTTAGAACACCTTGGAGACTCTTCAATATGAGGTGGCCATAGATGATGGAGGCTCTTCGCAATCAAAAAAAGGGTGTCACTAGGGTTCACCACCCATCTAGAGCTAATTTCATTGATGATTCGATGCCAAGATTAGGGGTTTCAAAGTTACACTATGGTGCACCTATGAACTAGGCACACTATGAGTTTTCGTATCGACTGAGATCACCGTGCCCAATCCAAATGGAATATGATCTCTATAAAATGAGATAGTTTATTTTATGCCTCAACATAATTGTCTTGTAGCATTTGAAATTTCATTGATATCCCTCACGAGCTCCAAGTTATGACCCTCAGAAGATCGACCTAGATATGCACTTAGAGCACCTTGGAGACTCTTTGATACAGGGTGCTTGCAGATAATGTAGGCTCTCTGTGGCTAGAAAAAGGGTGTCACTAGGGTTCAACCACCCATCCATAGCTAATGGTGCTGACGATTTGATGCCAAGATCAACAGTTTCAAAGTTACGCTATGATGCACCCATGAACTGAGGCACACTACAAGTTTTGGTATTGAGTGAGATCACTATGCCAAATCCAAATGTAATGTGATCTCTCAAAAATGAAATAGATTATTTTAGGCCTTAGCATGACCGTCCTATAGCATTTAATGTTTTATTGATAGCCCCCACGAGTTCCAAGTTACAACCTCAAAAGATTGATCTTAACACGTACTTAGAGCACCTTAGAGACTCCTTGGTATGGGGTGGCCATAGACAATGGATGCTCTCCATGGAAAGGGTGTTACTAGGATTAGTATTAAGAAAAAACATTATTTTTTCCCTCTCTCAAGTTTTTGGCATTGGGCATAGTGCAAGTTTGGTGTTAGTATGTATTAAAATCATCATTTTTTAGGTGCCTCCACATAAATTGCATTAAGTAAAATCATCTTCGTTTCTTACATTAAATCAAAAAGTTTACATTTAGAATATCTTAAGTGTTTCATCATTCTTACATCAATACACAACTACCAAAAATTGCAGTTTCAAAAATAGTAGTGTCAAAAATAGAATAGATTTTTCTTCATTTTGCTCCTTATTTATTTTTTTTATCTTCATGCATGGCTACTCTTCATGATGTACCTACATTCCAATATCATAAAAAAATTAGTAACTTATTGTATTAAAAAAGATAATTATTGGTTCACTGAATCATTATGAAAAAAATAACATAAGAAGTAAATATACTTAGTCAAGTCTTCCAATAGGATCCTCTCTCTATTTTAGGGTCTCCAACAAGGCTTCATGATCAGCATTAGTAATAGTAAAAAGTTCTTTTACTTTTGGTCTTCCTTGATGCTTCAACAACTTTACATTTTTTACTATAATAAGATGCAAATATATAAGAATTATTTTGTGATTCTGATAGTCTTCGAATGCAGGAATTCGATTCCTTCTAAGCATGTATGTCCGCAACCATGTTCCAACAAAAACCACTAAACTAGTAGGATATGTGAATCCATCATCATCTGTGATTGGTTGTGAAAGCTTTTGTTTACCTCATACACAATGTGTTAACCAATAATCTAATTTCTCGCCATTCCCTTGTGGTGCAACCAATGCAAAAACATGTCCTGGCTGAAGAAGATCTAATAGATGGTTATGCTCAAGTGAACTTTCTAGGTCATCATTTTTGATAGAGAGTATGCTAGAAAATGTAGTAAGATAATGTGGAGCCCATGTTTACACCCACTCACTTGACTCAAAATGATCCCAATCACACTAAAAACAATTAGGACAAAAGCAAGCTAGTCGTCGTGCTTAAATGGACTATGTACTAGATCCAAAACTCCAAAATGAATGTATTTTTGATGAGTCTCTCACTATAGCACAATCTAATCTATCACCTATGGAACCTTCCTAAACCAACAAAAAGAACTTATGTACTACTGAATCAAGAGTCCCCCTCTATGATAATGTTGGACTACACCAATCAACAATGATATGAGCATCAAGAAGCTCTACTCCTGAAATCTTCAATTGCTCCTTAACTAGAGCTCTCTTTACACATACCCCCGCTCCATCATATGCCCCTTTCCCATGGTCAAACTCAAAAAAACTCCAAATATGAGGCACCCCCCTCTCTACATGCATCCTACACAACCAATAAAACATGTGAGCATGCTTGAATTGACCTATACAATTATTTGACCAAATGATATGTCTATCCATAGAAATTGCATGCTCCTGTAAGAAATCAAAATAATTCTCGAAACAATGTTACACAAACTCGAGAGAGTGAGATCTATCATCACTCAAATAAAAATGATACTCTCTAATAATCTTTTGATTATCTTTTGCACTATTAGGGGCATTTCTATATGTTATGTGGACAAAAATAGCAATTTGAATGAAGTTGTAATACTAAGATTATGTCTCATTTTGAGGCTACAATGTGTAGTTCTCAGCAAAGTCAACAACTGATATAATAGTGCCAATGGGAAAAATCTCCTTACACATTGTAAATTGTTGATCCAACCACTGAGACCAATGAGTATGTCTTGCATACTTGTAGAAAAAATGTGTCTTGAAATCTAAAATAAAACAAGCCACATTGATTTCTTTTGCAACCAATTCACATCTAGAGCCCTCACCCCCACTCTTCAATGTGTATTTCACCATTTCATATACCCTTTTTTTACCATTGTTTTCCCAAGATCTTGTGTACACCCCTCATAGAAACATGTGTCAAATTTGGATAAGCCACCACATTCTAAACACTTATCATTTAAAAAAGCATTTCTATAAAAGAAACAACCATAAAAGCTACGACATAAAAATTGATCGAGCAAGTCTCTTGATAATTTTGGAAGACCACTAGCACCACAATTCTCCAACATTTCTTTACTATTTAAAGTAGAACAAATGGAGCATAATAGTTCATGGTGTATAGAAAACTTGACATAATATTTGCAACAAAATGTATTTCGAATGTTAAGTGGCACACAATAAAATGGCTTCAAAGATTCAAAAGCTATGAAAACTTGGATGACTCTCTCTAAATTATTTGAACAACAGAGTTTGACTTACCTCCAAATAATATTTAGGATGTGTCCTCCGGTCTCTTATGCCACTTATCAACTTTAACACGTCTTTAGCATTGGGTGATACTCTTGAGTTAGAGTGTCAAAATTGTGTCATTTCTTCCTTCACATCATCAGATAGCTTCTTATCAAAATGTGGAAGTCTCCCACCAAAAGCCCATGTTTCATTTTGAAGTGGATCATTAATTCTCTCTCATCTAATAAGTGTTCTTCTCAAAGTAGTGTGATTTAGGTTTAAGTCAATACAATTTTGTCTCATATATCTACCCTTTCTCAAATGATGACTTACCAAAGAGGTTGTAATAACCCTTTAAGCAACTCTCGTATCCTTCTCCTTGTTATTTTTCCCAATCCTATTGAGAGCACTGAAAAGATTCTTCACAATAATGGCATTTCTTTCCATTTTTTTGTTGACACAAATCTTCAATTTGGAAAACATAGGTCTTATATTTTGCATCTTTAATAAGTGCATAAAAATTTGACAATGCTCCACCACTGTCTTGTTGTCGAAAAACATCTTATATAGTCTTGAAGCCCATAACTGAATGGTTCTTTCTAATTTTTTCACTTCCAAATTGGTAATAATCATTTTATCAATTTCAATTATCCATTTTGGTGTTCTAGAACCTTCATGTCAATTATAATTAAGAGATATGTAAGGTTCTTGTGCATTGTCATGTTCAGCATGGTCAATCATGTAATTTACATTATGACCTGGCAACATTTCATTCTCTAAATTTTCATTCTCTAAATTTTCAATCTTGACATTATTGTTATCAATTGGTACATTTTCATTCCCAACTAGACATATTCATTATCTAACTCTATGATTTCACCTTTGACCAATACATTGTCAACTTGACTCACATTTAACATACCTTGTCTCTTCCTTCAGTGATTTAGCTTGTCCCTTTCCCTATATGCTGCAATGTCTTCATTTGATAATTTCCTTTTGTGTTTAGCCTTTTGAAAACTACTACTCCCCATTCATATGACAATATTACACACCTAATGATATATTATTGAACCTTTTTCAATCGTATGGGCCCCAAAAAGTCAATTTTTCCACTATGAAGATGGCCCGCAAAAAGCGATATTGTTGAGTCTATAGTGATAGGGAATATGTTGGGAAAATCATTCTAGTATTATTAGGTATCCAATCTCATATTAGATACCCAATTTTAAATCGGATACCCAATATCAGATCAAGTACTCGATATTGATGCCAAATTTTGAGGAAATTACAAGCAATGTAAACAAATTTATTTACTAAATATGATTATTATTATTATATATGATTTATATACGATTATTATATATATATATGATTATTATGTTATAGTATTATGATTTTTACTACTATTATTAAACATAATATAGTAATATATGTTATTATTATTATTATAACCTATAAATATAATATATATATATATGATCATTATATTAAATTATTATGATTTTTACTATTATTATTAAATATAATATAGTAATAAATTTTATTATTATTATAACCTATAAATATTATATATATATATGATTATTATATTAAATTATTATAATTTTTACTATCATTATTAAATATAATAATGTAATATATGTTATTATTGTTATTATTATTATGACCTATAAATATTATATATATATGATTATTATATCATACTATTATATTATATTATTATGACAACGAATGTCCCTAGGGGCCCTAGGACCCCTAGGGATGCATTTGGTTGGTTCAAATGCATTGAGAGGGGTCATAGGTTAACCTATCACCCCTCTCGATGCATTTCATTACAACGTATGTCCCTAGGGGCCCTATGGCTCTAAGGGACTCATTTGGTTGGTTCAAATGCATCGAGATAGGTCATAGCTGAACCTATTACCCCTCTCAATGCATTTCATGACAACTTATGTCCCTAGGCACCCTAGGGCCCCTAGGCACCCTAGGGCCCCTAGGGACCCATTTGGTTGGTTCAAATGCATTGAGAGGGGTTATAGGTCAATGCATTTCATAACAACGAATGTCCTTAGGGGCCCTAGGGCCACTAGGGACCCATTTTCTTGGTTCAAATATGTCAAGAGGGGTCATAGGTTAACCTATGACCCCTCAATGCATTTCATCACAACATATATCCCAAGTGCCCCAAGGGATGCATTTGGTTGATTCCAATGCATCAAAAGGGGTCATAGGTTAATCTATGACCCCTCTCGATGCTTTTCATGACAACATATGACCCTAGGGGTCCTAAGACCCCTAGGGACAAATTTGGTTGGTTCTAATATGTCAAGATGGGTCCCCTCTCAACGCATTTCATGACAACCTATGTCCCTAGAGGCCCTAGGACACCTAGGGATGCATTTGGTTAGTTCAAATGCATCAAGGGGGATCATAGGTTAACTTAACCTATGACCCCTCTCAATGCTTTTCATGACAATGTATGTCCCTAGGGGCCCTAGGACTCATTTGGTTGGTTTGAATGCATCGAGAGGGGTCATAGCTTAACCTATGACCCCTCTCGATGCATTTCATGAAAACATATGTCCCTAGGTGACCTAGGGCCCCTAGGGACCTATTTGGTTGGTTCAAATACATCAATAGGGGTCATAGGTTAATCTATGACTGCTCTTAATGCATTTCATGACAACAAATGTCCCCAAGGGCCCTGGGACTACTAGGGACCCATTTGGTTGGTTTGAATGCATCGAGAGGGGTCATAGGTTAACCTATAACCCCTCTTGATGCATTTCATGACAACATGTGTTCCTAGGGGCCCTAGGACCCCTAGGGATGCATTTGGTTGGTTCTAATGTGTTGAGAGGGGTCATAGATTAACCTATGACCCCTCTCAATTCATTTCATGACAACATAAGGGCCCCTAGGGACCCATTTACTTGGTTCATGAAATGAGTTGAGAGGGGTCATAGGTTAACCTATGACCCCTATGATGCCTCTCTACACATTTCATGACAACATATATCCCAAGGGCTCCAAGGGACGCATTTGATTAGTTTGAATGCATTGAGAGGGGTCATAGGTTAACTATTGTCCCACTTTTCATCTTGTACCCATTTTGCAAAGTGGAAAATGATCTTGCATCTTAGTTTGGTCTGGGTATGTCCATTTCTAATTCTTTCCCCTCAAATGAAAAGTCTCTCCATCAAGTTTTTCACCTTTTCTCTTCTCCCACATTACATAATCAAGTGGGTTTTCCTTGTTGTCGTAGGTTTGTGGGTAGTCTAAAACCTAATTTGATGGAGAACAAAGTTATTTCTAAGGATCAATTTGTTTGCAGCTTATCATAGTTTGCACATAAAGAAATTGAAGCTTGCAGAGAATCCAACATTGCCCTCTCCTCGACAAATTTTTGACCTATGAAGGCAATTTTTTGTAGAGATCAACAAATGAAGCTTACAAGCTAAAGCAAGAAAGAAATGAGTTTTTTTGTGAATAGATCATCCCTAAATTATAGTATTCTACCTTGGGAGTCACTCAAGATTCATTATAGTACTTAGAATCACATCTAGTAGAAAACTCTGAAGTAACTTCTCCGCATCGGGCTTTTGACCCATGAAGTTAATTTTTTGATAAAGGCATTTGTGAGAGAGAAAAGCAAGTAAGTGGATTTATTTTTCACTTTTGCAGCCCTTTTGATATTTTTTGAAGCTTAGAGGCAGATTGACTTAAAGGGTAAAGTGAAAATAAAGGCAAGGGTGATAAAATAGAAGTTTCTATCTCCTCGATGGCTTTCCAACCCTGGAAGGCAATTTTTTGCATCTATTGAAAAATCAATTCTGCAAGCATATCAGGCACATAAATTGATCACAATATACTTTAAAATGGAAATGGAAACAAGTTAATCGCAATTGGAAAGGTATCTTGAGCAGAATCTGGTTGAGCAGATATTTCCTTAAGGAGTACTCCATTCTTAATTATCCGAAACTTGGTGAAAAATGGGAATGTAACTATGTAATAAAATAAAGTTACCATTGGGCCAATGAAAATAGTGAAAAGACATGGAAAAATCTATTAGAAACCCCTACATTTACTAATCTAATAGATTTATCCTTTAATTCACTCGTGTGGCACAGATCTTGAAGATTAACGGGTGAATTAGGATTTCTATATAGAGATGAACATAATAGATTTTCAAATTACTGCTTTCTTTATTGAAAAATTATGTTGTTGAATTGAATAGCATTTTTAAAGCTCTTATACTTGCAAAGTTCTACTCTCTATGCTACTTCCAATTTTAAGGTTTCAATTCATCTCTATCTCAAATAAAATGGCAACTAGATTCACTAGTTTTGATGGGCTAAATGGAATTAATTCAACATTGTAGAATGTCAAAACACCTTGCTCTATTTCTTCAACATGCAAGATTTTCAAGGGGGCTGAGGACAGAGCCAATTCACCCTATAATAGATAAACTCCAAGGAAGTGAGCTAGTGGAAGCAGTTGGATTTCTAGTGGTAGTTCAAGCTCTCGAATTGATTGTCGAATGTATAAATCACTACAACCCAAACACTAGACAAATTTTGTTGCCTGACCATACAATTTTAATCTTGATTGATAGGAAAACTATAGTAAATTGCCTCTGAGTTCTAGAACAAGAAGAATTTTCTAAGTTGATAGTAGGAGGAGCCATGATTGATTTCTCTTTGAAGAAAATGGTGTGAGTATTGGTTCCAAAAGCCATAGGGAGCTAAAAGCAAGGTTCCTAAGACTCTATTTGACACTGATCTCAAGCTTGAGATTGTAGATATTTTGGTTCTTTTACATCAATTTAAAGGTGAGGTAAAAGTAGTCAATTTTTTTTAATAGTATTTCTTTTTGGTACAAATCATCTATTCAGATACACATTATGTTGATTGGGCATATGAGGTAAGTGAGCATCTGTCCTGAGCCCTCAGTGCCACAAAGTTTTACAATACCTTCTACATGTCTTCTTTCCTGATATATGTTAGCTTCTCTAAAATTGTGGTCAGGCCTTCCTAGAATAGAGAACTTCCTTGATGATGTGAAAAGTTATGAATTTTATCCATGCTTGAACTTACAGAATAGCTATGCAAAATATGTTAGAGTTAATGACTCATTTGCAATTAGGATTTGTAGGGAACTCCAAAGATGCCTAGAGAGGAGGTTTAGCCTAGAAGTAATGGAGGCCATCAATCAATTTGGTAGCTACTTTATTCAGTTCTCATCCTTTTCATATTTGCATCTTGCAGCTTTCAACATATTTCCTTTGAAGCTACCCAGTTACCCAAGTGATCTAATTGTGTTGATAGAGATTGTAAGAAAAGCAATCCAAGTAAATGTGCTAAGTGCCAACTTGAAAAAGAAAGGGTATGAATTCCCTATGAAGGTTGGAACTTATAGTTGCGAGTCTCAGTCTAATGCCAAAAACATGCTCAAGGCATTCGAGACTAAGTACAAGTTGGAAGAATATGAGGTTGTGAGACCCATGTTTGATCCAAAAGGATATGCAAGAGAGGTGCTACAAATTGGGAGTGTGATCAAGCATGTCACCACTATAGAAGATTATTGGGTAGATTGCAAAGATGAGTTGGAGAGCTAAGATCATGCCTTCACCAAGCTCACAATGGAACAAGTAAAGACATACGGTATTGATCTCAATGTTGAAGGATTGGAGGATGATGGTCAAAATATGTATAGCAATACCTATTTGACTAAGTTAAGTGGGATTCCCATTAGTTATGAGCCATATGTAGATGTGGAAGAGAACCTTGATATCATGATGGCTAGGATCATCCAGAGAATGGGAAAATGGGTTGAGTGGACAACTAGGAAGAGCCAGAGTAAAAGCACAACCACCCAAGCTTCTTTAGCAGTTGCAATGCCTACTTCATCTTAGAGTGCTACACCAAGTGTAACCATAGCCTCCACTCAAGGGCTAGCTCAACCTTCAAGAGGAGGCGATCAACCTCTAGAGAAGAATGTTCTTATAGCTAAGACATGTCATGATGGCTCCTTACCAGTCATAGGAACCCAACTTGGCACTGAAGAGAAGATGATGAAAGAACCAAAGGATAACACCTC
Source organism: Cupressus sempervirens (assembly GCA_028749045.1). Classification (NCBI taxonomy): domain Eukaryota; kingdom Viridiplantae; phylum Streptophyta; class Pinopsida; order Cupressales; family Cupressaceae; genus Cupressus; species Cupressus sempervirens. Next base: position 824,174,182 of record CM053786.1, read on the forward strand.
CACTCTGATCCCATCTCCTCATACTAATCTAGTTCCATCTCCTCACACTACCCTAGTTCCTTCCCCTCATACCACTCCAATTCCATCTCATCATCATAGCCCTATTCTATCAGTAAGTGCTTCACTTCTAAGTCCAAGTGGTACCCCTATATGGATAGTAGACTTAGGGGATGGAAAGAGTAGTAGTAGCAAGTCTATTAAGTTAGATGAGGCAGCAAAGAAAAATTTAGAAGTGGAGAAGGGCCAAAATTCTTCCAGGTTCATCTCTAAAGATTCAAAAAATCCTTTCTCTTCAACTACTATAACAATAACTCTAGTTAAGAAAAAGATGTTCAATATTGAATCACTTGGAATGGCTTCCAAAGTGATAGGAACAGATTCTTGGTTGGAAGATACTTTGGAAAGGAAGAGAAAGAGAAAGGATGAAAGTGTTTCCACAAAAGATAAGGTATCTCTTGCACTTTTTTTTGGGACTGCATTTACAAAAGTCAAGAAGCAAAAGACTTTGTCAATACTAGGACAAGATCTAGAAATAGGGCATTTGACAATGGAAATAGCCAAGCCAAATAAAGGAGGGAGAATTGGGGACATTACAGTTGATGATTTCACTTTGCATTTGATTGATCTTGGAGAGGCTAGACATGACACAAAGGTTGGCCTATGGAGGTCAAGTAATGAAGTAATAGAAGGAAAATTGGAAAGCCTTAAGTTATCAAAGATCATAATGAAATTTGAGATAGAAGAGTTGAAAAAATTCATCAGGCAACTAGTCACTCCACTAGCAACTATCTTGGGTGTGTCTATGACCCAAACTCCTATTGCAGCTGAAGTGCAAGCCCTCATTTCCTAGCTCCAAGAAGATAGGCATTATGGCCAGATAGGTAAAGAATGGATCAAGAAACTCAAATTGGAAGGACTCACAATCATGGAGCAAATTGGTAATGTTATCTTAAGATTGGAAACTGAAAAAGATAACATTATATAAAATAGCAATACTCTAGTTGGAGAAAGGGTGAAATGTGAAGATTGCATCTCCCTCTTGAAGATGATCATCCAAATGAAATGTGAAGATTGCATCTCCTACTTAGCAACAATACTATAGCTAGAGAAAGGGTAAAATGTGAAGATTGCATATCCCTCTTGAAGATGATCATCCAAATGAAAGCCAAAGAAGTAGTGGAAGCTAAAATGTTACCAAAGGGAGATGAGCCTCTGTTTGAGTGGCTTCAAAGCATGCAATTTAAAATTGAGATGATCTAGTCTATAGAAAAAGGGCTCAAAGAAAAAAAGGAAAAGGTCAAGAAGACATAGGACAAAAGATTTGAACTTATGAGAGGATTACATGCAAACTCTCAAACTAGTGGCCAAGGGAAAGCACTTATTGGAATCAATGTCATGAAGGAAAACTTTTCTAGATTCCTGGATAGTTTTTCAGATATAAAATTCTATAGCCAAGGCAAGATCACTGAACTACAGGCACTCAGTGGATGTAAACATATGGCCAGAGAGGAACTACCAAATCAATCCAATGTCATGAAGGAATTGGCTAGAGAGCATTCTAAATGGCTCTTAAGGTGTACCAATATCCTCATACCTAGGCATGAAGAGCTAATTCCAATAATAGTTGCTGCAAAGGCATATCGGGGGAAAATAGAAAAGGGGAAGAAGTCTAAATGATTAGTATTATGCCCCCTTTTCATTTTCTTTTGTAATTTTCTAATACAAAAAACTGGCATCTTGCCATTTATCATTTTTAGAAGATGAACTGATTAAGCTTCCATTGTAATGGTCATCTCAAAACTCTATATGTATGAAATTGAAAGATTAATGAAAGGTTGGCAAATTTTTGGTGTGAAGTAATTTTTTTTGCAGAGACAATTGAATGGTATTTTATGTCAATCATTTTCTATTCTAGTTGCTTTATATTTATTTTGCATTCTCTCTTTTGTTTGAGTTGGAATGACGGAAAAATGGAGTTTCACCTCCCCTATTTTGAAGCAATGAATAAATGTAATAGATGTCATTATTGTTCATTCAAAGAGAAATCCCTTCAGCATTTTTCAATTTATTAATCACATTTTGATTCAAATTTTCTTAGTTCAGTATTAGCTATTATTTAGATAAGTTTTATGAATTCATAAGATGTGTGTATGCATAAAACTATTTTGGTATTCAGAAACTTCTATTCACATGAGTTAGATTCTATTTAGGTGTAGCTTGGTTATACCTCTTCTATTCTTGAGTCAAGAACATACCCCCAAATTAATTTAGGAAGAAAACATAATTCATTGTAAATTTGTTTTAGGGAGTTGTACCTACCAATTCTGAGAGAAGCCAAATTATCCACAAGTGGCTTTTCAAATATTTGTAATCAAATATTGTTCCAAGTTGGGCATTTAAGAGTTATAATCTAAAAGAACAAAATTTTTTACCAATAGATTTTTGGAGACTCTACTAGGGAGATGAACAGTCACTTGACTAAAAAGCCTATATCATGAGGGAAAATGGTACTACCTCATGAAAACATTATTCTAGTGCTCCAATTTAATCTTCATTTTCAAGATGACCAAGAAGACATAATTTCATCCCTCAACACATTCATTTGGAGACATAGGAGGAATGTTGAACAATATAGGAATGCTAGCTAGGTATTGGAGGAAGAAGAAAGAAGAGTTAAAGCCTTAGAGAGAGTTGTTCAAAGGAGAAACATTCAAAGAGTAGAAAGACAATTGAGACAAGAAGCTTAGAGATAAACCTAACCCAGCATCTTGGAATAAATTAGGTTCCTCATAAGTACCAAGGAATAGGGTGGGTAAGACCCTATCTTTGATAAGCTTACAGAGCATGGTTTTCCTATCTTGGTCATTCCAAAGTGGAAAAGTGAAAATAAAAGTCAGAGTAGGATGCCTTCCCCTATTAGGAATCAAGACACTAGCACTTCACATTCTATTTGTCAAGTGTTGGCCCTACATAGAGTTACTGCTCCTCCAGTTGTTAATTTCCTGCCATATACTGCCAGGACAATCATGGCTACTCCATGGGCCACTGCAATAGGGCCGTTAGCACTAAACACTTATCATCCACTCCTGGTTGGTTCAAGGAAGAATTTCCCTAAATTCTTAGGTGATGGGAAAGTTACTATAGATGAACACATTAAAGCTTTCTTTGCAACCACTAAAATCTTAGGGGTTGGACATGAAGATGTTGTGAGGTTGTTCATAAAGACCCTCTGGGATAGTGCAACAGACTGGTTTTATCATCTAGCTGATGGCTCAATAACTGATTGGGATACATTGAGAATGGCCTTTGAGACAATATTTAAGATTGCAGAAGATGAACATTTCCCCAAATTAATTTAGGAAGAAAACATAATTCATTGCAAATCTATTTTAGGTAGATGTATCTACTAATTTAGAGAGAAGTCAACTTATCCACAAGTGACTTTTTAGCTATTTTTAATAAGATATTGTTCAAAGTTGGACATTTAAGAGTTATAATTTGAAAGAACAAATCTATTTACCAACATTAACCTATGAACCCTCTCAATGCATTTCATGACAACGAATGTCCCTAGGGGCCCTAGGGCCCCTATGGATGCATTTGGTTGGTTCAAATACATCGAGAGGAGTCATAGGATAACCTATGACCCCTCTCGATGCTTTTCATAGCAACATATGTCCCTAGTGCCCTTGGGGATGCATTTAGTTGGTTCCAATGCATCGAGAGGGGTCATAGGTTAACCTATGACCTCTCTGAATGCATTTCATGACAACAAATGTCCCTAGGGGCCCTAAGGCCCCTAGGGATGCATTTGGTTGGTTCTAATGTGTCAAGAGGGGTCATAGGTGAATATATGACCCCTCTCGATGCATTTCATGACAACATATGTCCCTAGGGGCCCTAGGACCCCTAGGGACCCATTTGGTTGGTTCGAATGTGTTGAGAGATCATAGGTTAATCTATGACCCCTCTTAATACATTTCATGACAATGAATGTTCCTAGGGGCCTTAGGGACCCATTTAGTTGGTTCAAAAGTGTCGAGAGGGGTCATAGGTTAACACATGACCCCTCTCGATGCATTTCATGATAATGCATGTCCCTAGGGGCCCTACGACCCCTAGGGATGCATTTGATTGGTTCTAATTTGTCGAGACGAGTCATAGATTAACCTATGACCCCTCTTGATGAATTTCATGACAAAGTATGTCTCTAGGTGCCCTAGGACCCCTAGGGATGCATTTGATTAGTTTGAATGCATCGAGAGGGGTCATAGGTTAACCTATGACCCCTCTGAATTCATGATAATGAATCTCTCTAGGAGCCCTAGGGACTCATTTGGTTGTCTCAAATTCCCCCTCTTGATGCATTTCATGATAATGAATGTCCCTAGAACCCATTTGGTTGGTTTTAATGCATCGAGAGGGGGCATAGGTTGATGCATTTCATGACAACATATGTCCTAGAGCCTTTAGGGATGCATTTGGTTGGTTCCAATGTGTTGAGAGGGGTCATAGGTTAATCTATGACCCCTCTCAATTTATTTCATGACAACATATGTCCCTAGGGACCCTAGGATCCCTAGGGATGCATTTGGTTGGTTCCAATGCATTGAAAGGGGTCATAGGTTAATCTATGACCCCTCTCGATGCATTTCATGACAAAAAAATCCCTTAGGGGCGCTAAGATCCCTAAAAATGTATTTGGTTGGTTCTAATGTATCGAGAGGGGTCATAAGTTAATCTATGACCCCTCTCAATGTATTTCATGACAACATATGTCCCTAGGGCCCCTAGGAATGTATCTAGTTGGTTCTAATGTGTCAAGAGGGGCTATAGGTTAACCTATGACCCATCTCAATGCATTTCATGCCAACATATGTCTCTAGGGGCCCTAGTGCCCCTAGGGACGCATTTGGTTGGTTCCAATGTGTTGGGAGGGGTCATAGGTCAATTTATGACCCCTCTCAACACATTTCATAACAACATATGTCCCTAGGGGACTTAGGATACCTAGGGACACATTTGGTTGGTTTGAATGCATTGAGAGGGGTCATAGGTTAACCTATGACCCCTTTAACCTATGGCCCCTCTCGACACATTTCATCACAACGTATGTCTGTAGGGGCCCTAAGACTCCTAGGGAAGCATTTGGTTATTTTGAATGCATCCAAAACCTATAACCCCTCTCAACGCATTTCATGACAATGTAGGTCCCTAGGGGACCCCTAGGGACCCATTTGGTTGGTTCTAATGCATCAAGAGGGGTCATAGGTTAACCTATGACCCCTCTCAATGCATTATATGACAATGAATTTTCCTAGGGGCCCTAGGGTCCGTAGGTACCCATTTGGTTGGTTCGAATGCATCAAGAGGGGTCATAGATTAACCTATGACCCCTCTTAATGCATTTCATGACAATATATGTCCATAGGGGCCTTAGGACCCCTATGGATGCATTTGGTTGGTTCAAATGCATTGAGAGGGGTCATAGGTTAACCTATGACCCCTCTCAATGCATTTCATAACAACATGTCCCTAGGGGCCCTAGGAGCCTAGGGATGCATTTGGTTGGTTCAAATATGTCAAGAGAGGTCATAGGTGAACCTATGACCCCTCTCGATGCATTTCATGACAACATATGTCCCTAAGGGCCTTAAGACCCTAGGGACACATTTGGTTGGCTCAAATGCATCAAGAGGGGTCATAGGTTTGATGCATTTCATGAAAATGAATGTCCATAGGGGCCCTAGGGACCCATTTTCTTGGTTCAAATGTGTCGAGAGGGGTAATAGGTTAACCTATGACCCCTTTCAATGCATTTCATGAAAATAAATGTCTCTAGAGGCCCTAGGGCCCCCAGGGACCCATTTGTTTGGTTTGAATGCATCAAGAGGGTCATAGGTTAACCTATGACCTCTCTCAATGCATTTCATGAGAACATATGTCCCTAGGGGCCCCTAGGACCCTTAGGGATGCATTTGGTTGGTTCAAATGTGTCGAGAGGTCCCTCTTAATGCATTTCATGACAACATATGTCCCTAGGGGCCCTAGGACCCTTAGGGATGCATTTGGTTGGTTCAAATGTGTCGAGAGGTCCCTCTTAATGCATTTCATGACAACATGTCCCTAGGAACCAATTTGGTTGGTTCGAATCAATGCATTTCATGACAACATATGTCCCTGGGGTCCCAGGGCCCCGAGGGATGCATTTGGTTGGTTCAAATGCTTCAAGAGGGGTCATAGGTTCTCTCAACAGATTTCATGACATCATATGTCCCTAGGGACCCATTGGGAATGCATCGAAAGGGGTCACTAGTGGCCCTAGGGACATATGTTGTCATGAAATACATTGATAGGGGTCATAGGTTAACCTATGACCCCTTTCGATGCATTTCATGACAATATTATATTTAATAATAATATAATATTGTATATTTTAATATAATAATATATTACTAGATTATATGACAATAATAATCATATATAGTACTAGATATTATATTTAGTAATAATAATAACCATATATATTATTATATATTATAATAATCATATAATATTACTATATATATTTAATAATAATAATATTTATCATCTATATTACTATATTATATTTAACAATAATAATCATAATAATCATACATATTAGTATATATAATAATAATTATAATCATATATAATAATAATAGTTAATAATAATAATCATAATCATATGTAATAATAATGCCCACGCTTCCCAAAAAAAAATTCCTTTTAAAATTTCCCTCTAAAATTTCCCTCCAAAATTTCCTATGTGGGTGGTTTCCCTCCCAATTGGAAAATTTGGAATTTTTGAATACCTGATTTCATGTCAAGTATCTAATCTAAAATCAAATACCCAATTTGAATTTGGGTATGCAATTAGGCTTGGTATTTACCAAATCTATTTGGTCAACTCAAAAAATCTGTTTGAGAAGGGTTTCACTGACACTCGAAATTCAAGTAGCCATTTGACAATATTATTTTCATCGAAATTGAATGAAACAAAAAGGGTTCTTTTATAGCACTCTCAAGATTCCGTTGATATAATTGATGTCAAATTTTGAGTTTGATAAGTATCTATTAATTAATTTTCAATGATGATGATTATAAAGTGTTGATTGATATGCTAATTGAAAAATAGCTATAACTTTCAAATGGAAAAACATTTTTGAAATCCAAAAGTTGCGTTGCATTCTATGCTTTGCCTAGTTTAAGGGAAAAAAAAATTGGTAAAGTTTTCAATTAGTTAAGGTGGTTAGACATGGGAGTTTTTTATTCTAAAAAAGTTTTAGTAAAAAATTCATATTTAATTATTTATTTGGAATAAAAATACCCAAAAATATGTGTCACATCTAGGCATGAGTCTACTTTATATATATATATATATATATATATATATATATATATATATATATATATATATATATATATATATATATATATATATATATATATATATATATATATATATATATATATATATATATATATATATATATATATATATTTATATATTTAAAAATATTATCATGATTTTGATTAAGGTGGTTAGACATACACCTACTTTTTATTTTTACACTGAAATTTTCATAGTACTACATTAAAATCCACAATTTTGACCAATCAAATATTTTTTCTCTAGATAAGGCCTAGTAGTTTAGAAACTACATTCAATTTCCTACAGATTATTTTCTTACAAATTTTTTATATGAAGTCCAGAACCACTTTAAAATTATGTGTCAAGTTGACATAACCCTAATTTGTTGGTTTTTCACTGCCACTTAAGGCCATAGTTTGGTTGACTGTGATCCTGCACATACCCTTACTTGGCATCAATTGTCTTGCTCAGCATTCACTAGAATTTTCTTTCGTTAGGCTCCAACTGACTTTCTACTCGGCTTACACCAACTTTGCTTGGCACCTACTATCCACTTGGTCAAGCTTGGCAAAAAAACTTTGTGTAACTTATTCTTCTAAACTTTCTTAGTGTAGCTAGCCTTTGTAACCTTAAGTAGATTATCAATGCATCATGTCATCACTATCTCAATTGATCCTTGTACTTCATTACATAATCATAACTAAACCTTTTCTCTAGGTGCTTTTGTTACATCTTATTGATCAAATCCTCTTCATCAATCAACTAAGTGATAGTACTTGAATCTTATAAGCAATTATCTTATCAGCAAATAGCAGGCTTGATATTAGTAATAAAACAATGATCAAAACACATAGTCTTCTTCAACAATCTCCTTTCAATAATCTCTCTTAGCAATGATATTTTGAATCAGATTTCAACAATCTCCCTCTTTGGCATTGATAGCAAACCAAACTAATCAACTAAGTCAATCAAATGATGAACATCTTGTTCAACCAAACTAAGTAGGTTAAAATAGTAAGACAATGCCAAAAAGGAAACTTGTATCAAAATTTCTCCCTATGTCAGCAACTTCCATCTTCTGATTAGGTTAAAAAATTATTTCTTAAAACTCCCTTAGATTTCCTTCTTGTATCTCCCTCTTGCTAGGTAGATTAGGATTTGTCCCTCTTTCTTACATTGTGCTCTATCTTTTTCATCATACATCAACAATTGTCTGATCTCCCTCTAAGATCAGTAGCACTCTCCAGCTTTTTGACAATAATCTCTTGATATATTTTTCTAATATACTTTCTCCCTTTAGATTAGTAAATCTCTCTATCTATTTTAACTCTTGATCTCTGACTCTTAACTAGACTCTTGATCTCTGAATCTTGACCAGTAGAATATCTCCCTCTTTATCAGTAAATCTCTCCCTTTTAGCTCTTGATCAATAAATCTCTCCCTCTTGGACAATAATGCCAAAAACATATACTAAAAACTTTTCATCTTAAAAAATGTAGATATAGACTTTTTTAGTTTCTTTAGTTTCTCCCTCTATCACCTTTCTTGTGATTAATTTGAAGTTTCACCTCTATGACTACTTTAGGCAGCTCTTAAAATAAGATCCACTACATCAATTTGTATTATATGAACATCAACTTGTTTTATATAGGATACTCCTCTTGTTACTTAGATAGCCTTTCATAGGGGTATCAGCACCTAGTTTACCTCTTAGATACTCATGAGCATTGTTAGGTAATGCTTTTATAAAGATATTAGCAATTTTCTCCTTTGTGTTAACATATTCCATCTTCACCTCTCTATCTTGAACTAACTCTCTCAAGTAATGAAACTTGATTGCAATGTAGTTAGTCTTTGTATGCATCACTAGATTCTTTGATATGTTGATAGCACTTGTATTATCGCAATAAAATATCACCGGTACTATGATCTCTTCCTTCATTCCTTTGAGTAGTTTCTTGATCCATACAATTTCTATGTAATTTGTAGCAGTAGCAACATATTTAGCTTTAGTAGTAGATTGTGAAGTGTAGTTTTGTTTCTTACTAGTCCATGTAACTAGTCTCTTTCCTAAGAAAAATTCTCCTCTACTAGTGCTCTTTCTATCATCAATATTTCCAACCCAATCAGCATCAGTGTAGGCTCTCAGTTCAAACTTTTCATTCTTCTTGTAGTATAGACCAAACTCTTCTACTCTTTCCAGATATCTCATTATTCTCTTCATAGTCATTAAGTGATTCTCCTTTGGATTAGCAAAGAATCTTGCAACTATCTCTACAGATAATGCAATATCAAGTCTTTTATGTACTACATATTTCAATTTGTCAATCATAGACAGGTATAACATTTGATTCACCTTAGCTAAATCATCATTCTTTGATAACTTGTGTCATGTCACCATAGGTGTACTTACCGGTTTAGAATCCTCTAATCCAAATATCTTTAATATTTCTTTGACATAACTTTGACTAAGTGATGTATATACCATATTTCATTTGATAGACTTGCAAACTTACAAAAAATTTGATTTCTCCAAACATAGACATTTCAAATTTTTGCTTCATCTGATTTGAAAAATATTTACATAAAGAATCTTGACCTCCATATATTATATCATCAACAAATATTTTAGATAAAAAAATACCTTTATTTTTTTCTTTCTTTATCTATAGATTGTTCTTATCATCAGTCATTTCAAATCCAATCTTCACAAGATAAGTATGAAATCTCTCATACCATGCTCTTGGTGCTTTTTTCAAGCCATATAGAGCTTTGTGCAACCTACATATCATGTTCTTATTGTTAACATCAACAAAACCTTCTGGATATTCTATGTAAAATTCTTCCTCTAATATGTCATTCAAAAATGTAGATTTAACATCCATTTGATAAACTTTGAGACCTTTGTATGCAAAATAAGCAAGCAGAGTTCTAACTCCTTCCAATCTTGCAATAGGGTCACATTTCTCCCATAGTCAATTCCTTCTTCTTGTGCATATCCCTTGCAAACTAATCTTGCTTTATTTCTTGTCACTTCACCATTCTCATCTAGCTTGTTTCTAAATACCCACTTGGTAACAATCACATTTTTGTCTTTTGGTCTAGAAACTAGACTCCATGTTTTGTTCTTCTCTATTTGTTCAATCTCTTCTTCTATGGCTTTACTCCAGTCCACATCTTCTAATGTATCTTTTAGTATTTTGAGTTCCTTCATGCTCAACAAACATGATTCACTTCTTTTTTTATTTCTTTTCATTGCCCTAGCATCTTTATCTCCAATGATTTGAGTAGCAGGATGATGTCTTTTGACATATTTGGACAATCTTGGCTCAGCTCTTGTTTCTTCATTTTATCTTTTAGCTTCATAGTCACTATGTATGTCTCTGCCAGGTATCTCAATATCTATTTCATGTGTACTAATCTTAGAATTAGAATGTGCACCCATTTCATTCTATAACTCAATATCTAAATGTAGCTTGGTTCCTAAATGCAACTCGGCATTCACAGGATGTGACTCGACAGTCAAAGAAACTTTCTATTGATTTCCAATTTGATTTATAGCATCTTCTTTAGTAGACATCCCTTTATAAAAGTATACAAATTATTTTTACTCTTCTAGTTCTTTCATAGGTTCAGCCTCATGTACTTCAGTATATTCATCAAAGTTCACATTTTCAGTTTCCACAACTTTATTAGTATTAGTATTCAAACACTTATAAGCTTTACTTCTTGTGGAGTATCCAAGGAATATACCTTCTTCACTTTTTGTATCAAGTTTACCATTCCTAAAATATTTAAGAATGTAACATTTACTTCCAAATACTTTAAAATATTTTACATTGGGTGAGTGTCCATACCATAGTTCAAAAGATGTTAAATGAGTACCTTTCTTGATTTGCATATGGTTCAGGGTATAGACAGTTGTACTTACAACTCCTCTCTAGTATTCCAAAGAACCATTCTTCTCCATCATGAGTGTTCTAGCATAGTCCATTATAGACCTATTTCTTCTTTTAGAAATCATATTTTGTGGAGGGGTTCTAGGGGTAGATGTTTGTCTTTTGATTCATCTGTCATTACAAAACATCTCAAACTCATTTAATGTGAATTCTCCTCTATCAGATCTCAAGCATTTTAGACTTATACCTATTTCTTTCTCAACTCTTGTCAAGTACCACTTAAACATTTTAAAAGCATCAAATTTTTATTTTAGAAACATAACTCTCATCATCCTATAATAATCAGCAAGAAAAAGAATTATGTACTTATCTTCCTTGTAGCTTGGTACTTCAATTGGTCCACACAAGTCAGTATGAACAATTTCTAGTATTTCTTTAGAGGTATAAGCGTTACTCTTAAAGCTTGACCTTGTCATTTTGCCTATTTGACATTGTTTGCACATTATTTTGTCATGTTTCTTCAACTTAAGCAAACCTCTAACTTTCTTCATTTTATTGATACTAACCAAGTTATCAAAATTAACATGACATAACTTTTTGTGTGATGGCCACACATTATCAAATTTTACAAGACAAGTATCATCTTTTATATCAAGATAGAATAGATTACTTCTAGTTTGATCACCTTTTCCAATCAATTCCCCATTTGTGTCATATATCTTAGCAATCTTGTTTTCAAATTCAACCTTACATCCCAAATTGTTCAATTATGACACACTCAATAAGTTATAATTTAGTCCTTCAACATAATAAGAATTGTTACATGAAATATTGTCATTGAGTCTGATAGAACCTTTTCCTTTTATCAAACACAGTGCATCATTACCAAATCTTACACTATTTCCTTCATAACAATTTAAGGTAACAAACCTACTTTTGTCTCTAGTCATGTGATGTGAGCATCCACAGTCAATGATCCATCTATCATTTTTGTTCACACAAGTCACAAATATAGTTGCCTCATCTTCATCAAATTCATCCTCCATTGCAACATAAACCACTTCATCATCATGTTCATTAGAATCATCTCTTATTTCCTTTTCAGCAATGTAGCATGACTTCTTTCATTTATCTTTGTAATCTTTGTTGTCATCTTCTCTTCTTTTCTATACTTGTCATTATCTCTGTAGTTTTTCTTCCATGTACATCTTGCAACAATATGACCAACTTCATTATAGTTGAAACAAATGATAGGTAACTTACCTTTGAACTTTCCTTTACCTCTATAGAATCGTATTGCCATTAGTGCTTCCTATTGTTCAACATCTTCCTCATCTATGTCACTGTCACTAGACACATACTTTATCTTTCTCTTCTTCTTCTGCTTCACCTCATCAAAATCCTTCAATAATAACTTAGCTTTGAAAGTAGATTCAAAACTCTTTGATTTATAATTGTCATAGTTAGATAGCTCAAAAGTAGTGAGTCTACCTACCAAACCATCATGAGTTAAATCATTTTTTGGAATACATCTCAGTTCTTGAATTGCAGACACTCTAATAGCATAAATAGGCAATAGTGTTCTGAAGACTTTTCTTAACATAGTGTCATCATCTATATGACTAGTAGCTCTTTTTATTGCACTAACAACTTTTTTTATTTTAGCAACATAGTGAGCAATATTCTCACTTTCTTCTATTCTCATATCATCAAACTCACCTCTAAGACTGTCAAATTTGGATCTTTGAACATTTTTGTCTCCTCCATAGATAGTGTGTAAGGCATCCCACATTTTCTTTACAATGCAAAAACCTTTAATATCATCAAATTTGACATAGCTTAGGGCAGAGGCAATCTCCAACATTGCCTAATTGTGTTCTTTCTTCTTCTTCATATCTTTAGTAGTTAGGGCTCCAATTGGATCAACATGTTCCACTAAAATGGCATATTGTGCATGATCTCCAAGTCCTCCAAGGTGTAGCTTCATCAAACTTTTCCATGTAGGAAATTTATTTCTATTGAGCTTGGGTACATCTCTTTTTTACATCTTGATCTTTTTGCTTCTAGTACCTTCAAACTATTCCTCTTAAGTAGATGGATTTGATACCAATCATTAGAATTCTTTAGAATAACTAAGGGGGGTGAATTAGTTACCCAATATCTAGATGTATAAATAAAACTCTTCACATCTTAGTGAACCCATAAAACATTTATACTCATGCATGCATCCATAAGATTATGCAATCACTAAAAACTTGTAGGTTACTGTCAAACCAACTTGCAGAAATGTAAAGCACAAAACATAATAGATTCATCAACATAATTGACACAATTATTTACATAGAAACCCAATTTGGGAAAACCACCAATAACATGCTACTCTTTTCACTCTTCTGAAGTGATGCCCTATGAAAAGTCAACCCTGTTAAAGGTTACAATACACACTATTAAATGTGACCCTGTTAAAGGATTTTAATCACCTTGTTAGGAGTGATCCTTGTTAAAGGACTTTAGGCCATTCACTTGGAATGCCACTTAGTTAAAGGATTTACAAATGACTATTAGGTCAACCTTAATCTAAAAGATTTACCCCAAACTAGTACAATTATTATAAAATAATAGTAAAGCTTTGATATAATACAACTTAGAACTTTTGTTGAAAATTATAGACTATTTAGTCCTCCATTCTACTTGGCCTTCACACTTTGTAGCTTGGATAGCTTGTTCCTAGTGCGCTTCAAGCATTAAGGTCACTTGATGAAGAAAAACCCTTAACTCCTCCTAATTGGATTCTTGCAAATGATAATTTTGCTTCAAGACCAAACATTCCTCTAAATAGGAAATTAAGATATTTTTCCACTAATTCTCCATCATCCAAATTAGCGTTTGGATGGATTAGGTAGGATACAATGTATCTACCCCATATCTTGTATCTCTTATAGAAACTTCTCCTAGAATCCACTTTGAATTCACCTCAAAATGGTTTATATCAAATTCTGTGCCACCAGCTCATCAACCTTATCTTCCTCCTAGTTCACAAATTTCAAGAAAATAAACTTGTTAGCTTAGATTTGGTGAATCTTTGATCTTAAACATAATGCAGCAGCTCAGCATTATCAACCTTTTGATGCTCAGCACATACTGCATTGCTCGACATCAACTGTAAAATCACTCGTCATCAATTAAAGTTTACTAATGCTCGGCATCAACTAAACTTTACTTGGCATCAATTATCCTGCTTGACATTCATTAGAATTTTCTTTTTCTCATCTTCAACTAACTTTCTACTCAGTTTGCACTAACTTTGCTTGGTACCTACTATCCACTCAGTGAAGCTTGGTAGAAAAACATTATGTAACTTGTTCTTCTAAACATTTTTAGTATAGCCAACCTCTGTAACGTTAAGTAAATTATCAATGCATCATGTCATCACTATCTTAACTCTATTGAATTTGATGAACAATCAACCCCACAGCTCCCAAAAATCATCTACATGCAAACACATGTTACAAAAGAGAAAAGCAAAAAGCTATAGAGGTAGGAATTGCCAGATCCATAGATGAGACATCTTTGATGAGAAAAAAAAAATTTCTATATGAAATGAATTATCTCAAGTTAATGTTTACAATGAGAGATCATCCTTGTAAAGGAGATTGAAACCCTAAAAAAGGTCTAACTTAAGTTGCATCAAAATAATTAATAAAAGAATTAATTATTAGATGCATAAATTTTAGCTTAAGCAACTAGAGTTAATTAGGAAATATCTAATTACTCTAACACCCCCCCTTAAGATAAACTTATATCAATTTGATGAACAATCAACCTCATAGCTCCCAAAAATCACCTGCATGCAAACACTTGTTATAGAAGAGAAAAGCAAAAAGCTATGGAGGCCAGAATTGCCAGATCCACAGATGAGACATCTTTGATGAGAAAAAAAGAAATTTCTATATAAAATGAATTATCTCAAGTTAATTTTTACAATGAGAGATCATCCTTATAAAGGAGATTGAAACCTTAAAAAAGGTCCAACCTAAGTTGCATCAAAGTAATTAATAAAAGAATTAATTATTAGATGCTTAAAGTTTAGCGTAAGCAACTAGAGTTAATTAGGAAATATCTAATTACTCTAACACCCCACCTTAAGATAAACTTAGGGAGTAGCTAAAAACTTAGAAACTACTACTGAAAATAGAAATGGGTCCTAGCAAACAAAGCCTGATGAGGTACCCAAGCACAATGAAATCTCTGTAAAGAGGAGAAATAGAGAAAACCACATGGGAAAAACTCTACTCAAAAAAGAGATGGATACATGCTGAAAGTAACTAGTGAAGGACTGAAGAAGCCTCCAAACTAGGGAATGTTCTAGAAGATAGGAACAAAGATGGTCATGTAGAACACCACTAAAGCATGTAGAAGCTACAAAACTCTATCAAATGTAACTGTTAATTTGAAGAACCTCCATTGAAATAGAACTTGACCAAGTAGAGAAGATTGTAATCTGTATCGAATTAGGAGGCACACAAAGGAAAACAACTAAACTCAAAGATATAGATGACATAAAATACCAAAGCCTAAAGAGTTGATCAAATAAACCAAGGAAGCATGAGAAACAACAAAAGAAGCCCCCCTAATGTAGACAATGGTGAGGTGACAGACAACTAGAAACGTGGGCCAAAATAACTGTAAGTCAAGGAACCATGATCAAGATGCACAAAAGAGTACATATGTGTGCACTGAGATGATCAATCTTAAACATGTCATGAGATTAATGTCATAGAAGGGACACTCACTTGACAAAGGAAGATGGCAAACAAAGGCAAAATGTCAAGTCCCCATGGCACTTTATCATAGTAGTGCATGTACAATAAGGCACAAGACATAGTGAATCCCAAGAATACAATAATCTGTATGAGTTTCCTTTGATGACACTATTTGAATGAGAAGGAAAACAAAGGCAAACAACTGAAATGAAAAATATGAATGCAGTATGGCACTTTATCTTAGTGCATTTGCAAGAATGCATACAAATGATGTCGACAATGATTAGAAAAGGCATATGACTAATACAAAAGATAGTACTAGTCATGACGAATTATCTGAAGCAAATAAATCGATCCCCAGACCTAAAACAACTAAGTTTTCCACCAGAATACAAAAATGCAAAAGACTAAATATAATGTGCTTGGAGTAGAATCTCAAAAAACAACCAGCATCACTAGAAAGAGCTCAGAAAGAGCTTTCCAATGATATAAAGAATTCCCAAATTGGACATCGAATGCTCAAGATATGCCTCCCAAAGTGCAAAACTATACCCCTAACTTTCATAGCAAAAAAAACCATCAAAATAATATCAAAACTGAAAACTACCTATACCACTATGACGGTCTTGAAACCAGCTTTTCAGCAATATCTCATTTGCAAAAAATGGAGTCTGTATGCCTAAGATATGACCAAAAAACCAAAGATAGGTACAAATAGAGGTCGAGGAGGTGATAGGAAGTAGTGATGCAGTGCTGACATGGTGCTAACATCAACAAAAGATGAGCCCAAAGTTGACAGTCAAATGGCCATCAAGGCAAAACAAATTCCATAAAAATGACCTCTGTTGGAGAAAAAGTCCAACCACTGAAAACAAGAGCCAAAAAACAAAGGGCCAATGCCAGATTAAGAAACCAGTGGCCAAAATGATAATCACCATGTGTGATAAATATGCATGTGTCAAAATATTGAACCTAAGATCACTTTCATAGCATAAAATATGCGTATGAAAAATGATAAACACTAGTAAATACAAAAACCCCATACTGCCAAAATAAATGGCAATCACTAGTCAAAATGGGAATTCCCACCAGCCAATGAAAAATGGGACCCAGAAATTTTGATCCCACAATAATGTAATAGCTCCTAATCAATTCATAGATCAGCTATAATAGAGGCAACCCCCATTACAAATCCAACACCTATGGTCAAAGAAAGGCTCGTAGAAGATGCCCTAGCTTCTACAACAAAAATCACACTTGCAATCATCATCACAACCATGACTACAATAAGAACAATCCGATCTACTCCTACTCTATATTATGCAAGCAACCCAAGAAAGGTATGCAAAAGCAAATGATTTGCCAATGCCAAAAATCCTTGTGTGTGATCTACTATGCCTTTGAGAGCTTTGATTGTTAATGCTAGCACATTGAACATGATCTCCACCCAAAAATAGTATACCACACAACTTCCTCCATAAAATATGTTTGTGAAAAAATTCCATAAACTGCCAACTTGGAGCAAAATCCACCAAAAAATAGTGATGAGAATAGCACATAATGGTGCAGAACTTCACATTATGGGGCCCTTTCTCCAAGATGGGTTGATTGTGAACCAAAAAAGGAGGTATCATCGGCATGAGAATCTAAACCACCATTCACCAAAAATAGTTGGTGAAAGACCAACACCAAATCCATAAAACCATCAGTGCATTAAGTGTGGAAAGAAATGGGTGGTCGAGCATCTTGTCGTTTGATGATTGAAAACTTGCAGGAGACAAGGATGCAAGTTCAATATTAGAAGCCATGTCAAAGCCCTCCTCTTTTCTACCATTTTCATAGAAATCATTGCCACTAGATAATGAATCACAACCAATAGACAGGCTCTTCGCCAAGAATCAGCACTCGTTGATGAAATTCACTTCTTCCCTTGACAAGAACGTTGCACCAGATGCTTCTTCACATATTCAAAAGGAATAGTCACTAGAATCATGTAACACAGGGAGGATGGTTGTTTGGAGAAGCCGCAGGGATACAAAAGCCAAAAAACTACAATTCCATGCAAATAAAAATTACACCAAGAGTAGATGTGGAACTCAAATGGTGAATAGTTATGGAAGAGGGACTAATCCATTAAAAATGCACCATAAGAATTGTCCTCCCAAAAAATACGCCAAAAAAGGAGGACCAAACATAAGCAGTCTAAATTCATGCATTGACAACAAAGAGACCTACAAAAAACACCACCATTGACTCCATTGAAACCACCAAAGTGGGAGTTGATTGTTGATGATGATGAGAAGACCACAAACATGTCACATATGCCATGCAATATCTTTCCCCACATAAATCACCCAAATTATTGCAAAAAAAAAATGCAAAATGCCCAGTTCAACACTTCTTCCAAACAAAACTTCCCAATCAAGATTACTAAAAAGGTTTGTAAACCACCAAGAATTGTTGACAGATGTGGGTCAAGGCAAAGGTTGCTTCCACATATTGTCGAGCCTAGGAAGAGCCAAATCACCAACTCAAGCAAAGACCACCAAAAATCATAAGGCCCTAAACAAATGAATCCAAAGGACCAATTGCAAAGTATGGAGAGGAAATTTGGTGGGCTCTGCACTGAATCTGCATTCCCAAAAAAATTGACGCCATTAGACTGCTCTCAAAGGAGAACTAACAAAAAGGTAAAAATGTTTAGAAAGCTGATGGTAGCTATGGAGTCCCCCTTCCTATGCAAGCAGTGTATGGGCCAGTGGAACTATTTAAAAAAAACTATTGCCTCAATTTGTGTGCTCAAGACAAAATGCCCTAAGTGCAAAAAATTTTTGCCCCAAAATTCAATAGCATCCAAATAAGGTGTATTTTATATGGAAATGGGGGTTTTTCAAGTGCTCTAAGCTCAACGGTGATGTACATTTTTTCTCAATGTGCCTCAAAAATCAGTGACCCCCAGATCCAATACAAAAATCCTATGAAAACTCAAATCTAAAAATTGATGTCAGATTCGATGCCAAATCTCTCACGAATATAATAGGGGCATGAAGATCTAGAGCTCTGATACCATATTGAAGTTAATGAACAATCAACCCCACAGCTTCCAAAAATCACCTGCATGCAAACACTTGTTACATAAGAGAAAGCAAAAAGCTATGGAGGCCAGAATTGCCAGATCCACAGATGAGACATCTTTGATGAGAAAAAAAGAAATTGCTATATAAAATGAATTATCTCAAGTTAATGTTTACAATGAGAGATCATCCTTATAAAGGAGATTGAAATCCTAAAAAAGGTCCAACCTAGGTTGCATCAAAGTAATTAATAAAAGAATTAATTATTAGATGCCTAAAGTTTAGCTTAAGAAATTAGAGTTAATTAGGAAATATCTAATTACTCTTACAAATTGATCCATGTACTTCATTACATAATCATAACTCAACATTTCCTCTAGGTGCTTTTGTTACATCTTATTGATCAAAACCTCTTCATCACTCAACTAAGTGATAGTGTTTGAATCTTATTAGAAAATAGTAGGTTTGACATCAGTGACAAAACAAAGATTGAAACACATAGTCTTCTTCAATAATCTCCTTCTTTCAATAATCTCTCTCAGCAATGATCTTTCCAACCAGATTTCAACAAGATATGGCTATTTGGTAGAATAACACACTATATAAGGAATTTGATTCCAAATAATTTCTTAATAGTGGAAATTTTGGTGACACTGATGCAACACTAGAAGATCTATTCGAGAAAAACAACATTCTAAGTGAAGAAGTCAGAGGACTGAAGAGAGAACATGAAATTCAATTAGTAAGACTATGTGAGGTCACTAAACAAAAGAATAAATATGAAGAAAATAAGATTTGTTGGAAATATAAGGTAGGCAAGGTTACTCAGAGGGGAGGGGTGAATCAAAAACCAATAAAAATCTTTATCTTACTTCACCAATTAATCCTTCATATAATATTTTGATCTAATTACATGCATGAAAGAATGAAAGCAATAAAACATTCATAACACTTTGACACAAGATATGGTGACCCAGAAACCTTCCAAATAGAAAGTAAAACTAGGGTGGGGATGATACACACAAGCTTTACTATGACAGTATAAATTTTAACATGTTAAGGCTTACAATTGATAACTTCTAGTGATTTTCCCTGTTAGGAGCAATAAGGACTGTGAGGTCCACCTTGTTAAAGGATTTCTAAACATATGTAGACACTTAAAATTATCCTAAACACTATATTAATTTATTTAATATTTCCCTTGACATTATAATTGATTATTTATTAATTAATTATATTTTTCATATTCGTCTACTTATTTAATTAAGTTTATTCAATTAAATAGGTTCACTTTCTTAATGTATTTAAATTTAATTTAAATACTTTCATCCCTAATGTGTTAAATTTATTTAATGCATGATCCTCCATTAACCCCCTTTTAAATAAATCTTATTTATTTAACTCTCTCCATTCCATTAAATTCTCTAAACCTATGATTAAATTAAATCGTATTTAATTTAGTCTTAAGTCTATCCTAAAACCTACTCTACACTATCACTTTCATCCTTCTAAGCCTACCCACTTCTTAATCCCACTCATTTATCCTAAACACTTTGCTAAACTCCCTTTTATTCCTAAGTGTGTGCTCACACATGTGTGAGAAACACTCACATTTTTCACACCTCTCACTTTCTACACTTCTTACACCTTTGTCCCTCACTCCTTCCTTCAAATTTTCTCCCACATGTGTAAGCAAACTTTGAATGTTGACCTCTGCATGATTTGTCTCCATGTCTCCCTTGTGGCACCTATGTGGATTCCACATAGATGCCACCTCACCAAGGCCTCTCTCAAGCCTATAAATAGAGCCCTTGTCTCAAGCATTATCCATCTCCCTCATTTGTATTGTTATCATGCTAGTTTGATTATTAGAGTTTTTAGTGATTTCTAGAGTTGCATTTGCTACTAACCTTTGGTAGTTGTTAGATCTTCATCTCATTTGCATTGTTAGCTTAGTTTGTTTCTTACATTTTCATACTCATATCTTTTGAATACTCTCAAGCACAGTTGATTCCATAGCTATTGTTTGAAGCATTCTCCAATCATTTAGCATAGTATCATTTTCACATTGCATTTCATATCAAGGGATTCACATAGTTGTGTTTTGGGAGAACACACCACATTCCTCCAATCTAAAGCACACCAACAAGATCTCTCATGGGTGTCTTTGTTGAGTTTTTTTGAGGTTGCATGAGGACTTTTCTTTTTGGTTGCATTGAGTTGCAAAACTCAAGCATAGTATTAGTTGTGTTTTGAATTATTTTGAATATTTGATATACCCATGTAACTAACATGTGCTTGTTTACTCTTGCTCCCAACAGGTTAAGTTTTCTTGCATGTAGACACTTAAAATTGTCCTAAACACTATATTAATTTATTTAATATTTCCCTTGACATTATAATTGATTATTTATTAATTAATTATATTTTTCATATTCTTCTACTTATTTAATTAAATAATTTCACTTTCCTAATGTACTTAAATTTAATTTAAATACTTCCATCCCTAATGTGTTAAATTTATTTAATGTATGATACTCCATAAATCCCCTTTTAAATAAATTTTATTTATTTAATTCTCTTCATTCTATTAAATTCTCTAAACTTATGATTAAATTAAATCCTATTTAATTTAGTCTTAAGCCTATCTTAAAACCTAGTCTACACTATCACTTTCATCCTTCTAAGCCTACCCACTTCTTAATCTCACTTATTTATCCTAAACACCTTGTTAAACCCCCATTTATTCCTAAGTGTGTGCTCACACATGTGTTAGAAACACTCACACCTTTCACACTTTCCACACTTCTTACATCTTTGTCCCCCACTCCTTCCTTCAAGTTTGCTCACACATGTGTGAGCAAACTTTGAATATTGACCTTTGCATGACTTGTCTTCATGTCTCCCTTGTGGCACCTATGTGGATGCCACATTAATGCCACCTCACCAAGGCCTCTCTCAAGCCTATAAATAGAGCCCTAGTCTCAAGCATTATCCATCTCCCTCATTTGCATTGTTATCATGCTAGTTTAATTATTAGAGCTTTTAGTGATTTCTAGAGTTGGATTTGCTACTAACCTTTAGTAGTTGTTAGATCTTCATCTAATTTGCATTCTTAGCTTAGTTTGTTTCTTGCATTTTCATACTCATATCCTTTGAATGCTCTCAAGTATGGTTGGTTCCATAGCCATTGTTTGAAGCATTCTCCACTCATTTAGCATAGTATCATTTTAACATTGCATTTCATATCAAGGGATTCACATAGTTGTGTTTTGGGAGAGCACACTACATTCCTCCAATCTAAAGCACACCAACAGGGCCTCTCATGGGTGCCTTTGTTGAGCTATTTTGAGGTTGCATGAGGACTTTTCTTTTTGGTTGCATTGAGTTGTAAAAATCAAGCATAGTATTAATTGTGTTTTGATTTATTTTGAATATTTGATATACCCATGCAACTAACATGTTCTTATTTACTCTTTCTCTCAATAGGTTAGGTTCTCTTGCATACATTTTGGCATTCTCAATGGGACTCACATCCCTATTTTTCTTTCAAAATATCATCAAAATATCATAACTCATTGCCAAAACCTGCGCACTGTCATCTACACTACACACAATGTTATCTGCAAAGTATTGTTTCCACAGATTAGCATCTACACAGATTGGAATCTTTGCCTTACTACTTTGAACCCACCTATTCTACATTAATACCTAGTTTTGGCCTCTGTGCCATTTCCTCTGTCATCTACATGGTGGGAGGATTTAAAACTTGTTGTAAAACTCGATTGTCATCTATGTTATATATATTGTCATCTCCATTGTGGGTAGATTTCAAACTCGCTATAAATCCAAATCATTGTATATGTTGTATACCTTGTTTTCTACGATCCTTGTTTCATCATCTACATTGTGTGCTGACTACTTTTTTCATCTACAAGTTTTAGCATCTCTAAACTTAATCTATCATCTACATTTGACAAGCTACCATTAAATTCCTATCTATACACACTTGTCTTCTATCATCTGCATGTTTTGGCATCTGTGCCTTTCTATCATCTGCAAGTTTTGGCATCTACAAAGTTCTATCATCTACACTTGTCATCTATCATCTTTGATTTTTAGTAGATTTATTAAATTTTAAACACATTATTCACTGACTAGTTGCTTTATAGGGATTTTTAACAAGTGTGTATTGGATGAAACAAACCTTGGAGGATTTAAAAACTTATAGTGATTTTGATCACTTAGGAAATTTGTAGTGATTTTTATCACTTGTAGGACTAAAGGGTTAATAAATTTCTATGTAATAACTATTTTCCTTTGAATGTATGTTGCAAGTTAATATCTAAAATCCAAACACACTCTTGAATTCTTTAAGGTGAAAAAAAAATATAGCCAATCTTGAATGCTTTAAGGGAAATTTACTCACATTTTATCAGAATGTATGTTTAGATAGTAAACACCCTCTTGAATGTCATTAAGGAATAAACAAGCTTTTCATTGGAATACATGTTTAGGATAGTCAAACTCAATCTTGAATGCCTTAAGGAAATTGACATGCTTTGATTAGAATGAATGTTTAGGATAGCAAATACACTCTTGAATGCCTAAGGTTAATGAAGCTTGCTATGAAACATTTAGATTTGGCGCTTAAAATGAACTCCCTCAATCTTGAATGACTTAAAGGAATTGGTTTCATTTTTAACAATTTGCTTATGTTCATGAGAAATTCATTTTTTATTGATGAATTTGCACTTTTTATTTATGTTGACGATGTTGTCAAGTTGGAAAGAAAAATGTAAACTTAAACACAAGTGTCTTCAAGACTAGATTACAAAATTTAAAGCTTCATTGGAAGAGAACAAGTGTCTTTTAACCCCGAGGCCACTTACGTATTCTCTCCTCTCGCACCTTCGGGTGATCTTAATTGCACAAGAAATAAGTGGTCTTTTTTTTCTTTTCTAGGAGGCCTGCTTGGACATTTCATCACTCCTTGGGATGACCTCAACTCTAGTGTTCTGGTGGAGTATAATAATCAGGAGGTGAATTGAAAGACACCTCTCTTGGAAGTAAAATCCTGTCACTCTTGGCTAAGCCCCAAAGAAAATTATACCTTTGGAAAGTGAAGGTGGAGATTTGGGTTACCATCTCCTCCTAGCTATGTGGCATTATTTTCTTTCATCTACAGATTTGGGCCTCACATACCTTGCATGTATCAAGGATGCCCATTAGATAATCCTTGTACATCCTAGTGGCAGCCTTATTAGGATTGTTGGTGTGTTCTATGTGCCTAATTGTTTAAACATTCAAAACCAATAACAAACATCAAACAAGTACAAAAATGAGTGAAATGGTGAGCTAAATTTTCAATGAGTTAATAGTGGTAAGTGGGTCCTCTCGACTCACAGTTATTTTCAAGGATTTCTATTGGTCTAGCATTCAAAATTGGTTGAGTCTGGTTATAGTTTGTGCTTGAAACTAGGTTTTGTTTTATTCCTACCATTAGCAATAAAGTCAAACCTAAGAAGGTGAAATTATCCAAAGCATTTGTCTACAAGAAAAGGAAAAATCTAGCACACGGTGATAAATAATTCTAATACACTATCAAAGACATCTAGAAAGAAGAGGCTAAAAAAGACCATTATGATAGAATTGAGTACAATGCTAAACTTTAAAATTGTTCTACCTTCCCTAGAGTGAACCCAACATTTTTGTTCCTAGTAAGCAAGGATTGAATTAATCATATAAGTGACCACCACACCTTCACGTTCCCCATCAACCCCATTTTCCAAATTTCTAGTCTTCCATTTGCAAACCTCCTCTAGAGAACCTGATCATTTGAACCTAAAAACTTTGGCATAAGAACACCTTCTAAGATCACAACTCTAGACCCTTTATCCATAATCAAACATCTATCACTCATTTGGGATCACAAGTCCATCTCCAAATAGTGGGTAGTCAATTTGGTGTCCTATCTTTCCTAAAGATCACTTGACCATCTTTAGTAGGAAAGAGATACTTTTAACCTATAATCACACTCTGTTTGCTAAAATCAAAGTCTTTTTTTTACATTTGGGTTGTTGGCCCCTTTCATCACATAAGGTTCAACAGTTCTCCCTCACATTCCTCTCTTTCTTCCATAGTCTTCTACCCATTATTTTGGTCACTATTGTATTGTACAACACTATCTGGCATATTCACATTTAATCCCATATCTCACTTGTTAGAATAATTAAGGCAAAAAGAAATGGAGAATCCTTTTCCTCCACATGCAACATCATTGGGAGGTACATTTCCCTCTAATTCAAACTTTGGTATGCCTATCTTAACATCCACACAAGAACTAGAATACCCTTTCCACAACACAACTTAGGGAAGTAATGATGAAGCAGTATACTAAGAGGAAGACCCTATTGACAACAATATTGTCCTTAATGATGTCTGAACATTCCTTGCAGATCCATACAATGTAAAAATGATGGAAAATTTTATTAGGACAAACAAGGCTAAGATCTTCCTAAACTTGGTTAAAGATGGTGTTGATGTCCCTATGAGTTTTGATGAGAGCACCTTGTTTAGACAGATTATGAAGGGTGGTGCTCCCATATTACCAACCTCAAGCACAAACCACACATCTAGCAAAGGAAAATAACTCATAGTGACAACTAGTGCTATATCTACATCAAGTGTCACCACACAATTGGCATTCCAATTAAGTGCGAAACATATCCAACAAATCATTAGTGCTATGCCCAACACTACTAATGCTAGTCTTTTGCAGTCAATCATGATAGGTCCAACTGTAGGATGTTTAAACATTGGGCAAGTCTCTACTCAACAAATGGTAATCCCAACACAACCAATGTATTCCTCTTATTTTCAAATTCCAACAAGTATGGTGAAAACATCTGTGCCAATTCCAATGACTGCATATCAATATATTGGCCAAAGTGGAATACTTCCACCCCTTTACAATATGTTCAGAACTCCTTACAAATTGGGAGGTAGGTTTATGAATTCTCAACAATCATAGATGCAACCAAACCAAGATTTTGCCCAACAGTTGCATGAACTTTGAAACTTGGTACATACCATGAGCAACAAAAGGGTGAAAGATTTCTCTTTTGTGGAATTTTGTCCCATTTCATTTGATAGAACCATTAACATGATACCATTCCCACCAAACTTTGAGATTCCTAAATTTGAAAAGTACATGGGGGAAACATGTCCTATCACACATCTCAAGGATTTCTCTATTTTGTGTCAAGAAGTAGCCTATAGTGAGGATTATCTTAAGAGGCTCTTCACATAGAGTCTTGGAGGCCCTGCACTAGAGTGTCTAATGAACTTACCCAAGGGTTCCATTACCTCTTTCAATGATTTAATAGGAAATTTTGTAGCACAATACTCTTACAACATTAAACATCATGCCTCATTAAGTGATGTGTGCAACACAAAACAATGAAATGGTGAGACATTTGCCAACTTTCTATAATAGTGGAGGCATCTTGCTAATCACATGCCATATAAAATTGAGGATTCCCACCTTGTGAATATATTTATCAAAAACTTGATACCAAAGATGTCTTTTTACATGAAGATGGCTAGTCCTAAAGACTTCACTACATTAGTCAAGAGAGGCAAGAGCATTGAAAATGGGCTTTTAGACAAATGTGTCATTGAACATTATAGCTCATCATCCTCAAAAAATGAAACAAACAACAATAGCAAACCCAAATTATGGTCCAAAAACAAAGAAGCCACACATGATGGCATCACTGATGTTAAAAGTGTACAAAACCTTCAAGGAGGGAACAACAACAACTATAATAACAAAAATATGAACAATTCAAACCATGAAAATTAGCAATCTCAAAATCAAACACATTTTTTTCCTCACAAAAAAAATGCCAATAACAATTACAACCGTGACTATGATCACAATAGGAAGTTCACTAACTTTCATGAACCCTTGGATACCATATTCCAAAAACTAGTGGATCACAATTTGATGGTGTCTTCCAACACATGACTCTTTGATGAGAATCAACCTAAATCAAAATGGTATAGGGAAAATTAATATTTCAAATACCATCGCATTAAAGGACATGACACAAATAAGTGTATAAAACTCAAAGTCTTCATTCAAAATCTTATCGATGATGGAGAAATTGAGGTAGAAGGAGGACTATCCTCTAAAAATGCTAAACTGAAGATATTTAAAAAGTTATTTCCTGACCACAACAATGACAATAAAAAAATGGAAAAAATAATACAAACAATGCAAATCAAGCTTCCACATCAAATGCATTACACTATAACTATTCTACTAACCACATATCGGGATTTGACTCCTTGTCTGGTAAAATAGAGACCAACAATATATGTGGTTTTGACTCCATGTGTGGCCACATTGAAGAGGTAAACACTCATGTGAATACCCTTTTCCTACAAGTAGCAAATTGTGATGCAACCACTTGACAAGGAAGCATCACTTTTCAAGTTGCCACTCCCAACTCCACTACTCCATTAGTTCCACATGCACCTATTGTTCCATCCACCTCACAAAGGCCCGCTTCATGCTATGATGTATTTTCTTAGTTAGGTAAGACTCCTACACAAATATCTATTCTAGAGCTCCCAACCACATCACCCATCCACAAAGAGATTTTGGAGACTGCTCTTTTAGAGTTTCATGTTCTTGAAAACATTAATGCCTCCCAATTCATTGCCATGATTGGAAACCTTGTCACACAACAACACCTTGTCTTCACAGACAAAGATTTCCAAGGTCCTAATCCACATGACAATTTGTCACTCCACATTGAAGTCCTTATACAGCAACATAAGACAAAAAGAGTCCTTATAGATAATAGATCTGGTTTGAACCTTTGTACATTAAAGATGATTCATTTCTTGGGACTTCTAGAGACTTCGTAGATGTCAATAAAAGAATAACAATCAAAGAAAATGATGAAAGAGAAAGAGAATCAAAAGGAGTTATCATGTTACCACTAAAGGTTGGGCCAACTGTCATAAATACTAAATGCCATGTCTTAGACTTGGACTTGCCATATAACATTTTTCTTGGTCGACCATGGATACACACACTTAAAGCAGTACAATCTACATATCATCAATGCTTGAAATTTCCTCACCAAGGAAGAGAGGTCATGATTCCAGGTGATCCTACACCTTTTTCCTTTTGTAAAATATTGGAAGGTGCACCAACAAATTTTTGTCCAATTAGTGAGTTTTCTAAGGTTATACCTAAGCCTCTCACCATAATAGAATCACTTTCCACAATAGTGCTAGAGTTATCCAATAATGATTCCAATTCCCACAAAGGAAAGGAAAAGGTGGAAGATACTAAATTCAATACTACAAGGAAGAATGTTACTTTTGCTAATTTAGGAATGGGAGAGTATAAGTTTGAAAATGCCTTATGTGTTGAACAACTACCACTCTCCCCCCTATTCCTTTGGATAACCTTCACAAATACCACCTCCTACCAACAAGGATACTATGCATGTTAACAAGATGACATTTGAACATTGGGGTTCACTTAGTGATGAACATATGAAATCTAATATCCTAGATTGGCTATATTTTGATGGAAAGATGAACCTGTGGAATTCCCTAAAGATAAATATGTTAAGGCCCCTCCCATCATCAAAAACATGGGATATCATGGTATTGGCCTTGGATCTAAAGAAGATGGAATCAGAAAACCCCTTGAGGCTAATAGATATCATAAAGGATGTGGTTTGGACTCTATTAAACCCAAGGTGTCCTTTGTTGACAACTATTGTATGGTTAACCCTGATTATGAGATTGAAGAGGAGGAATTTTTCAAATTACCCTTCCAATACATTGAGGATTACTTAGATAACCATATTCATACCATTACCATAGCTAACCTTTCATCTACTAACCTAACTCTCATCAACCTTGACATGATAGACTAGGACCTTTAGTACACACCACCACTAGCTCTTGATATATGTAACTTTGATGAAGCAGTGATGGCACTCTTTGGCTTTAAGAATCTCCAAGATTAAAACATGAGATCCAATACAATGAGGAAGCCTACTTTGGTAGTGAAGTCAACACTCTTAGTCACAAAAGTGAAAAAGAAAATAAAAATGGAAAATTAGAAGAAACATCCTCTAGTGAAAACTCTTTTAGGACACATTTGAATGAAGAAAAAGATAAAATAAAGGATGCATCTTCTTGTGAAAACCTCCTAGAGGCACCAGAAGAGGGAGAGGTTGACTTTCCATTTAGATATTGAAGAACAAAATCCAATTATTGGATTCTTGAAAAAGGGTAAAATTAATTTTGCATGGACATACAAAGACATGATTGGTTTAGACACAGATTTGGTTGTGCATCACTTGATAGTAGATCCCAAGATTAAACCAATGAAGCAAAAGTTGCACAAAATGCATCCTAAGGTAGCACTTTTAGTCAAGGTAGAATTGCAAAAAATGTTAGAGGCAAAGTTTATTCACCCTATTGATTATCCTAAGTGGGTCTCAAACATTGTTCCTATAGGAAAAGCATTTGGAGGCATCTGCATTTGTTCAAATTTTTGAGATTTAAATCTTGCATGTCCTAAGGATGATTTTCCACTTCCTAACATAGACATCATAGTGGATTTGATTGCTATACATGAGATGTTTCCTTTGATGGATGGTTTCTCCAATTACAACCAAATCAAACTTGCAAAAGAAGATCAACATAAAATGGCATTTACCACCCCATGGGCAACCTTTTGTTCTCAAGTCGTGCCTTTTGGCTTGAAGAATGCTGGCACCACTTATTAATGCACAATGACTACAATATTCCATCATCTTCTAGATGTCATAATGGAGGACTATGTTGATGACATCCTAGGAAAATCAAAGACACATGATTCCCACATTGATGTACTCAACACCATTTTTGAAATGTTGGAGAAATATAAAGTGCACCTAAATCCAAGGAAATGTGTTTTTGGGGTCAAATTAGGCAAGTTGTTATGCTAAATTGTGTAAAGAAGAGGTATTCAAGTAGATCCCACCAAAGTGAAAGCCATTATGGAAATGCCTCTACCTACCACATTAAAACAACTCCGCAATTTTTAGGGAAAGTTACAATCCATTAGATGATTTGTGGCCTAGTTAGTAGATAAGGTTAATGCACTTCAACATTTTCTTTGCAAAGACACTAAGTTTTAGTAGGATTTCCTATGTCAGAAAGCATTTGAACAAATTAAGGCATACTTTTCTAATCCTCTAGTTCTAGTCCCTCCAATTGCAGGATGACCATTGATTCTATACATTTCAGCCACTTCAATTGCCTTAGGTGCCCTTTTGGCACAACTAGATGAAAATGGTAATGAACAAGGTATATTCTATCTTATTCAAACATTAGTTGGCTATGAATTGAATTGCACTGCTATTGAGCAAGCTTGTTTGGCAGTAGTCTTTTGCATGCAGAAACTATGCCATTATATGCTTAATCATACTACACATCTCATTGCCAAGATAGATCCACTCAAATATTTTCTATCAAAAGCCTCCCTCACTGGTCAAGCTACAAAATGGATCTTGATTTTAAGTGAATTTGACATTGTTTATAATGATCGCAAGTCCATTAAGGCACAGGTAATTGTAGACTAGCTTGCTAAAGCTCCTCTTCTAGGAGACCATCCCATAGTATCAAACTTTCTAGATGAAACAATTATGATTGTTAACCCTAATACACACTAGAAGTTATTTTTTGATGGTTCCTTCACATAAAAGGGATCAGGGGTAGGAATTTTTTTTGTTACATAGCAAGGAGACCTCATTCCTAAGTCTTATAAAATATCATTCCCTTGTACAAACAATATAGCTGAGTATGAAGGCTTAGTCACAGGGCTACATCAAGCTATCAGATGGAATATCAAAAACCTTCTTATCTTTGGAGACTCACAATTGGTCATTAAAAAAGTTACAGATGAGTACCACACAAAAGATGAAAAGTTGTTGCCATATCACCAGATAGTTGAAGATCTTAAACAACACATCAGAAAGATAGTCTTTTAGCAAATAGCAAGGACTAATAATAAAGTAGTAGATGTTATGGCTACCATTGCCTCCATGACTTCCATGCCTAAATATAGTCCTAAATGTGAGTTTCTTGTTGAGAATCTTTCTATTCCTGCTTGTGAGAAAAATGATTCAAAGTTGGTGTGTGAGATTTTTGGTCTTGAGTCTCCATGGTATGTTGACATTTTTTCCTATCTAAATCACAAAACCATTCCCATAGCCCTCACCCCAAATCAAAGTAAAACCTTTATCTATCACATTGCCTGATATACTATCCTAGGTGATACACTTTTCTGAAAACACTTTGATGGAACCCTCCTCTAATGTCTCAATTTAGACAAAGATAGAATGACATTAGAAGAGGTCCACCAAGGAATTTTTGGTGCCCATTCTAGTGGCCTTACGTTAGCAAAAAAGTTCCTCAGAATGGGTTACTATTGGCCTACTATGGAAGTAGATGCCTATAATTTTGTGAAGTGATGCGTTCCTTGTCAATAGCATGGTGAATTTATACACACCCCTACCCAATACCTCCAACCCACCATTACCCCATGGCCCTTTTCTCACTAGGGATTTGATCTTGTTGATCAAGTACACCCAAATTCTACACATGCCCACAAGTATATTATTGTCGCCACTAAGTACTTCATAAAGTGGGTTGAGGCTATCCCATTAACCTATACCACTAGAAAATAGATTTTGAAGTTCATCATGAACTATATTATCTATAATTTTGATATACCTCAAGACATCATGACTGATAATGGAAAGCCTTTAAAAAATTAGAAACACTAATACATTTGGTACCAAATTGCAATAGCACTGCGGTTGCAATTTGGTACCAAATGTATTAGTGGAAGTTGCCACATTGTGTAGGAAGTTTACAATCACCCAAAAAATTTCCACCAAATACTACCCCCAAGGCAATGGCCAAGCTAAAGCTACCAATAAAACCATTTTGAAAATCTTAAAGAAAATTGTTGATCTAGCTGGTCATGACTGGCACCTCCAAATTGCTCCCACCCTTTGAGCCTACCATACCTCCATCCATACCCCCATAGGAGCCACTTCATTTTCCCTTTTTTATGGTTCTGAAGCTATCTTGCCGATTGAAATTGAGCTCCCTTCCCTCAGAATCTCTCTCAAGAATCTGATGTCTAAAGAAGAATACTAAGTTGCTTGCTTGCAAGAGTTGCAACTCCTCAATGAGAGATGCCTTAATTTCCTAAACTACCTCTGCATGTATCAAAATTTCCTTTAGCTTCAGTATCGCAAAAAATTCAAGCCATAAGAATTTGAGGTGGGTGACTTAGTTTTGTAGGATAACATGAAGAATCTCCAGAACCATGAAAAGAAAGGAAAAATTGAAGCTAATTGGCTTGGTCCATTTATCATTACAACCAAATATGGTTCTAGGGCATATCATATTGCCACTCCAGAGGGAGATTCACTCTCTAAGCTTATAAATAGCCAAAATCTCAAGTGGTTCCATGCTTGAGTCTTGTACTTCCTGTACAGTGTTGTTATAGTCCCACAAAAATACAAAAAAATAGAAAATTCCAAAAATTCCAAAAAAAAATTCATAAAATGTTCCTAAAAAAGACAAAAGAAGAAAAAGTTCCTGAAAAAAGTATTTTGGTCCATTATCAATAAGGCTCATCTCACTTCACCCTATTCCACCATTTCATCTTCCTGTTTGTGCACAAGTCCTATCTAACTCATGCTTTTCATGCACCCAATAAAAAGACCTCTTATTTGCAAGGCCTCATTTCACTCCCATTTTTCAAAATACCTCTAGTCCATTAGGCATTTTCCTGTCGAGTGCATGTCCAAATCCCATTATAGTAAGATTTTTCCACAACAGTAACTACAACAAAACTTAAACAAAATCACCTTTAAGACTTCACGATTTAGGAATCTTGTTCTTTTCACAACCCTTGCCAACAAACAATTTGCAATAACCAACATCATACAAAAAAAACTTGCATAAGATGAATCCTTCCTATATGTGGTATTAAAACATTCACCTTTAGGCTTTATGGTTCTTGGCAGGAACTATGGACTAAATGACTACTTGGTCATGAGGTCTCTTTTTTGGTTGATTTCATTTTGTGTGTTAGTGAAATCATTTTATGGCAAGATCTTCCATATTTTGGTGACACCTGAATTGCTCTCACTAAATACACATGTTGTTTGTGGTATGATCTATTTTTGATACTTTAGTACGTATGTATCAGTTTTAGGTTATGCTTATATGTTGCACCATAGGGGAAATGGGTTAGTACACTATCTACCAAAGATCTCTAAAAATAATTTGGGTGTACCTAAACCTCTGTAGGGCATATACAAAATTTGATCCATCATAACTATGCAAACTACACCTATTTTTCTAAAATCTCTAGTCCACACAAAGGAGCCTTGACATTTATGCTTCTATAGCATATAATGCATAAGCTCTTTTGAAAAATCAAACTAAGGTGTGCTCTTTCATATAAACACAACTGAATCCCTTGGTATCATGTAGTTAGGGTTCATGTAGTATAGGGTTTCATTGTGCCTTTCTTGAGACAAGGGTTCTATTTATTACCCCCCTCCTATGCTACGCTATTTGGTTCTTACAAATGAGGAGTTTTGACACATGTCCATTCATTAGGTTCATTCATATTGATATTTACATCTTCATTTTGATCATTTCACTTTGCATTCATTAGTGTCTTTTTTTGTTACTGACATTGTTTAGGATACATTCATATTATTTAAGCATTTTATTCATTATTAGATTGCATTATTAGTTCATTACATTAATTCATTAAATGCATCCATTCTAAACATCATATCTAGTGGCATATACATCATAAAAACATCTCACAATACATATAGTGCATCCATGCATATAAAATAACACAATGCATACATCTCATAGTTGCTAGCAAACCTACATCATCGACATGTTAGGCATCAAATATTCATCATAACACACATCCTACATCACAATGTTAGTATACAAACCATAGATATTACATGCATAACATAATCACCCATCTACACATAGACCCATCAACTCATGTCTCATATATATCAAAAGAATAAATGTTTTTACAGTTCGTATACAAAAAAAATCATATAGTGTCATCATGTACAAATACATCATCAAAAACCCATTAGCACCTCTCTGTCAAAACTAATCACTATAGAAAATTAGGAAGTTGGTATAAGGGCCCTTCCCCTCCTATATCCCCCCTTGTGGAGGTCGATGCTATCCGAAAAACTACTCTGACCTGTCTCAACTTCCTATTGTCCATGAGCTAGAGGCCACCTGAAAATATGGCTGCCACTGATTAGCAAGCATGGCATCATGATATAAGGACCTATAATAGGTTGCCTATCATACTACTTGTGTCTATGCTTGACGAGTTGCCATCACCTCCTACATCACTGCCATGGCCACCCTAGGTTGTACTACCTATCTAGCTATATCTCACTATTGGTGGTATTCATCTAGATGGGCCTAGTGAGTGCCTCGCTCTACCCATAATGTAATCACCTCTCACCAGAGGGCCTCTATCTCTGCAAGCTCCTCAACATCCTCCTTCATCCTAAAATTTTTGAACTCACTAGCATCAACCTGCACTTGTAGGGCTATCAAGGTCTCTTGTACATTTTTTTTTTTTGGCTCTTTCTGCCTACACCTTTGCCTTTAGGG
Source organism: Cupressus sempervirens (assembly GCA_028749045.1). Classification (NCBI taxonomy): domain Eukaryota; kingdom Viridiplantae; phylum Streptophyta; class Pinopsida; order Cupressales; family Cupressaceae; genus Cupressus; species Cupressus sempervirens. Next base: position 824,209,094 of record CM053786.1, read on the forward strand.
CCACTAGGGCCTACTGTGCATTGTTTTCCCATGCCCGCTTTCCTTTTACCTCACCTTGGAGTTGGGAAACCTCTATATGGAGACTATCCTACTCTGCCCTAATCATATTAGCATCCTATGGCCCTAGTGGCCCTTGTACCTATGGCCCTAGAAGCACCTGTATTTGTGGCCCCTATGGTGACTTGTATACTAGTGCTCTCCTCGCATGGGCTTTGTACCCCTATGGCCCCTGTTATGCCCCTTCTACTGGTACTGGCACCACCACTATTTTTCCTCCATCCCTAGCTCCATCCCCCTCTCCCCATGTCTGCTCTATTGGAGGTGGTTCTCCAAGCACTATCTGTGTTGCATAAAAATGTAACCAAAGAATAAACATCAAGCAACTAATGCACATTCCTACATTATCATGCAAAACCTCAAAATATGAAAGAAGACATGTAAATAAGCAACATGAAACAAAAAAGAACATAAACGCATTGAAAATATCACTATGCAAACCTCATGAAACCATCAACTGGAGATGATTTCCTCACTCATGGGATGTGGTTGCTCACAAATCAAGCAGCATAACAATGAGGTAGATAGTGCTTCTTGAAAATGAGGAGAGGGCTCTCCTATTATAGGAAAATGGATGGCTAAGATTGAATGAAAGATGGAGGGCTAAGATCTCTCAGGATCAATGAGGTGTCAATGAGGTGGAGGCCAAGTAGACTCCACATAGATTAGGGTTTTGACCATGCAAAGGGGGCAAGATGCTCACACATGTGTGAGCAACCTTTGATGGTGACATGTCAATGACAGGTGTAAGAGGTGTGTAAGATCATGTTTCCTTACACATGTGTGAGACACCTTTGAAAGTGATGGGTCAATGACATGTGTAAGAGGTGTTGGAGGCTCAAGGTTTCTCACACATGTGTGAGACACCTTGGTTCACATGTGAAGGGGGACAAGGTTGTAAGAGGCATGTAGGATATGAGGGATAAGGAAAGTGTGAACATCTCTCACACATGTGTGAGAACACACTTAGGATCAAGAGGTGATTAGATAGGATGATTAGGAAAAGAAAGCATGATTAGTAAGTGGGTAGGTTTAGCAAGATGGGTTAGTTAGGCTAGTGAGGTTAGGTAAGGGTTAAATGTAGGAGCCATGTGCTCAAATAGGATTAAATGCAATATTTAATTCCTAGTGAGATTAGGAGGGAATTAATTAAGTAAATGACATACTTAATTAAAGTGAAAGGGGTTAGATGCAAGTGGGAATAGGTTAAGATTTAAATAAACCTTAGTTTATTTAAATCAAAGAAAGGGGAATATAATTAAATAAATGTAAATTTATTTAATTAAATGAAAAGGTAATTAAATAAATAATAAATATTTATCTAATTGGTCAGAAAATGGGTTTTGGACAAATTTAGGTGTCTACACTATCAGTCGCACTAGTTGATGCATTATCCACCACTATGCATAAGTTAGAGTCATCCTAGCATCCCCCTAATCCTAGCTATGTACCTAGGGCACTAGTTGCAGTGATTACTGGGAGATCTATGCCAATCATAGGTTGGTCCCATGACCCCATAACCTATCATACTCCTGGGATACCACAGGGTATAGAAACATGTTTGGGATGGTATCCTATATCCTACCAAACTGTCTTTGCACCCTAGAGGGCATATATCTAATGATCACATGCATGGACCTCTCGATAAGCCATTAGTTTGTCTGTGTATATGAGAAATATCTTTGATCCTCGGTGTCATCCTCTCCTCCTACTGTCAAAATATTGCCCCGTTGTTCCACACCATCATAAGGCATCCAGTCAAACATAATAATCTCATCCAAGCACCTGTGCCAAAACCCCATAGACTCCTTGGAGGTGTACTAGATTGGTGGCTTGTATCTACATGAAAATAGCTCATCAAGTTGTCTGGTCTCGCATCTTGTGATGGGTCATGTAACACTTATGTGCCCCCAATACCACATGATAAGTAGTGTTAATCCTAGACCCATGGTTTGATGTGCCCTATATTTACACATATGGAGGTCATTGTACACTCTGCTAGTATGGTTTGGCCCCAATAGTAGATCGCAACATCATCCTGTAGCAAGGTACTAAGCACTCATGTCCATCCAATTAGAAAACCATGTCCAACATGGTTTGGCACCATCCTCCAAATCAATGATGCAAGATACATAGCAAGTCATGGTAATCTCTGCTCTAATGTCTCTCACCATGTGAGCCATGATCTCTGAATCGGAAATCTTTTTCATCGCCTCCCAAAGAACTCTTGTAGAAAAGGATCTACCCCCTCTAGCATGTACTTCGATTACATCCCATGGATGGGCACTTGTATGATCTGGCACACATTGAGAAAAGTGATGGTCGCCTCTCAAATAGGCAGATGAAAACTCAAAGTAAGGGTACAAAATCACTCGATCAACATTGATAGCTATGTTGAATGTAATTATAGATCCAACCACTGATGTACATGCTCTAGCCCGCATAGCCACACATGTCCCCACTCTACCTTTGTGAGCCTCTCCTCCAAAACCATGGTTGACAAATAATGCTCCCTCGACTAGAATACCACCATCTCCTCCTATAGCATAGACATGCAGATGATCAATTAATTTGTTCTTGTGCCATCCCCAATATGGGGCATCCTCCCCTATCCTCTGTCAATTTGTCCCAATTGGCAAAGACATGAATTAGTGGAGATGCTAATTCATGTAGAGACTGATTGGTGCAGATGCTGATCCATAGAGATGCTGATCAGTGTAGATGTCAATCAGCATGTGGTTGTACAGACATCATTTTCCTGCTGGTGACTACTATTTTATCATCTATAGAGATGACAACATGGAGATTTTCATATCCACCATGTCTTCGACCGCCCATCCCCCTTTTTTTTCATCTGCATAGATGATAGGATGGATCCTATCATCTTTGCAGACCTCTTAGTCTTTATTTTGTCATCTGCACAGATGACAGGGCAAAGACACCAAGTTTTTGGCCTATTTAAGGCACCATAAATGCTAGCTAGCCTATGAAATTGAAAAATTGACAAAGCAGGTTAGTCGACTCACCAATGGGCACATCTTTGCTGGTTTCTGGTGTTCCCAGATGTGCTTGCCAAGCTACAATCTATTGATGGGGTCCATCTTTCACTTTGGTTCTTTGCTCTCTTGGTGTGCAAATGACCCTTCCTTGAGCCCCTTGGAGGCTTATATAGGCCCTCCAAGACCCATTTTTGAGCCCATGTCCTTTCTAAGCTACGTCAATCCCCTATTTTATTTGCAAGTCATGCAAAGTCTTCATTTATTCCCTTTTCTTCTGATTTCCTTTCTTCCAAAGACCATTTCGTGAAAATTGCCCAAAATTTATTTTTGCACTATTTTTGCGAGGGGGCACCCTCCTCCTCTATCATCGCTTCGACACCACTCCTAGGACTCCTATCCTTTCTAGAGCAATCTACATTTTATTTTGTTTGATATAATGTCATCCCAACATCACATCAAAGAGGGGCAAAATGTAGACACTTAAAATTATCCTAAACACTATATTAATTTATCTAATATTTTCCTTGACATTATAATTATTTATTTATTAATTAATTATATTTTTCATATTCTTCTACTTATTTAATTAAATTTATTTAAATAAATAGGTTCACTTTCCTAATGTATATAAATTTAATTTAAATACTTCCATCCCTAATGTGTTAAATTTATTTAATGCATGATCCTTTGTCATCACTTCGACACCACTCCTAGGACTCCTATCCCTTTTGGGGCAATCTACATTTTTTTCCTTTGATATAATGTCATCCTGACATCACATCAAAGAGGGGCAAAATGTAGACATTTAAAATTATTCTAAACACTACATTAATTTATTTAATATTTTCCTTGACATTATAATTGATTATTTATTAATTAATTATATTTTTCATATTCTTCTACTTATTTAATTAAATTTACTCACTTTCCTAATGTATTTAAATTTAATGTAAATACTTCCATCCCTAATGTGTTAAATTTATTTAATGCATGATCCTCCATAAATCCCCTTTTAAATAAATCTTATTTATTTAATTCTCTCCATTCCATTAAATTCTCTAAACCTATGATTAAATTAATATTAAATCCTATTTAATTTAGTCTTAAGTCTATCATAAAACCTAGTCTACACTATCACTTTCATCCTTCTAAACCTACCCACTTCTTAATTCTATTATTTGTCCTAAACACCTTGCTAAACCCCTTTTTTTCCTAAGTGTTTGTTCACACATGTGTGAGGAACATTCACACTTCTCACACCTCTCACACTTTCCACACTTCTTACACCTTTGTCCATCACTTCTTCCTTCAAGTTTGCTCACACATGTGCAAGAAAATTTTGAATGTTGACCTTTCCATGACTTGTCTCCATGTCTCCCTTGTGGCACCTATTTGGATACCACATATATGCCACCTCACCAAGGCCTCTCTCAAGCCTATAAATAGAGCCCTTGTCTCAAGCATTATCCATCTCCCTCATTTGCATTATTATCATGCTATTTTGATTATAGAGCTTTTACTTATTTCTAGAGTTGCATTTGCTACTAACCTTTGATAGTTGTTAGATCTTCATCCCATTTGCATTGTTAGCTTAGTTTATTTCTTACATTTTCATACTCATATCCTTTGAATTCTCTCAAGCATGGTTGGTTCCATAGCCATTGTTTGAAGCATTCTCCACTCATTTAGCATAATATCATTTTCACATTACATTTCATATCAAGGAATTCACATAGTTCTGTTTTGGGAGAGTAGACCACGTTCCTCCAATCTAAAGCACAACAATAGGGCCTCTCATGGGTGTCTTTTTTGAGTTGCTTTGAGGTTGCATGAGAAATATTCTTTTTGGTTTCATTGAGTTGCAAAAATCGAGTATAGTATTAGTTTTGTTTTGATTTAATTTAAATATTTGATATACCTATGCAACTAATATGTGCTTGCTTACTCTTACTCTCAATAGGTTAGGTTTTCTTGCAAACAACATATAATGAAGTATGCACTTGGTTAAGAGATTTAGAAAATGAATTTTAAGTCTACCATATTAAAAGATTTAACTGATACACCTATTAGGATGAACCAGTGGATGATCTATGATCTACAACTCTAATTTACAAAATGAGATTCCTTGAATTACAATGATCAGCAGATTGTGATAGATAAATCTATGATGTCCCTTATACTTCTTGTAGCCTTCTTTAATTCACACTCTTTCTCATCATATTCATCTTCACATTCATACTTGGATATGATACAATGCATTACATATATACCAATCCAAATCACAACTTACTAGAGTCGACTACAATACCAATTTCATCATAATTCACAAAGTCAGCCAAACTATTGTAACTTGGGTTCTGAAGAAAAATTTGATGATGTTCTAATACATGGAAAACACTATCAATGCTTGAAAATCTATGGCACTCAATTGAACTAGAAACTTGGTCCATACTAATTACTTCCAAGTATCTCAAACTCATTCAACACTGTGTGACTCGGTGAATACTAAGAAACTTGGTACCTATTGAATCACTCGGTTGACACTACATGACTCAACCAACACTAGATTCATATTGTTAACATTGTGAACTCAATATATATAGTATAACTTGGTTAACATAATAGAGCTTGGTTAACACTACAATCTTCTTCACTTTCACTAACTAGCTTAGTAGCCTCTCCTATGCTTGGTTTACATTGTACCTTGTCTTTGAAGCTCAGTAAACACTGTATAGCTCAAAAAATATTGCAAATTGACTCAAGTACTTGATAGACACTATATTTTGACTACTTGGCTCAAGAACAATTGAATCACTTGGTTAAAACTGCAAACTGAATGATAGGATCAATAGCAACTATAGAGCTTGGTAGAAATGTAACCATTTGACTAAGTGTTGAGTCACTGATAGACAAATTGACCTTAATGTCAATAATATCCCCCTTTGGCATTAGTGACAAAAATACTTATCAAACCAAAAAATATGATGGTTTAAACTATAAGTCAAAAAACTTTCTTTATCATCATTTTTTGTCTTTAACTTAGTTTTGATTTCTAGCTATTGTGGCTCGATAACATACTCTGTTTTTTTGATTTTTCAATATTACTTTTGTAAAGATATTTTCTGCTTATTTGTACAAGTATCTTCATAATACTATACTACTCCCCCATACATATATTGGTCATATATACATACATCTATAGTATAGTAATCTTTTCTCCATTGTTCAATATCTTCTCCCTGTAATACCCCAAAATGGGCTCATTGCAATGATACCAATTCTAGTCTATCTAAATCAATTCTAAAGTCCTATTTCACTAGGCAAATTCTTATTCTGATTTTCGCTATTTGACTTAATTGTCAAATGCTTAAAACCCTAATCTACATTAATCAGACGCTTTATTTGATTCCTATAGTATGCACTCATATTAGCCACGTTAAACCTATTTGATTTCAATTTAATTTAATCTAAAGTATTCATACTTTATTAAATTAAATTATCTCCTAAGGCTGATGTACTATGAAATTAAATTTATTTAATTTAATAAATATGCCTATTTTAATTAATTAAATGAAATTATTTAATTAAATAGAAAAGCTATTTCTAATTAATTAAGAAAAGTTATTTAATTAAATAGGAAGCCATTCCTAATTAATTAAATGAAGTTATTTAATTAAATAGGAAGCCATTCCTAATTAATTAAATGAAGTTATTTAATTAAATAAAAAAAGTGTCTCTAATTAATTGAATAAAAATTATTTAATTAAATAGAAAAGGTATTTATGAGAGCATATCTCATTTTATTAGATTAAATATTCTTTCTAATTCTTCTCTTTAGTTCAAAAATGGATATTCCCAGTTCACTATTGATCAAATTAGAAGTGACCTAGATCACTTGCTTTTACACTAAAGTCTATCTGAGCTGACTAACTCTTACACTCAGATCTGAGTTAGTTAACTCCCTTTAATTTGGGAATCTTCCACCTTAACTAAACCTCATCTTTAATCCTGACCATTGATTGAAATTGATCTCAACCGTTGATGGATTCTAGGAAAATCTATTTAAGAGACCCTATTTCTTCATTTTAGAGAACATGAATTGAATTGCTATCGAAGCACTATTGAAATTCATACTCACATTTGCTCAAATTTTCTCATATTTTGCATACATTTGCATCCTTAGTTTAATTTCATTTAGCATAATATGCATATGATTAATCTAGTTTCCTTCACTTGTTCTTAGATTACATTGCATATCTCATTTAGAATACTTTGCACATTCATCTAGACTAGTTGCATTTCATTAAATCCTTCGTTCTTAGAGGGTCTGGTTGCTTGCACCTTGATTCTAAGGATATTAACAAAAAAAATCCCTTTAGATAGAAGGCAATAGGTCACTTTGCAGGGAAAATCTTGGGTGAACAATCTCATGTTCATTCTAGGATGAATCTGCATACAATGATCATGTTGAATTGTGTGTGTTAATAGAGGCCACATATTTACGCATACATTTCTGGCGCCCATCATGGGGCCGAGAAAATCAATTTCTCTAGCCTTACTCTGAATTTCTTTTATCATTTTCATGTTCTTTGTCCGTACAATTCTGTACAGGTTTTGAATTTTTGCGTGAGACTATTCCTTTTCATGCGAGGATTTTGAATCTTCATGCAAAGATTCTATGTGTGTCATGCGAGAAAGTGCCCAAGCATGCAAAACTTCACGTGGCACCTATTTTCTTCACGTGGGCCGTAAAAGAATTTTGTGCAAGCCTAATAATAATTTCACACGACTCTGTTAGAGATCTCGCATGAGATCTTGTAATAGTAGCTTTAATTTTTGAGCAATTTTTTATATTCAAATTATTTGATTTTACTAACATGCTTGTCTTAATCTATTCTTTGGTTTTTGCTACAGCCTAACTATTTTTTGCAAGAAATTTGCCAAAGATTCCTTCTAAAACCCACTTAAACATGGATTAAAAGTTTTCTTGCAAGATGATTGCCGAAGATACGCTTGTCAAAGATCAAAATTAAAACCCACAAAACAATGTGTGTCTTATTTTCTTGCTTTCAAAATTAGATTAAATAGGGCTTGTGAACTTCTTAGGTGCAAGATGGAAGAATAGGGGATTATGCTCTTCACCACTTGGAGGTCATGACCAAGGGTGAATTAGAAACCTAGATGCTTTCAAAAGATGGCATTCCGACGGAGGAAAGCAACTTAGTGATTCTCCCAAACGAAGCCTTTAATGAAGGGATGATGATTTCCTTTTAAGGAATCAAATTCTTGGAATAGGCCAAGGTGGGATTGATTAAGCTAAGTCAGTAATTAACTTGTTTTGTGTATTTGGATGAGAAAGTAAGGTAGAGGAGTATGCTCTTTCCCCTTGAGGGAAATTAGAAACTTTGACCCTTGCGATCAAACCACTAGTCTGAGTCAATCCTGTAGAGGGCCTATCGGAGTGATCCAACCTCCAAGAATGACCCAAGTGAGCACACTCCTTTTGCCAGAGATTCCAACTCGCTATAATCAAGATGCTTTGTAGAGAAAAAGACTCCAAAGCTGGATTAATTTCTTCCCTTTAATTCTTGATATCGCATATCAAGCGGAAGCTTTGTCTGCCCACTGGTTGGTGCCAGCCCCTAGCTTGTTAAGCAAGTAGTGTGCACTTTCAGATGCTAGTATGGGCTATTGGCCTCAACTCTTCTTGTGGAGCCACTGGGGATTAATTCGAATGGAAGCCAAGTAAAAAATGTCTTAGTTAGAAGCCACCCAGTTCACCTTCAAAAGGAGGCATAATCTTTGTGCAAGGAGAGGGTGAAAAATCTCTCATGTAGACCTCACCATAGGCATGCTACTGGATGTTTGAAGGTGGTATACACGCTTGTCCCCTACCACAAGGGCACTTTTTTAGCATATACTATTGAGTCCTTTGAATATACCAAAATATGGGTGCCCTCTATAGGGTGACATAGCTGTGTGAGGTACACGCATGTGCATAAGATGTGGGACAAAGGTTTCGCCTTCTCTACCAATTTTTGTTTCTAGAGATAAAGTGTGTTTGTTATCAAGTCCTAAACATGTCCAAACTTTCTCAAACAAACTAAAAGTCAAGACTCCCCTGTCCCTCTGAGTTGCTTTGCCCTCAGTTGGATTGTATTCGATACTGCTTGCTTCCCGTGTCTTGTTGAAAACACTTGCCTTTTTCAAAACCAAATGTTGTGTAAACACTTGAAAATCAACCTTGCTATCTATCTAAAATTTTCCAAATGAATCAACAATCTATCTGAATAGTCTAAAAATCTCTTTGAAATCCAACAATGTTGTTAATCTGGTCCTAATTTTTGCACAGACTTGTACTTTTTCACATTAGAATTCATCTTTTCATGCGAGCCCATTCAGTCTTTGCACAAGATCTTGCATATACCCACATGAAATTAAACCACTACCATAAGTCTTTGCATGACCTGTAAAACTTTCTTGCACAAAATTAAACCACTATCATAAGTCTTCGCGTGACTTGTAAAAATTTCTCATGCAAAATTAAACCATTGTCATGAGTCTTCACACGACCTTGTGAACTTCTTCGTGTGACTTGCAGAAAATCTTCATGCAAAATTTTGCTCTGAAATTGTCAAATTAATCAGTTTGATTAATCTATGATCTTAGTCTAGTCAGTTTCTTGCACTAATTTGTCATTTTATGTCTAAAAATAGTCCTGAAATAGCGGCATTTTGCTTAATTAAATACTTGTGTCTTGTACTTTGACTGGTCTCATCTCTTGAGTTATCTTTTGTCTTCATCTCTTAAATGCTTGTCATAGTTCATGTTAAAATAGTGATAACCTTTGGCTTTTCTAGCCTTCAAATCAGACTACTCGTGCCTTAGTATATGTCATTCTTGTCCTACCCTATTGAGACTCAGTCTTAGTGCAGTACTTGTCTAGGTTTTTTGCTCTTTTCCCTCATCTATGACAATAGCGACAAGGAGTGTAAATGTGTTTTATCCCCATAACCTTAAATGTGGTCATGCTAGGGGTCATAATCATGGTAGAGGTTGCTTACCTTTCATTACACAATCTGTGTCTAGTTCAGCTAGTGAGACATCTTCACAATCTCCCTCACCTGCCAGGTCACCTTGAAGTCGAAAAACATTTTCCATCAACTTGCAACAAATTAGGAATCCTTTATATCAAGAGGACATTGAGATAGGTAGAGGTCCTACATCACCAAACATGATGTCTGATTCCTTTTTTAGAGGACCTTTTGAAACATAGCACACTAAAACTAAACATGTTCCTACAAATCATGAACCTGAACATGGTAGTCATAGTAGACATCAAGAACCACCTAGGAATGACAAAGAGAAAGGGAAAGACTATGACGCTGATGAGGAACAAGAAGAGGTAGAAATACTCCCTAAACACATAGCAAAATTTTGAAGAGACAAAAAATTTCAAAAAGTCATGGGAATCCTACTCAACAAAGAAAAAGAAAAGTACTTTCTCAAACTTTCCCAAGAGGGAGCTAAGCTACCCTCTCATTTCGATGTGGAAACCATTATCATGCCTAAAGAAGAAACTAAGACTTCTAAACTTCAAAAACAATTGAAAATTATGTAAGATCAACTGGCTCAGATGATGCATGAGAAGGAGAAACCCATGAAGAAATACGCATTGGACACTCTTTGTTCATTTCCATTTGGCAAAAGCATAAACATGTCACCTTTCCCACGAGGCATAGAGCTACCCAAGTATGACAAGTACTTTGGTACTACAAATCCTCAAGGTCACTTGCAGGAATTTGGTGCTTTATCTATGGAGTTTATACACAACCAAACATACCTCGTGCATTTATTCCCTAGAAGCCTAGGTGGTCAGGCTTTGGAGTGGTTCTCACATTTACCTCCTGGTATCAAGACGTTTGATGAAATTGCCAATCTATTTTTTTAGCAGTATTCTCATAACATACAACACCCTGTAAATATTCAAGATTTATGCAACCTTAAATAGAAAGTTGGAGAACCTTTTCTCACATTCCTCCAATAGTGGAGACAACTATACACTAAGTATTCTCGCAAAATTCTAGAAATGAAGAAGCTTGACATTTTCACTGATAACCTCCTACCTAATTTCGGATATAAAGTCCAACTTCAAGGTCCATATACCTTTGAAGACATGATCATGCAGGCTATCTGTACCAAAGAATTTATGGTCAAGAAAGGTGAACTTACTCTTCAGAGGGACATAAAACAAGGTTCCACTTCTAACAAGGATAAAACCAAACATGTCAACAAGAACCGAGAAATTGTACATGATGGAGTCATTAACAATGTCACACCCAAACCTGCTAAAGCAGCATTTAATCTCACAGATGGCCTCAAAGTGGCCAAAAATGTGAGAAGCTTCCCCTTGACAATAAAACATTTGGGAACAAATCGAGAAATTCTTGGGCCACACACCCTAAGTGAGAGTATACACCCTTGGGAGAACCTTTGGATGTGATTTACAAAACATTGCTACAAAATAAGCTTATTTCACCAATGGATAATCCTCATCCCTATGATTTGCAACCACATCCACCATGGTGGAATGAAACCTCATTCTATGAGTATCACCAAAATAAAGGACAGAAAACGAGCAACTACATAAACTTGCACCATAAAGTCTAGGACATGATTGATGCTGGTGATCTTGTGGTAGATGGACATAACAAAAACTTGGATCACAAGGCATTCAAAAAACCTTTCCTAGCTTATGAAAGAAGAGACTTTGAAACCACAACCCTACAACAAGGTCAACTATACATATTCCAATGATGACAATGTCATTCACATGGTTGAACCTGTGGATTCTGAATACTATGATGTTATTACCATTAAGGGAAAACAAGATGATGACAAACCCAAGACACCATTTTTCTTAAGGGGCCCTACTCTCAATGCAATGCATAATACACCCTCTCAACATTGTGCTAATGTTTTCATGCATTTGGTGCTGAGTTGGTGCTCAAAGGCCCTGCACCTCCTACTTCAGATCCTAAACAACACAAAGGCAAAGCCCTTTCTGGTTCATTTGGCAAAGGTGAAAAGCCCACAACAAACTTGACACCAACTAGTTATAGTGTTCTTGATCAATTAAAATGAACTAATGCTCAGATTTCCATCTTTGAGCTACTTAAAATCTTGCCTGCTCATAGGCAGATTCTGGACAAAGCCCTCACGGAGGCAAATGTTCCTCAAGATCTTGATCTTGAGAGATTTCAATCCATGGTAGATCAACTGACCTCACCTTATCTCATGAATTTCTCCAAGGAGAATGATAACTCACTAAGTCACCCACACAATCAACCCTTACATATTGAGGTTATGATCCATTAGACACATGTTCATCGAGTACTCATCGATAATGACGCTAGCCTAAATATTGTCTCTGCTACTCTCCTTAGACAATTTAATTATTCTAAGAACTCTATTGATCCTCAATGTAAGATCACTATCAAAGCATATGAAAAAGTGGAACAAAAGTCTCTAGGTCTTGTGGTTTTGCCCATTCACATCGGTCCTATAGAAAGGGATGTCACCTATCAGGTGCTTGACATTCCCTTGGCTTACAACATTCTATTAGGATGGCCATGGATATATGAGATGTGCGTTGTTCCATCCACATACCACCAATGCATCAAGTTCCCATTTCATGGCTCCAAAGTTACTATTCCTACCACTACTAGCTATACCTGCAATATGCTCAAGGCTGCTAAAACTTTCATCCTTGCTAATCATGAGTCCACTGATTATCATGACAATAAGCTGAAACAAATTGAGCAGTCATTCAAATTGAAAGAAACTGGCATGGGAGAGTACCACATTGTACCAGTTCTCTCATTAACATCTCTCCTAAAGTCTCCTCGACATTATGGGAGACCTTCAAAGGCAAAGAAGTCATTCGTGATGACACCTCAAACCTAGTATAATGGTGCTTTTTTCAAGGCTACAGTGCCCTCAGAAAATGAAAGTGAAAATAGAGCTATTGCAGCATGGCTTTACAAGGAAGAGGCTCTAGTGGACCTAATGAAGCAAGCTCAAGAAATCACTCCTAAGAAATATGGGCCTAGTCTTAGGCTTATGAAGTGTTTTGGTTACAAGGGAATTGGCCCTATTGGGTTCAATAACAATTGCCTAATTGATCCTAGCAAAACAAGAGCTTGGAGAAACCGTGATACAATTGGCCTAAGATTTAAGAAGGTTCCTTTTCATTTGGGATCAAATAAATTCATACCAACCCCTAAGAGTTCATCTGAAAATGAGTCACAAGTTGAGTCAGATACTCAAGAGGAAGAATCTAATGATGAGGATTCCTATCCTCATCCTAACCCTTATGATCTCACTAAATTCTTTACTGAACCAGATGACTTTGTGCCATGTGTTAGCACTATGGATGATAATAGTGACTCTTCTAAGGACAGTACTGAGCAACTCAAATATCATTCAGAAAAGAGAGAATCTAGTCAGTCATACCGTATTGAGTATTTTTGTAAGAACCCAAAGGATGAAGGTGACTATGTCCCTATCACTATTGGGGAGTTCTATAATCTCTTTTCATGTAACACTGATTATAAGGAATATGATTTTGACTCTCTTTTAGAAGCAACTACTGATAAAGACATTGACCAAGTGCATGTCTATGAAAACCAAATCCAAGTGGGTGAAACGTCTAGGGTTAGGTCACATGGGTTGGATCCAACTAGTCTCCTAGAGTCATCAATTACTAACGTTCATACTTTGAGGCATTTGAACACACCTATGGATGAGGTCACCGTAGGTCTCAAATTTCTAGTCCAAGCACTTAATGACTATACTATGAATGCAATTGAACTAGCCACTACTCTCTCACTCACACATTTTTAGCTTATAGACTGGAACCCCAATGCATCTAGCGAAGTCCCCACATTCTAGAATGACTATGCTCTCACCTATTACCTAAATGCTATCAAACCTGTAATGTCTTCCACCAATGAGCAGGGTGTCAACATGACTGAGGATAACATCAAATATCTCAGTCATACAATTAAAAAGAAAAAATGCAAAAGGTCTGATGGTGAAAACCACATTGTGGCAATGTCAGAACCCAAAAGAGTAAAAACAAAAGATGTATCCAAGGGTGAAAATGTCTCTGAGGCACCTGCGGATGAGATATTTGATGCACTTCCTAGTCACTTTCAGAAGAGATCATCAGTTTTGATAGAGTTGACACTACCAATTAACCTGGGCATAGAAGAACATCCTCATATGATACATCTGGCACAGTCACTGTCACTTGAAGAAAAGGAAAATTCATTGCCTTTTTCAAAGAAAATAAAATAAATTTTTCTTGGACATACTCTGACATGCTAGGATTGGATCCTAATCTTATCATGCATCACTTGACCATAGCACTAAGCATCAAACCAGTTAAATAGAAGCTTCAAAAAATGCATCCTCATGTTGCATTACTCATCAAAGCAAAATTGGAGAAACTTCTAAAAGCTAGTTTCATCCATGCAATTGATTATGTTGAATGGATATCCAATATTGTTCCAATTTTCAAGCATGATTAATATATTAGAGTTTGTACAGACTTCCTTGATCTTAACTTGGCATGTCCTAAAGATGACTTTTTGCTCCCTAATATTGATATGATCGTGGACATGATAGTTGGCTATGAGATGTACTCACTTATGGATGGTTTTTTTGGATATAATCAGATAAAAATTGTGCCAAAAGACCAGGAGAAAATGGCTTTCACATGTGCATGGGAAACCTTTTGTTGGAATGTGATGCCATTTGGGTTGAAGAATGCTGGTGCTACATATCAACGAGCTGTTACTACAAATTTCCATGATATGATGCATCGAGTCATGGAGGACTATGTTGATGATACCTTGGTCAAAAGTGCTAAACGCAATACTCATCTACAAGATTTGGGGCCCATCCTCGATCATATGGAAAAATTTAGTCCTTGACTCAATCCTAAGAAATGTGCATTTGGTGTCACATTAGGGAAGTTTCTAGGATACATTGTTTCTACAAAAGGAATTGAGGTAGATCTGGAGAAAGTACAAGCAATAATGGACATGCCACCACCTTGGAACATCAGTCAGATGAGAGGACTATAGGGAAGGCTTCAATCTATTTGCAGCTTTATTTCACAATTGGCGAATAGATCACAACCCTTCACAAAGACCTTACATAAGGGTGTGAAATTCAATTGGAACTAGGATTGTGAGCAAAGCTTAACACAGATCAAACAATATCTTGTCAATCTGTCAATCTTGATGACTCCTATTCATGGGAAGCCTTTGCTTTTATACATTTTAGCCACTAAAACATCTTTGGGAATCATGTTGGCTCAGGAAGATAATGACAAAAAAGAAAGGGCTATTTACTACTTGAGCTGATCACTGGTCTCTTATGAGAAGAACTATAGCATTATTGAGAAAGCTTGCTTGACAGTTGTCTTTGCTTCCCAAAAATTGAGACACTACATGCTTGCCCACACTATGAGGCTCATGGCTAATATAGACCCACTAAAGTATTTGCTCAGTAAGGTCACTCTCACAAGAAGATTGGCTAAATGGGTTATGATACTCAACAAGTTTGACATCCAATACATTGAACACAAGGCTATCAAGGGACAAGTAATTGTAGATTAGTTGGTCGATGCACCCATGCAAAGTCTTCTGCCAATGAACATTGATTTCCTAGATGAGTCAATTCTAACACTCATGCACCACACATGGGTTATGTTCTTTGATGGGTCCTTCACACAACAAGGATCAAGTGTTGGATTACTCTTCATTACACTACAGAGATACTCACTGCCCAAAGCATACAAGATTATGTTTCCTTGTACAAGCAACATTGCTAAATACGAGACTTTGATCAATGGCATGAAAATTATAGCTAAATGGAGAGTGGATTCGTTAGATATATTTGGTGACTCTCATCTTGTCATCAACCAAGTTAATGATGTGTACCAAATAAAGGATGAGAAACTAATTCCTTACAAGTGCATCGTTGATGACTTAAAGAAGTATTTTGCACACATCACCTTACAACAAGTTCCACAAGCAGATAATAAAGTGGTTGATGCCATGGTCACTCTAGCCTCCCTACTACAAATGCCTAAAAATGATCTCCAACATGAGTTCTTGGTGGAAGCGTTACACTACCCAGCCTATGAAACTCCTGATTATAAGATGATTTGTTCTATTATAGGACAAGAAACATCTTACTACCATCACATTTATTCCTACCTTCACAATCAAACCATTCCAAAAGGTCTGACCCAAAATGAGAAATGTTACCTAATCCATAATGCTTCGCATTATGTCATTTTTGCTGATGATTTGTATAGGAGAGGTCTCGACAGAATGCTCCTTAGGTGTTTAGAATTCGAAGATTCCAAACATGCACCAATTGACATTCACAAGGGCATTTTTGGATCTCATTCCAATGACCTGACACTAGCTCGCAAACTCCTTTATGCTGGTTACTACTAGCCCAAAATCGAGCAAGAAGCTATCAAGTATGCTAGATCTTGCAAGCAGTGTCAACTACATGGGAATCTCATCCATGCTCTAGCTAGAGAGTTGATTCCCTCTACTACAACATGGCCCTTCCAACAATGGGCCTTTGACTTAGTGGGACAGATCCACCCAACCTCCTCTAATGGACATAAGTTCATTATCATGGCTATAGATTATTTCATAAAATGGGTAGAGGTAGTACCTCTCATAGTTGCTGATGGAAAAATTGTAGCACTTTTCATCACAAACTACATCATCTATAGATATGGTGTGTCATCCTCAATCATTATTGATAATGGAGGAAAATTCAAGAATAAATACCTCAAGGAATTATGCAAGAAATTCAAAATCACACAACATTGGTCTTCCATTTATTACCCCCAAGGTAATGGCCAAGCTGAGGCATCCAATAAGGTGATCCTCAAAATTATTCATCACACAATCAGCAAATCAGAGAAAGACTGGCATCTCCAAATCAATCCAGCCCTATGGCCATATAGGACAAGCATTAGAACTCAAACAGACATGACTCCCTTTGTGTTGGTGTATGGTATGGATGTTGTGCTTCCAATAAAGGTTGAAATTCCTACCTTGAGAATCTCTATGAAGGGCCTTATCACTGATGATGACTACAAGATAGCTTGACTTCAAGAGCTTGTGTTACTGGATGAGCGTCGACAAGTGGCATGGATCATCTACAAGCATATCAACAATGAATGGCGAGAAGCTACAATCAGAGGTTCAAGACACGTGACTTCTAGTTGGGTGATCTCATCCTAAGAGAGAACCCTAAGAATCAACAACAACGAGTACAAAAAGGAAATTTTGAACCGAACTGGCTCAGTCCTTACATCATTACTGCAGTATATGGATCTAGCACCTATCAACTTTCCACAACCAAAGGAGAAGTGCTTAAAGAACTTGTCAACACTCTCCACCTGAAGCAATTTTATAGTTGATCTGATATCAGTAAGCTCTTTGTACATATCTGTATGTCTTGAAAAAATCCTAAAAATCAAAAAAAGTCCTAAAAAACATTGTTACCCTAGTGAAAACCTAGCAAATAGGCACCTTGGTAACACCAAAAAAAAGTGAAAAATTAAAAAAAATTTAAAAACTCAAAAAAAATACAAAAAAAATGAAAAACAAGAAAAGTGCCATTCGTGAAAACTCGGAAACAGGTATCATGGTAGCAAAAAAAGAAAATCCTACCAAGATGGTGAAAATTTGGTAAATAGGCACCTCTTGTTCCCAATGCTCCATCTTGCAGTGCATCTTCTGGCTATTCTATACAATCACTTTCATGCTTTCACTTTCTTGCTTTTCTTTCTTTTCGTCATGTATCTATGGATTGAGTCTTGTCATGGCTTGAGGGCATTCCCCTTTAGTATCACTACTCTTTCAAGATTCTTCTTATAGAATCTTCTTCATGACAGTCACCAATGGTCCTCACTACATCTGCCTACTGTCGCTAGTGTCACTCTTTTAAGATTTTCCTCAAAATCTTCTTTGCGATAGTCACCAGTGGTCCTCACTGTGCTTGCCTATTATCACCAGTGTCACTCTTTTGAGATTCTCCTCATAGAATCTTCTTCATGACAATCACTAGTGACCCTCACTGCATCTGCCTACTATCACCAGTATCACTCTTTCAAGATTCTCATCATAGAATCTCTTTCACAATAGTCACCAGTTGTTTCAGCTGTGTCTGCCTACTATTGCTTGGGTCACGTCTCTAGATTCCTTTATGGAAGATCTCTCTTGCATCAGTCACCAGTTGTCCTGGCTATTTCCATCTACTGTCACTTAGTCCTCTTTAGGTTCTTCATCGTGAAGTTTCCTCTTTGACCTCAATCACTAGTCATTCTGACTATGTCTACCTACTGTCATCACCCTACTGAAGAGATTTCTTTCAAACATGTTCTGGACACTAACACTTGACATTAATCCAAAAAATGTTGAACTCAAAAATGATATACTTGTTTGGATATGCTAAACATTTTCTTTGTTTCCTTCATTTTTCTTTATCATATCTCCTTGAGCAATTTGATGATGTCATCTTTGACTAGAGAAGTAATGACTCGGACATGATCTTTTCTTTGCTTTCTATTTGTGATTTAGTTACAATTAGTTGACATATGCCTATAAGAGGGGTGTCCACTATAAGAGCCTCCATCTTGCATTGGATGGCCAAGTGTACCTTGATTCCTTTTATATGAATACATAAATGATATTGGTACTTCACCTTGTCTATTGGAGTGAACTCTTCATGCTACAGTATATACTGATACTCATCCTCCTAAGTGAATGTACGGGTCACTGCGAGTACACCTAGCACACTTCTATCTCAAGTTACAAATGCAAAGGTCATTGCAGATAGAATACTTACTTAATACTGAGCATAAGATGGATCTCCCATGTGTTTGGTGTGCCTGTCATGCAAGCAACATTCTGGTCATCCTAGTGTTTATGCTTTGATGCTTATGTTAACTTGCTACATTAAAATGGACAAATGTTCTGGTCATTCTGGCTTCTTGTGCCTCGAATGCTTACATTTAATCTCAACAAACCTATAACATATGTTCTATTCATATTCCCATGATTGCAATGTTAGTGGGAATTATACAACATACGAGCTTTGTTCTATATCTAGTGATGATAAATCATCGAGGCTTGGTAACTAGGGTTGCATTTAACATAAGTCTTGCATTACATACTTCACTTGCATACGCATGCAATTCGGTTGTGATTCTATTTCTCCCTTGTGTGATAAAGGATTGGGGGCATCTTCAAACATATTTGATTTTTCCACAGTTGAACAAATGTTTGGTTCATCAATTTGTACTCCTCAATGGAATACTTGTCACTATCAAGCAAAAACATGCAACACTACATGAGATGTCAGTCCATTTCCATATGCATTGCATCCATATACTCATAATATCTACTCTACATGCTCATAATCACATTAAAATGCATATGCATTCATATCAAAGTACAACATACATCTCATAATCATCATACTAACATCTCATGTACATCAAAGTAAAGTAAAATGAACAATGACATGAACACAGGAATACTTGACTCAAAATCTCGTATGTATATCTCTCAAAAAAATGGGTCAGTACAAAAATGGGCACTACTCAAGTGCTATCGATCACAATAATACAAAATGGTGCTGGCACACCAATCGATACATAGCCAGAGATCAAAAATCAAGAGCAAGATGCACAGCATCTAATTATACCTTGTGCTCTCATCTCTAGGAGGAGCAGGAGTAGGAGCCACAGGCGAAGGAGGAGGTGGTGGCATGTCAGGTCTACTAGGAGGTCATGCACCTCCTAACTCTTGAGCATACTATGAGAATCACTGCACCTGCAGAGTCTCATCAAGCACCACTATCGAATATGTAGCAAAGTAGTAAGTTGCCCAAGTTGACTGAAGGCAGATCTCCTCCTACGTAATCTCCAATCTCTGCTCAGCAGTCTCGACATGCTCTCTCCACCGATCAATCTCTCACTACTGCTCCACCAACTGTGAGTCCTGGACAGCTACCTATATCTATAGATCTCCCAATAGTCAGGAGGCCTAATGAATCCACTCTCGATAGCACCATACTGTGTCCTACACCCCAGTCACAAGTTGATCTGGCATGTTCTGATCAAGCATCTCAGGTGCCTGCCACTGTGGTGGTGCCTACTACTATGGTGGTTCCTGCTACTGTAGTGGCACCTATTGCTATGGAGCCTCTTGCCATGGGGCCTGCTCCTCTGTCCTCTACCTTTTCCAGCAACCATGTCCTATCCCACTACCCCTGGCACCTAGGTCTGATCCCATCTGTTGCAATGAAATTTGTAACTATTGTACTTGGTGCCGAACCTGTGGCCACATCTATGGCTACTCCTATAGTTGTGCATGTGCTTGCTGCTACTAAGGCACCTATCTCTATGCCTGACCTACCATTCCCAGTGGTTCAATAAAATGTTGGACTAGATGGCTAATTAAATGTGCCTGATAAGCAAGTGTCATCCTTGCATCTACTACCTTCGAAAGGTAGTCCCACTGAACTACAGTTAGGTTGTGCACGTCTATCATAGATCAGCCTAGATCCATACATGGAGGCCACCCCTGCCCTACTTCTCTCACCAATTTGGCATATGTGCAGTACTTCTAAGAAATATCTTGTGGTCATTTGTATTGCCACCATACCTGTGAAATCACAAACTACTCTATGATCTGCATCATCCTGCCCAATAGTGGCCATGAGCTGAACATCCATGGTAGCTCTCTTTGAGTGTCATCCCACTCCTCTGTCTCTTGCCAGGGCTGCCATATGATGAAGACCAAGTCATCAAGATGTGTCCTCCAATGCTCTATCTTACCTAGGAAGACCTGGGTAATGTGCCCTCGATATTGGCAAATGTAAGGCTCCATCGGCTCTCTAGCATCCTCATGAATGGTCCTACATATGGAAAGATTCTCCTATGCCCAAATTTGTAACATAAACTTCGGTGGCCACAATCTTCTTCTTATGGAAGAATATCTCATGCATCTCATGGTAAAAGTGGGCCAGTATGCACTAACCCCACCCAAAAATCTCAAGCGCCTCTACCATCCGGTGCAACATCACTCCCCACCCACACTCCAAACCATGTTGTCCTCTATCAGGAAAAAAGAAACAACTCAAGAATATAGCTAGCACAGATGCCAGCCTATGTATTGGCTTGTATGTGTGCATTAGCTCATCCCAGCTTATGGCATGACCTCTCTACAGCTCCCTCTCAAACACAATAGAAAGTGCCTCTGTACCTACTCGAGGCACCGTATCATACACAACTCGTGCACTGTGGAAAGGAATCTACAAGATCCTCCATATGTCCTCTAGTGTGATGGTCATCTCCCCCACCGGCAGGTGAAATGTGTTTGTCTCCAAATGGAAATGCTCCTCCAAAGCTATGAGTAAGCTATGATTCACCATCACGGTTGGGATCCGGCATAGCGAAGACAAACCCAATCGAACAATGTGTGCTTGATCAGCATCATCAAGACTCCGTAACAACTCTCCATAAGGTGGATAATGCTATCTGAATGAGATGTCATTGAAGACCTCTTGCACACACACAAACAAACAATGACAAGCAAACTATTAGTACCAGAATGAAATGGTGAAACAAAGCTAATAAAAATGCAAATTTTATGTGCAAAATTGAAATTTTTAAACACTACTGTCATGGGTTCTCATGCAAAGATCTTAAGATCTCACGCAAAGATCTCCAACTCTCACATGAAGTTTCCCTCTCTCACACAAAGAATCTCCTTCTCACGTGAGAAATGAAGTCCCCACATGAGAAACAAAGTTCTCACATGCGAAGAATCTTGTTCTTTGTGCAAGAGGTGGGTGTCTCCCATGCAAGAAACCTCACCAGTGCATGCAAAGAAATAGTGCACCCTATTTCTTTGTGTGAGAAGAGATCATCTTCGTGTGAGAAAGGACAGTCTTGTGTGAAGACCATTTGAAAAACCCTAAAACATGTTTTAAAAAATGCAATAAATGACCCTATAAAGTGTGAAAGTGAAAGTACAAAGGTGGGAAATTGATGATGCACCAGTGGTTCGTAGTCTACTGGCCGATTGTGTCAATTGGAGCACTCAAAATGATGATATCTCACATTCACTGCCATGTCTCTCTCAGAGCTCAAATCACTAAAAGACAATAAGCACAAATTAATTGAAAATGACCCCTTGGGCCTTTATATAGCAGTTGACCTAATTTTTCAAAGTGCTCTAATTTGTACAAAAATCACCCCCTGGCTAATTTGACCATCCTGAAATCCATTTTTAGGATCGAATTCAAAATTTGACACACCTAAGTACCTCAAAAATGCATTTTAAAATTTTGGGGACCGATGCGATTGAACGCTTGTGTAGCCCAAATATTTCTAATACTTTTCACTTATTGGAATCTTTTCAACTCAAAATCCTTCATATTTTCAAAATTTATTTTTGAAAAAGTCAACTATGGTCAAATTTGGTCAACTTGTTTTATCAAACTTGGTCTTCAAGACCTCAAAATCATTTCAAATCAACTTTGAATTTTCTTTTGATCATTTTTTATCTCTTTTATTTCTGTTGAATCTTCAAATTCTTCTATATCTCTCAAAATATTGCTTTACATCATATTTCTGGTGTGTCATCTTTTGATTTCACTCCCGAGGGGATAGGATGATTACATCATTGAACTTGAATTTCAAATTAATCTAAATCTTCATTGCTTGGGGCATCTTGTTCCTATCTTATGTCCTCATCACTTGGGGCATCTCACCACTAGGGGCATCTTGTTCCCCCTTTCTGGAATCTTTGTCATCTGTTTCATTTTGTAATCATTTGATTATAGGTATCGAGACAATCTAAACCCTGATTCCTAAGGATCAAGCCTTGTTTTGGGGATGGTTCTATGACTTATAATATAACTTTCAAGTATCTAGATGTTCTATCTTGATCCTTAAAGGTTAAGCTCTATTCTGTAGATGATCTTTTAAATGCTATCAATCTCAGGTATCTAGGTGTTCTATCTAGATCCTTAAAGGTCAAACTTCATTCTGAAGGAAACCTTTCAAATGCTTATCGATTTCAGGTATCTAGGTGTTTTATCTGGATCCTTAAATGTCAAACTTCATTCTGAAGGAAACCTTTAAAATGCTTATCAATTTCATGTATCTAGGTGTTCTATATAGATCCTTAAAGGTCAAACTTCATTCTGAAGGAAACCTTTAAAATGCTTATCAATTCTAGTTATCTAGGTATTCTACTTGAATTCCTTGGGATTAAGCTCTGTTCTAGAGATGGTCCTTAAAAGCTTATCAATTGGTCTTTGTATCATCAACTTCAGAACCAATCTCATCTTCACATCATGCTTTCTAATTTTCTTTGAATCCAACGTGCTACTCGCACATTCATTCAAAGAGGGGCAAAATATAATACCCCAAAATGGGCTCGTTGCCATCATACCAATTTTGGTCTATCTAAATCAATTCTAAAGTCCTATTTCACTAGGAAAATTCTTATTTTGATTTTTGCTACTTGACTTAATTGTCAAATGCTTAAAACCATAATCTGCATTAATCAGACTCTTTATTTAATTCCTATAGTATGCACTCATATTAGCCATGTTAAACCTATTTGATTTCAATTTAATTTAATCTAAAGTATTCATACTTTATTAAATTAAATTATCTCCTAAGGCTAATGTACTATGGAATTAAATTTATTTAATTTAATAAATATGCCTATTTTAATTAATTAAACAAAATTATTTAATTAAATAGAAAAGCTATTTCTAATTAATTAAGCAAAGTTATTTAATTAAATAGGAAGCCATTCCTAATTAATTAAATGAAGTTATTTAATTAAATAAAAAAAGTGTCTCTAATTAATTGAATAAAAATTATTTAATCAAATAGAAAAGGTATTTATGAGAGCATATCTCATTTTATTAAATTAAATATTCTTTCTAATTCTTATGTTCAATTCAAAAATGGAAATTCCCAGTTGACTACTGATCAAATTAGAAGTGACCCAGATCACTTGCTTTTACACTAAAGTCTATCTGAGCTGATTGACTCTTACACTCAGATTTGAGTTAGTTAACTCCCTTTAATTTGGGAATCTTCCATCTTAACTGAACCTCATCTTTAATCCTGACTATTGATTGAAATTGATCTCAACCGTTGATAGATTCCAGGAAAATATATTTAACAGACCCTCATTTTTTCATTTTAGAGAGGATGAATTGAATTGCTATCGAAGTGTTGTTAAAATTCATACTCACATTTGCTCACATTTTCTCATATTTTTCATACATTTGCATCCTTAGTTTAATTTCGTTTAGTATAATATGCATATGATTAATCTAGTTTCCTTCACTTGTTCTTAGATTACATTGCATATCTCATTTAGAATACTTTGCACATTCATCTAGACTAGTTGCATTTCTTTAAATCCTTCATTCTTAGAGGGTCTGGTTGCTTGCACCTTGATAAGGATATTAATAGACAAAATCCCTTTAGATAGAAGGCAACAGGTCACTTTGCAAGGCAAATCTTGGGTGAACAATCTCATGTTCATTCCAGGATGAACCCACATACAATGACTGTGTTGAAGTGTGTGTGTTAACAGAGGCCACATATTCACGCATACACTCCCTCTTTATGTACTATACAATATTTTATTCTCCTCCTTTTTGACATAAATGCCAAAGGTGTATGATATCTATATGTTAATACCAAAATGTGACAAGAAATTATAATGTACCTTCAAAATTAGTATCATTTTCTTGTTCCAATTTTCTTGTAATACCTCGCTTGCATACAATGCAATATGAACTTCTATTGATAATTCCATCATATGATCAGCTATGGAGAAGTTGTTATCATGGATGAGTTTCTTTGCATGTGCAATGTGTTTTTGCAATGCATCCATCTTTGGAAGAATCGTGCCCCAAATTTCTACAAGTGTGGCCATGATCTTGGCTTCTTCCTTCAATAATTCTTTCTGCAAATTTGTGAGATATCTAATCTTTGAGTAATGTGCAGAACTATGACTTGGGTCAAGTGATAGTTGGTGTGCACTTGCCTTCATATCTTCATCTATCTTGAACAGTTTATCCTTGATCTCCTTTGTGAAGATAGATGTGTCACTCAATTTGACAAATAATGAAATAAAATTATTAACAGATGTTTCAAATCAAACAAGAATAGTAGATAACTCTACTTGATCTATTACAATTCTCTATGCAACTTGTTCCAACACTCTATTCTCATATTTTCTTTTAGCTCTTTGTAGCAGTTTGTCCTATCCATTCAAGTCTTCATTATATTTATGGATAATTTTTGCTAACTAGTCTATAATGGGTTGTTTTCCATCAACCTCAATACTTAGAGTATCCATAAATATGTTATTTATGTCTTCAAGAACTTGATTTTATTTCTTCTTTTCTTCTCTAGTTTTTTGTTGCTTAGCTCTATTCTTTAGTAGTTCACCTATGGTATCCATTTGATCAAGGGTGAGGATAGAGATATCCCAATTTGGAATAACTATGTCCTCATCCAGATCAATTTCTTCTGCTCCTTCTTTTCCATTTCCCTTTAGGATGGTAAAAATTATTATTTTACCCTTATCTAAGATGTCAATACTTGGTTGAGACTACTTCTCAACTGTCATTGTACTAGCTATGGATACACTTGGAATAGAAACAATTGTGGAAATAGATGGAGTAACAATAAATGTATCAATAGCACTAACAATGGGAATACCTTGTTCCTTGGCCAAGCCTGATGATGGAGGAACTTTTTGCTCAGTAGATGAAGTGTTGGGCACTTCAGTCAATGTTATACTTAGCAGAATATATCTAGAGCTTGGTTGGGTGCTATCCATAACCAACTCAGTAGAAGATTTATCTAACCCTAATTGCACTAAGGCTTTAATCAAAGAGTGTGGAAATGAATCCATGACTCTCGCTATAATTTTCTCTGCATCACTTTCCCCAATGATTTGCATTTCTAGAAGGCTTCCTCTAGTAGCTTTTTGTTCTTCTTCCTCATCATCTAGATTGACATCATCTAATTCATCATACTTTATTTCTACTTCTTCTTCCTCATCTTCATCATCCTTGTTGTCAAAATGTATAAAAAATTCACTAGGTTGATGCAACTGATAGATGTTCTTCCATGTAGTTGTTATTGCCTTCACGGCATATTTAGTGTCCTTAAGAAGTATCATGCATGTGTTTAACTTGAGAGTGAATTTATTCTCATTTTTCTTCAAGGATTCCTTTGCTTCCTTCTTAGTGAGATTCAACATGAGTTGCTTCAATGTTTGTTCAAAAATGTCCTTGGAATTTTTCTTTGCACTTTCCCATCTAGTTATAATTGCCTTCATAAGTTCATCAAGAATTTTTTTTACAAGCTCATCTAGTGATTACTTCCATATACCTAGTTTGGTTACAAGATTATCCTCAATCTTCCTTTTCTCTTCCTCATTCCTTGTCTCATATTTGAGAAATTTGAAACATGACATACCAGTTCCTTCTTCCATCTTCTTATATCTTTCTTGAAGCATACATGTAGATATTTTGAAGATAATCTACTTGGCTTCATCTTTACCTAACTTCAACTTCTTCTTAGATTTGGTTTCCCTCCTTGTAAATACAGTAGGGGAGGATTTGCTAGGTTTGGTTATGATGACCTTCTCCTTCTTGGGAGGCTCTTCCTTTTTAGATTTAGATTCCTCTACTTCATCCTCTTCATCATCATCATCTACATCATCTCCTTTTTCTTTTGTTTTCATGAGAGTAGAACTTTCTTGTTTCATGTTTTTCATTAATTTTTATATTTTCTTCCTTCCTTTGTTTACTGCTTGAGGTATCTTGATCTCAAGCTCAATTCTTTCCTTTGCTTCATCATATGTTCCAAAATAGGTGGCTTAGGATCCATAGATTCATTTAGTAGAGCTTCAATGATATCCTTGGTTTCATCAATGTTAACCTCATAGTTTAGAGGCTTAACCCATGCCACTTTAGGTCTGACTGCCTAAATATATACTTTGTCACAATCCACCATGAAGCATATATCTTTCTCATAGTCTTCCACAACAATCTTAGGTATCCTAAACCTATTTTTCATCTTATCTTTGAATGATTCAAAATAATTATCCATAATTCTATCAAAATTTCCATCCATTTTTTCTATATACTCATTTATTTGATATAAAATTGGAACATCCTTCCTCCATACTACAGAACCTTTGGAAGGGAAAAACTTATGAAGAAAGAAGAATAAACATGTCAAAATAAAATTGAACTTGTGTGGGTTATTCTTTGACACTATGATGCTTTCCATGTTCTTGGTTCAACAACAACTAGACAAGGTCAAAGGATAGATTTTTCTTCACCATCTTGTAAGTAAGATCAATAGCTTCACATGATATGTTATTCAACCAACTAGAACTATATATTTTGTGAGATATCACATGTATGTTGAACTTCAACTTCATGTTAGTTACACCAATTAGCTTCATACCTATTATGTCCCACTCGGCAAGAGTTCTCTTAGCTAATTCAACTTGACCTAGGGTTTTGGTTGTCTTAGCTTTGTTTAACATTGGTAGTCCAATGATTCTATGAATCATTTTCTTAGATATTTGAATGGGCTGATCGACACATAATTTCCCATTGTGAACATGACTTGGGATAAATCTGATCCATTTGATTTGAAAGTCTCTTGGCATATGTAAAATGTGTGTCAAACCCTTGGTTTCTAGATGTTGATGCTCAAGTTTTAATGCACCATCCACACATAATTCCTTGAATGCCTCATTCATTTCTAGGGCTCTAAGTTCCTAAATAGAATAGTGGTAAAATGAATAGATGTCATGAACAAGTAATACCTTGGGTAGAATTTGAGACTATGCACTAGTTGGGTTGAGCACCTCTGTAATTGTTAAACTCAGTATGAAATTAGGTGCTTTGCAATCAACTCCACGAACCAACATTTTAGAACCTTTCTTTTCTTTTGTTCTTGAAGATGTCATGTGTGGTAGGGTTTCTAAAAACTTAAGAATTCTTCAACAACAAATACTCAAATCACTTGAGGGCTCTAAATTCACTCTTCAAAAATAGCTCTGTAAAATTTGGTGAAATAATGTAATTGATTTATTCCTTTTGACAAATTTTCTCTCTTCAATTTCCATTAATTCTTTGTACTTCATACTCACTCAGTGATAGGTTGTCCTCCACTTGATTTAGACTTTAATTCTTGAAAGATGTCTACGACTTGGTAGAGTCACCACCACTTGGTAGGAACTACTAACTCTATGCCTACAGCCCAAAATAATATGCAACCCAACCTTACTTGGTAAGGTCTTATGACCTAACCTTTCTTGATCAAGTCTCCTACTTCTCATCATGCTCATTGATCCCTTTACATCTTGAATGTTATTATGGATCTTTCTTCTTACTAACTAGAACTGATGTTAGATGACCCTTTTGAATCACATTTCCAATGATCTTCATAAGGAACTAAATTGAAATGATTGAGCCACTCAACTCATTGACTTAGGTTTCATCCACATCATGACTTTGGCTTGTGTTCTCTAGAGATTTTTGTACCCATTGCTACATTATTTGTTTTATGATATTGTCAACTTTGGCTTTCTTTTGATCTTCAATTCTACCTATGTTCATTTTTTTCTTGGCAAGATGTCCAAGTTCTGTACAAATAAAACATCTTTTTGTAGTATCTCTTTTCCTCATGTGATGTTTCATGCAATTTTCTCCATTGTGCCCAAATTCACCATAGTAGTGACATCTACACCTTGTGTTGTAATCCCATTCAAATATTGTTTTCACAATTTCTTCTGTTGGGTTCCACTTCTTGGTTTTGTACTTTGAGGATTTATGCCCTTATTTCTTGCAATTGTGAAATTTACCTTCAAAATTTGGTTTCTCTTTACATTTACTTTCTCTATGACCATGCTTATTGCAACTATACACTTTCCATTGAATTTTTCTTTTCCATTACTCCAACATTTGTTTGATGTATGACCTATCTTACCATAGTGATTTCAAGTAGGCCTTTTATTCTTTTTAAATCCTTGCTAAGATGATTCACCTTCTTTTTTATATATTATTCCATCTTTTCCTTTGTTTCTATACTAAATTTTTTTATTCAATTGATTCATGCTTTTGTGAGATTCCATCATTCTTTTTAAGGTTTTCTTTTCAATGTTGAGATCATTCTTCAATATTTCATTCTTTGTCCTTAAGTTCATAAGCTCTTCATTTTCATTAGTGAGTTGATCAATAAAGTCTGCATGTTGAAGGGATAGTTATTGAATTTCATTGTTCTTTTCTTCTATCTCTTCTTTAGCTATCTTTTTCTTCCATGACTCCACATAATCTAATTGATTGGATTTCTTGCTCTCTTTCAGCTTTCTAACTTCTTAAAGATTGGAATTCTTGTATAATACATCTTTTATTGCTTCATCATCTTCATCTAAATTTCTTTTTGAACATATTTCTTCAATTATTTCTTCAGTATAGAGATCTTTCCTTCTTTTTAATGATTGAGAAAGTTGCTCCTCTTCTTTCTTGAGTTGTCCAATAGCCAATTCTAAATCCAACTTTGTATTGTCAATAGCCTTATCTAGCTTGTATACCTCCATTATCTCTAATATTTTCTCAAGATTTTAAACTTTTGATGTGAGAACCAAGAGATCTTTGATATCAATTGTTGCAAATATAAGGTAGGTAAGGTTACTCAAAGGGGAGGGGTGAATCAGGAAGCAATAAAATCTTTATCTTACTTCACCAATTATCCTTCATATAATATTCTGATCTAATTGCATGATAAAACATTCATAACACTTTGACACAAGATATGGTGACCTAGAAACCTTCCAAATAGAAAGTAAAATTGGGGTGGGGATAATACCCACAGGTTTTAGTACTACAGTATAAAGTTAACTTGTTAAGGCTTACAATTGATCACTTCTAGTGATTTTCCTTGTTAGGAGTAGTAAGGATATGAGGTCCACCTTGTTAAAGTATTTTCAAACATACAATGAAGTATGCACTCGGTTAAGATATTTAGCAAAATATTATTAAGTCTACCCTATTAAAGGATTTTACTAATACACTTATTAGGATGAACCAGTGGATGATCTTTGATCTGCAACTTTGATTTGCTAAATGAGACTCTTTGAATAACAATGATCACCTAATTATGATAGATAAATCTCTATTGTCCCTTATACTTTTTCTAGCCTTCTTTAATTTGCACTCTTGTTCATCATATTCCTCTTTACATTCATACTTGGATATAATACAATGCAGTACATATATACCAATCCAAATCAAAACATAGTCAACTACAATACTAATTTTATTATAATTCACAAAGTCAACCCAACTTCTATAACTCGAGTTCTAAAGACAAACCTGATGATGTTTTGATACATAGAAAATAGTCTCAACTCTCAAAAATCTTTGGCACTCAATTGAACTAGAAGCTTGGTCCATACTAATCACTTCCAAGTAGCTCAAACTCAATCAACATTGTGTGGCTCAGTGAATACTGAGAAACTTGGTAGCTATTGAATCACTTAGTTGACACTGCATGACTCAATCAATGCTAGATTTATATTGTTAACACTATGAGCTCAATAGATATAGTATAACTTGGTTAACATACTAGAGCCTGGTTAACACTATGATCTTCTTCACTTTCACTAACTAGCTCAGTAGCCTTTATTGTGCTCAATTTGTAGTGTATCCAATCTCTAAAGTTTGGTAAATACTATATAGCTTGGAAAACACTAAAAATTGACTTAGGTGCTTGGTAGACACTATATTCTGACTGCTTGGCTTAGGAACATCTAAATCACTTGGTTAACACTACAAACTGAATGATAGGCTCGGTAGCAATATAACCATTTAACTAATTGTTTTGTCATTGATAGGAAAATTGACCTTAATGTCAACAAAGATTATGGTTGAAGAAAACAAAATACAAATGGCTAATAGACTTGAAGAAAAGTCATCTAATGTGTAGAAGCTTACAGACAATTAGTTGGACATAAAGAATCAATTGTTACTTGCAAATCAAGAGTTCAAGAGAAAGGACATGGAGATTACAAATTAGAGATCAAAAAGTGGTCAACTAAGGAATGAGTTTAGATCAAAGAAAGAACTTCTAGAAAGAATGAACAAACCTAGTGAAGCTATCAAATACTTTGAAGAGATGTTGAGATCACCAAGGACATCTAGTGATACATCTATTCTAGGACATATCAAGCACTCTTCATCTACTAAAGAAGGAGAGTCATCAAAGAGTGGAGAATAAAGAAATGTAAAACCTAAAGGAAAACCTCCATGTCATCCTTGTGGTAAACTTGGACAGATAGAAAACATTTGCAGAAGCAAGAATGGTATGCAAAATTTAAAACTTAAGTTTATTGGTAATTATTTTAATTGCAAGAAACTAGGACACCAAGCACATGAATGCAAGTCAAAGGCTAGTGATACACCTACTACACCTAGATTTTAAGGACATTTTTATATATGTTAGAAATATAGACATAGAGATCAAGAATGTAGATCTAAAGAAGAATTTGACTAGACATCTAAAAGGAAATTTTATGCACCTAAGCAAGGTAACTTCTACAATTGAGATTACAACACCTGGTATAATTATCATTAATGTGGAGAGTATGGTCACATTCCATCAAATTGTACTAAGAAGCATTTCAAAGGTAATTATAAGAAATGGTTGAATTGAAACCTAGTATGTTATAGTTGTCTTGAGGTTGGACATGTTAGTAAGAACTACAAGATTCAAGCACCAGTACAAAACAATGAAAGAAATAAGGGAAAGGGCAAAGCTAAGATGAATTAACCATGGAAAAAGGTAGTAGATGCTAGAGGTAGTAAAGCAAGAAAAGTTGAGATCACCCAATTTGATGGATTAGGTGATCGCACCACATCCAACTAAGCAAGAAGGTATATAAGGGATTGTATACTTGAATGATATATTATACACTAGTTCCTAACAAGAAATGAAATTATCAGCATGAATCAAGATGCACTAGGACAAATCTGAGAGAAGAATTAGGCAATAGAATCAATCATACTATTTAGTGTTGAGCATCAATAATATTGTTTGTATTGACTGGGCATTGCAATAAATATTAGAATCTTACAGCAAATGAGCTTATGTATTCACCAAACAAAATGGTATTGACTAAGACAAGTAATAGTCACTAAGTGTTTGATAAGGAAGCATGAACATAATTTGAAGGCTAAGATAGCTATTATGCACCTACCATAGTATATTTATTACAAACCTAAATGAACAAGATTGAAGGTATATATCAAATTTTTTGAGTTCATTTCATTTACCAATTTATTTTAATGCATTTTTTTTTATTTGAAAGTGATCAAGGTGAATTACAACATGCCTTTGGAGAAATTAAAGAGTTCAATAAAAAATATTCTAGTGTTGAGTTAAGTTGTTTTTGAATTTATTGATTGAAGAAAATTTTCATAAACCCTAGTTTCAAAATGGCTTCCACCAAATCCGTATCTGGGAAGGAAATGTTAAAGGAAACTTTTACACAAATTATGAGGAATGACCAATGTCCTCCACCTAAGTTTATAACATATGCTAATATTATGATGATTGGTGATGAATATGGTGTCCTATCATTAATTCCACCAAGAATGATAATGGTTCACAATATGCAATCATGTTACATGTGTAAAATTTCAAAAATTGGAGACTATGAACTACAAACAATTCATGACAAATTGTGTGACAATGGAGTCTTAAAAGATGAAAACAATATTGTTTCCAAGGAAGGGCTTACCCATGCGCAAGCATTTCCAAACTTATTCAAGGTAGAATGGATCAAGATTGTGTTAAGCTAAATCCATGACATGAAAATATGGTTGGAAGGTTGATCAGTGAAGGTAAACAAGGCAATGATTCATTGAGTTAATGGTTATACTATCTAGGAAAAACCAAAGATAATGAAGTGTGTCACATAAGACATTGTTGAGAAATAGAAAAAGGCTAAGTGGAATGTGTTGATCTCATATTGGTTTTGACAATTGTATGTCAACACACTTAAGAAATTTACTTAGTTCATGCCAAATTAGTAATGCATGTTGAGTATAATATGTAAATACAAGACCATGTAGAGTTGTAATGAGTCTCGAGTCACTCATGTACCGAGCAGATAGACCATGCCGAGTGATTTGAGTGTCGAGTGAATAGTATATGTCGAGCATCAGTAACTACATATGCCGAGTAACATAGATTGGATGTATTTGTTTGTTATGGCACAAACAACTATGTAAACCATTTTTTAGTAGACATAAGGTTAGATTTTGATTCTTTAGAGATAAGGATGAATCTGCATGTAGATTCCCTATGCAATTACATGTAGCCAATCAAAAAATAGGAAGATCTAAGTGGAAAAATGGATGAATCTTGGTCATAGATTCATATCTAACCCTAAGCCACCTTAGTCTTCTTAAGGAGGATGAAGCCCTAGATTTTCATGAGAGAGAAGAGAGTTGAGAGCATTGTGAAGGGGTGAATGATCAAACTAAAGGAGCGAACAAGACAATTTGCAAAGCATACAAGTTGATTTAGCAGTGAGAGTGAATTGCAAAATTAGTTAAGTGAAGAATAGAGGATAGAGGATGCAACATTGTTATATTAGATCATGCAGGATTAATTATATATTGGATAGAGGTGATTTGTTATCAGGCAAGCAAGTGCCAACTGCAAGATCTATGCTCAGACATTTTGACAAGTGATTTCAGTTAAATCTCCTAGGGGGAGTAGTCCTAATTGGCCTTACCAAATCCTTTAATAGGGTGGCATTCCAAGTGAATGACTTGAAGTCCTTTAAACAAGCACACTTCTAATACAGTGTTGAAATCCTCTTTGGGACTTAATAATCTTTGTAAGCCTTTAATAGGGTGGGTATTTCACAAGGTAGATCATGTTTCATGGTGAAATCATTGTAACCTTAATTGGCTACACTTTATTGCTGTAGTAGTAAAGATTTTTGGGTATCATCCCCACCATAGTTTTACCTTTTCATTTGGAGGGTTTATGGGAAATCATATCTGGTGTCAAGTGTGTGTGTATAATTGCTAACATGTTTTAGATGCATTTACTTTACATGTTATTTTAATACGTTAATGCATGTGATGTATGAATGATGAAAGTTTTATGAGTCCAAGTTTAAACTCCTGATTCACCCCACCCCCCGATGTTTACCTTTCCCACTTGTAATTCCAATAATTGGTATCATAGCTAAGTTCTTAGAAGGAGAAACTTTGCAGCTTAGACAAAAGATCTTGAAATGGAAGTCTACAAATTAGGAAAGACCATTGAGAACTAGGAGATTGAGATACATCTTATACTACATCAACTAAATCAAGCCAGGGATGCTTTGAAGAGTTACTTGAAGAGAAGGAAAGAAATTTCCATAGCAGAGAATGACACACAATACAAAGAGATTGACACCACAAAGCTATTTGTAGATGGCAACTTTAGTGAATTTAATGCAAAAATTGTAGATCTAATGGAAAAGAATAGAGAAGAAGCTAAAGAAATCAAAAATTTCAAGTTGGAGCATGAATCACAAGCTATACTACTATGTGAGGTGACTGAACAAAAGAAAAAAGCCATGGAAGATAAGGCCATGATTGAAGAAGACAAAAGAATTTTGGAAAAAATATTGGAAGAGAAGTCAATGGAGCTAACTAGAATCTCAAACATGCAATTGGATACCTTGAACCAAATGATGAATGCTCTTCACAAGTAGAATGTCAAGGACATTGAGATAACTACATTGAAGTTGCAAAATGAACAAATGTAGAATGACCTAAAAAGAGAAAAAAAAAATTGTTGAAAGTTTAAACAAGCCAAATAAAGCCATCAAATACTTTAAGCAATTACAAAAATCCTCTAGATCCAACAAAGATACATTAGGATTGGGCTACACAAGCACTGAAGGAGATTCATCCAAAGTAGTTGAAGAAAGCAACATCAAAGGTAAGAATTCCAAACCCACTTGTCATAATTATGGAAAGAAAGGACATATTACTAATGTGTGTAAGAGAAAGAATACAAATAAGAATGTCAAGCCTAAGAAAATGACTCATTGTCATAAGTGCAATAAACAAGGTCATCAGGCACATGAATGCAGAACCAGAACCATGCATGCACCAAAACTTGAGAGATATTGCTATAATTATTAGAAGTATGGACATATAGCCTTTGAATGTAGATCCAAGTCTATGTGGTCATCAAGTAAGCCAACAAAGGTAAGAAGCTATGGAAACTCTTATAATTGGGATTACAATACAATATATAGTTGCCACTACTATCAAGTATATGGACATATACCAAAGAATTGTATTAGGCCTCACTTCAGTGGTAACTACAAAAGGTGGTTGAGTCAAACCATATGCGTTAGCTATTTGAAGACTGGTCATATTAGCAAGCATTGTCCAACTAGGTCAAAGACACCAAGTTGTGAATTTGATAAAGGCAAAGGTAAGGTAGATGTTGAACACATTAGGAGTGAGATGAATAAGACATGGAAGAAGAAATATGGTTGTAGTACATCAAATGGAGAAGGAATCACTTCACCCAATGGGTCAAGTGATCACACCTCATCAAACTAAGAAAACAAGAGGTATGTGGAACTGATATTTAAAAGTATCATATCATACATATAGTTCCAAAAGAAGTTAGTACTAAAAGGGCTACATTAGCATGAATAAAGATGTCAGATGTTGTTGAAAATTCAAGATTAAACTTTTAAGTTTTCATGTTGTTGCTGAGCATGAAAAGTTTCTAATGGATGCTAAGCGGCACACTAGTTAGTGTTGAGCTACTAGGCTAGCTAGTTCATGATGAGTCTTTAGTAGCTACTGAGTGATGGTAATACCTATAGATGTTGAGTAAATCTGAAATTTTTTTGATGCCAAGTTTATAGTTGTACAAGTACTAAGCATTAATTACAAGGGTTTTTGAAGGGTATATGGTCATTTTTACTCATTTCTCATCATTTCAAATTTGAGCAAGAGCTAAAAGAGTAGAAGTGATTCAGAAGTTTGTTTGAAGTGACTATAAAGATCTTAGTAATGATTTCACTCCCATTCTTCGAATCTTAAAGGATTTATTCACAAGCCAAGCTACACAATTCGCATTTGTAAAAACCCTAGTTTATGATTATGGCATCAAGCTCAAGAAATGTTGAAGGAAAAGAGGTCTTGAATGTGTAATTAGTCAATAATGAGGTAAAAAAACCAGATTTTAAAGCAAATCAAACATTTCTTATAAACAAGATCCTTTAGGCACAATGTCCATGATTCCCCCAAAAGTCATTATGGTCCAAGATGTTAGAAATTGTTATAACTAAAAGATAAGTGGAATAGGTGAGATGGAGATAAGGGAAGCCTATGATAGATTGTGTGAAAATGATGTATTAAAAGAAGAGTTCAAAATCATTGAAAGGAAGGATTTGACACATGCCCTAGAATTTCCTATTATATTCAAAATTGACTGGATAAGAATAGTTTTGAGCTAAATTAATGATGGATCCCTATGGCTAGAAGGAGGAACAATAAAAATTTCAAAGAGAATAAATCATAGGGTAACTAGTTTCCCAACCCTAGATTGGCCAAATACTCTGTGGAGCAATTCTAAAGAGGCAATAGAGAAGAATATAGGTACAAAGTGGAATAAACATGGAATGACAATAGACACCATCACAGATCCACTAATAAACTTTGCAGTAAGGGTGATTTTTCACAAATTTTATTATTCAAGTAGATTAAATAGTGTACCCTATATTGTAGTAGATCTGGGATACAAAATTGTGAAGAAAGACCAAACCTATGATCTAGCTAAACTTCAACTACAACAAATAATGGAGAACCTTGGAGCAGTCAAGAAAACTAAGAGTGCACAATGCAAATTTGGATCAATCCTAATTTTCATATTCTTCTATGTATAGAATACATTCCTATCTTTTGGAAAAATAGGAAGGAAAACAAATAGGACAATTGCTTCTTAGATCAATGAGTACATTGAGCAGATGGGTGAGAATTTTGAAACTATCATGACAAGCTATTTTGAAGACTTTAAGAAGCCTATGAAGCAAAGGATGAGAATAACTATTTCCTTGGTTAAACAATACTACGATGATATATATTTTCTTATAGAAAATCATTACACATATGTACAGGCTGCCATACCTAGGGTAAGATGGCTAGGAACCTTAGGTTATGAGATTAATGTTGATGAAGCCTTAGCTGCCATTACTAAACTTCTAGTTGTGGAAGTTAATAAAATAGCTAAAATCTTTGGAAATTATGATGTAATGAAGTCCAAAGTAGAAATGGATTTGAAGACAACCTCTACACTAAAGAAGAAGGATAAATTAGTGAAGAAACTTAAGGCCAAATTTGGTGAGGGTGCTAAAGAAGTAGAAGAGGAAGGTGATTAAGAGAATGAAGAGGAAGAACAAGAACAAACCAAAGAACCTCTTGCATTAACACAAGGCATGGGTAGGACAAAGAAGAAGAGGGTGTCAAGGAAGAGGAATTTGAGGAAGCACCCAACACATGTCGAGCCTAAGAAGAGAAAGGCCAAGGTATAGCCTATGCCCAAAGTAAAGAAAGTTGCTAAGCCAAGTCCAACATAACCAACAACACCAGCCACTAGATAAAGCACTCAAGCCACCACACAAAAGGCCAAGGAGAAAATAAAGTAGATAGAACAAGGATGCCAAGTGGAGAAGAAGTAGAGAAGAAAATATATTGCTCAACCCAAATTAGATGAGGAAAGAACTGAATCAGAAGATACAAGCCAATTCAAAGTGGTAAGTCACACACCACTTTCTGATCTTGAAAATATGTGTGAAAATATAGAAATAATGCAGATCTATCTGGTCTTAAGAATGTAAATTTTGATAATTTGGAAAAAGAGGAGAAAAATCTAGTAGAAGAAGCCCTATACACAATGATGTCCAAATTTAAGAATATGCCATTAGAATTTTTTAATTCATTACCCAAGGCATTGTATGATTTAGTTAAGAAAAAATGACACTATTGTTTAAATTTGGAAAAGCAAATAAGGGAAACTACTCTAGCCCAATTTATGCCAAAACTAACAAAAGGGCTAATTGCTAAGGCAAATAACAAATATGCAGGAAGCTTTACACCAAAGTATAGAGCTTTCAGCATTGTCCAAAATGACATTGAAGATGTTGCAAAGAAATCCACTCAAATGTGGAAATTAATCTATGGATTAACTATAGTGAAGCAAGGAGAAAAGAACCCCTTTGAGGGTAAAAATGATGATAAAGAAGAAGATAGCAAGGAAGAGAGAAACACAAAGGAGACTGAGAAGATGTATACTGATGGAAATAGTTAAACAGTAGCATGAGGAATAAAGTATGTAAGACACACAAATTCCAAGTGATAGTCCTTCTCATAATGCAAGTGCACCTGCAAAGACTATAATTTTCAAGGATTTCCCTGATTCATTAGCTCAAAACATCAACCCATTGACTACAAAATATTTGAAAAAGGTTCTAGATCAATCTACACTACAAGAATAACTATACACAAATCCAATTTTTATTAGTGTAGAAGAACTCCAAAAGGTAGTAACTGAGGTTACAACAGATAAGGTGAATACACAAGAACCACTTTTTGCCATCCCTTCAGTTACTAGTGATCAACCTTTGATTCCAACAATAGTGTGTTCCTCTCAGATTGATTTTGACAATTGAGTGTCAACACACTTAACCAATTCTCAAGATGATGCTGAGTATAATACAGATGCCAAGCTATAGTATGTGTCCAGCCAGAGATTCAATAGGTTTCGAGTGAACTTTAGGTTCCAAGAAAAGTTCAAGTGCTGAGTGATAAGTGATGCCGAGTCACTATAGGTGCCGAGAAAAGTATAGATGCTAAGCAAAGTATAGATGCCAAGAAAAGTATAGATGTTGAGTGAAAAAAAATTACTATAGGAGCCAAGTGAGATGGAATTCCTATGTGTGTCGAGCATCAGCAACTAGTAAGTGTTGAGTAACACAGAATCAGCATATGAGTTAGCATCTTCACAAACTCATCTATA
Source organism: Cupressus sempervirens (assembly GCA_028749045.1). Taxonomy (NCBI): domain Eukaryota; kingdom Viridiplantae; phylum Streptophyta; class Pinopsida; order Cupressales; family Cupressaceae; genus Cupressus; species Cupressus sempervirens. The sequence goes on from CM053786.1 coordinate 824,248,445, forward strand.
AAACATTTTTGAGACGAGTTAGGATGAATCTCAAAGGATCTTGAAGAAAAGATTGAATCTTTTGCATTACCTATGTAATTAGCATGTAGCCAATAAGAAAAATAGTGAATGCATGCAACCAATAGGAAAAGTGAAAGAATTGAGTGAGAAAAGGAGAATGAATATTGATCATATATTTGTACTTAACCCTAAGTCTTCAAAGCCTTTAAAAGGAGAAAAAAACCCCATTATGTGTGCATATGTGAGAAGAGTTTATGACAGAATGCTAGTGAAGTGTAGAGGGGTGTAAAGACTTAGAAGAGTAGAACAACATTGCAAAATTTAGTTAATCAAAATAGAGTATCAGAATTTTGAGAAGAGATATATCAAATCAAGCAAGGACCAGAATAGAGTAGAATGAGGATCTAGAATCAGCAATTAAAGATTGCAAGTCATCAGGTCAAGACTTTCTAATACTCTCTAGCAATTGTATTAGGAATGAAAATCCTATGATGATAGGTTGGTCTAACAACCATGTTGTAAGCCTTTAAATAAGGTTCTAAATCCTTTAACAAGGTAACATTCCAAGTAAATTTTTGTAAATCCTTTAACTATGTCACTTTTAATAGGGTGTAAAGTCTTTAAAAGGATAGGCCTTTCATAGGGAAAACCATTGGAAGTGGTCAAACTTTGTAACCTTAAATAGTTACATATTGCTACAGTGATACTTTGTGGGTGTCATCCCCACCCTAGTTTTAACTTCTCATTTTGGAGTGTTTCTAGATTACCAAAATCTTGTGTCATCTATTTTCATGCATGTCTTCAGTTTCATGTTTATTAGATGAATTATATGCATGTGAATTATTTCAGCTAAAAGGTTTTAAAAAGGTTAAAGTTAGTTACTTTTGATTCACCACCCAACCCCCCCCCCTCTCAAAAGTAAATCTTTCCACTTGTAAATTCTAATAATTGGTATCAAAGGCAAGTTCTCACAAGGAGGATCCTTACAGCTTGGAGAAAAGATCTAGAAAATGAAGTTTACAAACTTGGGAAGATCATAGAGAATTAGGCAATTGATGTACAACTTGCTCTACACACTTTGGAAGAAGCAAGAGAAGAATTGAGAAAATCCTTAAAGAGAAGAAGAGAGATTGCCATAGTTGAGAATGATACACAATACAAGGAGATTGACACCTCATGATTGTTTGCAAATGGAGATTCCAAAGAATTTGATGCAGCAATAGTAGACCTAATGGAGAAGAATAGAGCCCAAGCAAAAGAGATCAGAACTCTCAAGATTGAGCAAGAATCACAAGCCATGATGCTTTGTGAGGTGATTGAGTAGAAGAAAAGAGTCATTGAAGACAAAGCTATCCTACAAGATGACAAGAGAAATCTTGCCAATAGACTAGAAGAAAAGTCAATTGAACTTGCAAGAATTTCAAATATGCAACTAGACACCCTAAATCAAATGATGAATGCACATCATGAACTGAATGTCAAGGACATTGAGATCTCTACACTAAAGATGCAGAATGAAAAATTTTCAAATGACCTAAAAAGAGAGAAGGAGATTGCAAAGAGCTTCAACAAACCTAACAAGGCTATCAAGTACTTTGAGTAGCTACTAAAATCACCAAGGGCTAGCAATGATACTTCAAGACTAGGATACACCAACACTAAAAAAGGAGAGGCATCCAAGACTGTAGAAGAAAGGAGTAAAAAAGGTGAGAAACTAAACCTACTTGTCATTTCTATGGTAAAAAGGGACATACCTCTAATGTATGTAGGAGAAAGAATTCCCATCAGCATGAAAAATCTAAGAATGCGAGTCACTATTATAAGTGCAACAAGAAAAGACATCAAGCACATGACTGTAGGACTAGAACTATTAGAGCACCAAGATTTGAAGGTCACTACTACAATTGCAACAAGTATGGACATAGAGCTTTTGAGTGCAAATAAGAGCCTATGTGGACACCTAATTAGGTAGCAAGGGGAAATAACCATGGACATTACTACAATTGGGACTACAACACTAGGTATAGTTGTCATTACTATCAGGAATATGGACACATCCCTAAAAATTGCATAAGAACACATTTCAGTAGAAACTACAGCAGATGGTTAAGTCAAACCACATGTTTTAGTTGTTTGAAGACTAGTCATATCAATAGGAATTGCCCAACAAGGTCAAAGGAACCCAACTTAGAGATCAACAAAGGAAAAGGAAAAGTGGATGTTGAACACATCAGAGGAGAAATGAATAAGACATGCAAGAACAAAGATAGGAGCAACACATCAAATGAAAGGATCACTTCACCTAAAAGGTCAAGTGATCACACTTTATCAAACTAAGCAAAGAGAAGGAATGAGGGACTAATTTACAAAGCTTTATCATAAATCAATTCCTAAACAAGCAAGTATTGAAAAGAAGAGATCAACATGAATAGAGATGCAAAGTTAAAATTTCAAGATTTCATAAGTATTGCCTTCAGATGCTGAGTAAAATTTCAATGCAAGCTGAGTTGATTTCCAAAATTAGTAGAAGTCGAATGATTAGTTGCATTTGAGTGGTAGAGGAAGCCAAGTAAAGAGAAATTTCAATTGAAGCTAAGTGAGGGATACTTCTATGGATGTTGAGTGGTGGAAAGACAATGGAAGTCGAGTAATGCAGAAAAGCTTAAGAAGTCGAGTGGACAACTGTAAATGCACTAAGCATTAAATACTATATTATATTATTGCATTTTGAATCATTTTTTCTTCATCACAAATGAAGAGGAAGGATGAAGAAGAGTGTAGAATCACTTCAAAGAAGAAAATCTAGCATTTGAGTTGATTTCAATAGTGATTCAACATAGTTTCATTGAATTCAAGGTATTTACATTTGTGGTGAGCCATGCAGTTTTAAATTTCTTTTTGTTTAAACCCTAGATTGCACAAATGGCTTCTAGCTCTAGGAAAACATAGGAGAAAGAGCAGTTTGAGGTTCAACTAGTGTCCAAAAAAGTGAAACAACCTAATTTCTGGCCAATCCCTAAAGTGGCATATAAAAAATGACCTAGCTAGAGCCCTATCCGTTATACTCCCTAAGGTAGTTATGGTCTAGGATGTTAGAAGATGTTACAACTACAAAATTGGAGCCATAGGAGATATGGAGATGAGGGAAGCCTATGACAAATTATGTGAAAATGGAGTCTTGAAAGATGAATACTAAATCATTGAGAAGAAGGGTTTGACGTGTGCCCTAGAATTCCCCATAGTTTTCAAAATTGAATGGATCAAGATAGTGCTAATTAAGATTCATTATGGAATTTATGGTTGGAGGATGGTCTAGTAAAAATTACAAAAAGGGTTGTACATAGAGTAACAGGGTATCCAACCCTAGATCGGCCAAAGACTCTTAAAAGTGATTCTAAGGAAGCGATTGAAAAAACATTGGTGCCAAGTGGAACAAGAGAGGAATGAAAATAGACATTATCCAAGACCCTCTTGTTGGCTTTTCTATTAGGGTTATTGCACATAAATTCAATCAATCCAACAGACTTAACAGCGTACCGTGCATTGTAGTAGATGCGGGTTACAAGCTAGTTAAAAGGGATCATACTTATGATCTTGCAGAACTACAATTGCAACAAATCAATGAAAATTTAGTAGTAATAAAGAGAACCAAGGGAGCATAGTGCAATTTTGGTGCAATTTTGATTTTCATATTCTTCTATGTATAGAATGAATTTCCATCTTTTGGTAAAGTTGTCTAGAAAGAAAATAGGTCTATAATAGCTCAAGTAAATGAATATATAGAACAAATGGGAGCTAATTTTGAAACCCTTATGATAGCTATTTTGAAGACTTCAAGAAATCCATGAAGCAAAGGATAACAATATCAATTTCATTGGTAGAAAAGCATGTAAATGATGTATGCTTTCTTGTAGATATTGATTATACTTATATACAAGCAACCATACCAAGAGTTAGATGGTTAAGACCTCTTGGATATAAAATAAACATAGATGAAGCATCTATGGCTATAACTGCATTATTAGGGGAGGAAGTGGACAAAAGTGCACCACAATTTGGAACTTTTGATGTGGTCAAATAAAAGGTGGATATGGAGTTGAAGACTGCCTCCACACTGAAGAAGAAGTACAAACTTGTAAAGAAACTTAAAGCCAAATTTGTTGTGGGCACTATAGAAGAAGAAGATGATGAAGAAGTTGAAGATGATGAAGAAAAATGAGGATAGGAGACACTTTCTTTGACCTAAGGCATGGGTGAGGATGCAAAAGAAGAAGAAGGTGTAGAAAAGGAAGCACCCAAGGCTGAACCAAAGAATAGAAAAGCACAAAAACAACCGGTTGCACAACCCAAAGGGAAGAAGAAAGCAACAAAGTTGAGCCCAGCCAAGCCAACTACAAGGGCAAACACAAGGGAACCAATACAAGTGGCTAAGGAATAGGGGAACCAAAAAGCCCTATACTAAGGAGGGCCTACAAAACAAAAGAAAAGAAGAAAATATGTTGCACCCCTAGAGTCAGATGAAGAAAAGACAAAAATTTGACAATGATCAATTTAGATTGGTAAGACATTCCACCAAATCTAATTTAAAAAATATTTGTGATAACATTAGAGATAATGTAGATTTGATTGGATTAAAAGGAATTGATTTTAATAAATTTTCAAGAGAAGAATAAAACATAGTGGAAGAGTCTATCTACACTATGATGGCCAAGTCCAAGACTACCCCACTTGAACTAGACAATTCTATGTCTAAGGAGCTAAGCTCCATTGTAGAAAATAAATGGCATTACTGCCTTAATATGGAAAAAGAAATAAGGGAGTCAACATTGGCTCATGTGATGCTAGACCTTACAAAAGGTCAAATAAGTAAGGCTAGTAAGAAACATGGGAGCAAATTTGCACCCAAATACAAAGCCTTTAGTATTTTACATAATAAAATAGAGGATGTGGTAAAGAAATCCACACAAATGTGGAAATTAATTTATGGATTGAATACTGTCAAGGAAGGTTAGGAAGATCCCTTTGAGGGTAGAAATGATGAAGAGGAAGAAGAAAATGAAAAATATGAAGAAGGAGAGAAAGAGAAAGAAGAGGTAATAGTGGAAAAGATACAACAAGGTGAAGAGGCAACAACTGGGGAGCAGTAGCCTAAACAAAGTGTCCAAGACACCCAATTGCCACCACCAAGTCCTCCATATACAACACCTATAGAAATTGTAATTTCCAAGGATGTTCTTAACACCTCAGGTCAAAACATCAATCCTTTGACTACAGAGGATCTCAAAAATATCCTTCACCAAACAACATTGCAATCACAATTGTGCACAAATCCTTTTTTGGTGAATGTAGAAGAGTTATAGAAAGTTGTAGCAGAAACTACCAAGGAGAAGGTGAACACACAAGAACCACCTTCACAACCTCCCATAGTTATAGATGATCAAAAAAAAGAGCAAGTAGTACAAGACACAACTGCTAAGGTTTATTCTATAGTAAAAGTAACAATAATTGTCGAGGAGTTAGCAAAGGAGAAGACAAGACAATAGAATTCTACAACACAAAGCCAAGGTGCACCTCCTCAAATCATTTTCATTGATCAAGGTAGAAGAAAAGAGGATAAGGAAGAGGAGAAAACCCCCAAGAAAAGAGAGCAATAGGCAATACAAACACCGGTAAATTTTCCTACGATGAGGACTCTTACCAAGTAGTTGAGCACTGATGTAGTACCACTGCAAATCTTAGCACCAGGCTTGAGCTCCACCAAGGTAGCAAGGGTACTTCACTATGGAGACACTTCACTTGATGAGGAGATAGTCATACCTAGTTATGATTACAAGACAATAAACTTAGCACAAATAAATGAAGTGCAAGAGGAAATTAAGAGAAAGAAGAAGCAGGAGATACTCAGAAATGAGTATAGATAGAAGCAAGCGTTAGTAGAAATCAAAGACATATTCCTTGATGCATTTATCTTGCATGTACCTAATGAAACAAAGCCCATCATGGAGCACTTTTTCAACATAGCGGACCAAGTACAAAATGAAGACCTTGATACTAATGTCAAATTATTAGAATGGTCTAAAAAGAAATTTCAAATGAAAGTTAATGAGAAGATATCTAGTGAAATAGTGCTACCATAGGTTCAACTAGCTAAGAAAGTAGAAAAAGTGAAAATAGTACTTGAGAATATATTCTCATTGTACTCTAAATTGTGTGACTTATCATTTTTTACACAAGAAACTAGCTAGAGAATATTGAGCTTGGAATAAAATCTTAAGATATCTAGCACACAGCTACCTAAAGATCCAACTCAAAGTGAGAAGCATTTTGCAAAAATGTTTCACACTCAAAAGGAGTTAGCTATATTAACAGCAGAAGAGGTGAATGTTAAGGCCAAATTGATACAAATACAATCTACTATTACCCCCCATCTAGAAGTACTACATAAGGAAGTAGCCTATGCAAAAAAAAAAAATAAAGAAAGACCCCAATCTTTCTAAATTAGAAGGTCTTGTACATCTTGCAGCAAAGACAGCCATCTAGCAAAAAGCACTGGAAATTGTCTTAGATAATTGGGATGCTTCTTTTAAGATAATAATGGAGCTAAATAAAACATTTTTGGCTAAATATTCTATTCATTCTTAGGACCTTTTGACATAAGTGTCAAAAAGGGGGAGATATTCATTATGCATATAATAAGAATTGGGGAGATAATACATTATGTAAATAGCAAATAAAGGGGGAGACATAATAAAGATAGGAGATAATAAGAATGGATGTGTAGATAAAGGGAGAGATAAGGAAATAAAAACCAAAAGGACAATAAAAAATTGTAAGAAGATGTGAAAGGGGGATCAGAAACAAAGGGGGAGTACAAACAAAGTAGATACAGAGTACAAACAAAGCAAGTACATAGTACAAACAAGGAAAAGATTATCAAACACATCAGCATGAGACAAATTCAACTTAATAGAATTGTGGTTATAGAAATGGAACATCAGCTTAGGCGAAGTTCCAAGTTTTTGAGGTATATGTCCTCTACAAAATTTTGAACAAGTTTGTCTAATCAATATTACACCCTTTTAGTTGTAGGATTGAACATCCCTTACCACCAAAGTACTATGCTAATTTTCATTAAATGTCAATCCAGGAACGTGAACTTGAAATGATGTCTGCAAAGTATATGCTCTGGTTTTCACTAAAAGTCACTACTACTTTGAATGCAATAACCATTAAGGAAATCTACTTTATCCAAAGGAAAGACAACTATCAAATACTTGGAAGGAAATTATAATTATTTAGCCATACATCTATGCACCTACCGCTGCAGGAATAGTGACTGGTTCTGTTTCTAGTGGCTACAGGAACAATAGTTCTAACCTCAACTTAGAAAATTGAGTCTAACTCCTACTTACTAAAGCAAACTCCACCTTTCGCATGGGCCCCCATGGAAGAATGAAGAAAAGACAAACTCAGATAAAAGTGTAGAAACTCAACAACGGCATATATTCATCCAATATGCAGTATTACAATAACTTGGAAAAATGATAAGATGTCTATCTACTCTGTCTGTCTACTCACTACCTAGCCTTATAGATATAGATGAGGTCTTATTTATAGGGAAAAAAAACAAAATCCTAAAACTATGACTTCCTCATGAAGGAAAGTCAGTTATAACTTAAGACTGCAAACACGCAATTTGAAAGACATTAATTATCCCTTAAATTCCCCACAAATATATATCATACAAAATGCTAGATTTTCTCTTTTATTTGTCTTCAAACCGCTTCCAGGAATCCAGGTATCATGTGTTGTATGTTTAACTGATTGCTTTGATGCTTGCTTCCTTGCTCAGCCGCTTTATCAGGTCTTGCTTTGTTATTCATTAAAACAAGTCCCTTATGACTTTGCCACCAATTCTTCTAGTTGCAATAGTGTCATAAAGCTTCTCCTTAATGTCATCAATGCCTTAGCATTATTCCTTCGTAGTTTGTTTAACTCTTGCTTAGCTTGTATCCTGCAATCAACATTTAATACACACAAGACTTCTCGCAAACATTTATTTTCATTTATTAGTTTATAAAGAAAAGGCATTAATTATTCAACTAATAGTTTTGCAATCTCTTCAGCTACAGGAAGATCTACCCATATCAAACATTCATGAAGAAATATTTTTACCACAAAATGAACCCCTTTTTAAATATAATTATCATTATCATTTTATGCCCTATGTCCATACTTTATACATCAAAAGTTCAAAACATTTATACTAAAGGATGATAAAGTTTAGTATGTTATAGGAAAATGTTCAAAAAAAGGGCTAATAAAACTTCTATTTCTTCATGTCATCATTTTGCCCCCCAACCGTCCTGAAGTTGGTCTCTTCAGCACCTATAGGTTTTTGATCCTCATTCGCAGTCTAAGATTATTGGCAATTTTCTCCTCTGATTCATGAGCTCTGTAATTAAAATATCCATGATTTTGTTTCAACCTTTCCCATTTTTATTCTTCAACAATAATGTTATATTCAGAAAACAAATCATATTTTCCAAGCATAGGATGTAAGAGTATTGGCGGTTGTAAATGAAGAGGTACCCAATAATTTTTTTGATTTCTTCCCAATGTCAGATACCTAGGCATCTTGCTGATGGCCAATTCCAAATTTTGGGGAGAGTGCAACTCCCTTGTTTTCAGGTCTTCTAGCAATCATATCCATCTTTGAAGAGAAGCTTGTATAGCATTAGGGACATTTGCAAAACAATGCTACTCCCAATCTAGAAATGCCTATTCGTGGACAGGGTGAATTTTGGCAGCAGCACTTTGATTATTGTTAACGGAAAGCCAATCGAAGAATACTCTGTAAGTGTTTTTTACTTTTGGCTGAATGTATAATGGTTCAAACATTTCTCTTTCCTTATAGGGAGCAACCTGGTTCTCTCAACTGATCTCATTCTGCATCCATTCCAATCTTTATCATCTAGTACAGCAAGATTATGAACATATAAGTCATAGAGGAGATTCTATAGAGTCATCAAAACTAAATTGAATGTTGCATAAAATTCTTGGGGAGTGTGTAAAGAAGGGTTCAACCCTCGAGTAATTCGAGACAACTAAAATTAATCATTTGCTCCTTTAGGAACAGTGTGTAAACTGGAGATGGGGACCTACAATTTACAAGCTCTGGAATGAGCTCTATAATCTTTGTGACATGTTGCTGTAGGACCATAATTTCACTATCCTTTTCTTCAATTTGTTGTGCTTGTTCTCTGATAGTTCTGAGCAATTTCTTCCTTTCTAAATCCCAGTTTATTTTTTCCCATTGAAACTGTTGGTACAAACTAAAGCTAGTTGTTAATGGAGTGGAAATGTCTAGTGGTGTATGACGACAGATAATAGGTCTATAATCTTCAAGGCGGTGCTCAGGATGATGGTGGTTAGAAGTGTTGTCATCCTGAGAATGTTGACATTCAACAAAGCTTTTATTTTGATAGACAACAGTGTTATCAACTTTTTCTGAAGGAGTAACGGCTATAGGATAGGGTGAAATAGTCATTTTAACTTGAAATGTTTCAATAATTTCCTAAACCATTTCTTGTGCAATAGATGGATATTCCTCTGGTGGTAGATTATCAGTTTCTTCCACTGGCTATTCAAATCTTGACACTATTTCTTCTGAGGACTCTGTGTCACTATCAACATTAATAGGGCTATTTTGTTTTGGGAGAATTTCTTCAAGATCATTTTCATCTTCAGGACTAGGTGTTGTGTGCTCTGGTGACTATGCAGGTGTAGGTACTGGAGTTTCAATATCAATAGGTGGTATAGGAGGCTCAGCAGGTGGTGGAGGAGGTTCAGTTCTTAAATTTACCCCAAACATTCTGGTGACTCATCATGGAGTAGAAATTGTGGTAGAAATTGGTTTCTTGCCCTTATCAACAGATTTCCCTTTATTCGGGTTAGTGCAAGTTCTTGCGATACTAGAGATACTTCTTCTGAACCTTCCTCTGCGGCAACTGTGCATGATTTTCTCTTCCTAGAAGTTGAGGCTTCTACGATCAAAATTTTCCTCTTTACAGTTTTAGGCGTAGAAGCAAAAGCTGAAGCTCCTTGAGCCATTCTATATACTACTTTCTTGACTCCTACAGTAGTTTTCTCTCTTGTCCCCACTCCTTTCCCTTTAGTTCCACCCCTTTTAGGTCCCTCTAACCTTAGCTTTACAAAATCATCCCATGTTCCCAAGTGTTGCCTAGTCAATTCCTTTTCAATTATCACCCTAATCAAGCAATGGTGGGATACCGATTGGGTTTTGCCTTGTTGTACATAGGTAGCTTTCCTTTTGATAATATTATAAAAGAAACTCAAAAGATTTATAGGACAATCCCCATGCCACAAACCACTCAAAATTTTGAAATGAATAGCATGCAAATAAGAATATCTTCCTTTACAGGTAAAATATCTTATGATAAATTCAGCAGGGTGGATGAATTGCAGAGGGAGAGATAACCGTAATGTACCTTGTTTTTTGTTTTCCTCCAACCGAGGATCTCTCGGTATGGAGAATTGCTCTTTTTCTTGTCATGCATCCATGTCCTTTGTCCAACATTCTCCATTTGTGGTTAACCTAGAAACTTCTATCACCACTTCTTTGATGAATTCTGCCCTTAACAGTTACATATCCATCCCTCAATGTATTATGAAATTGGAGCACAATTTCCTGATCAAACTGCTTCAAACTGAGATAGTAAGCCAGCCATCCTCGTTGTTGAAATAAACTACATTTTCTTGGGTCTGCCAGTAAGACTCTATGATCTATTGGTTCATGCCACTGAGGTTCTCCACCCATATTTTTGAAAAAAAATATATGCCAATACAAGAAAATTCACTACAAATGATTTTGAGAGTATGGGTGGTGATAGCTATAGGGGTTTCAACAAAGGGAAATTGCAATACTTTAATACTTTCCAAACATCACATCCTTTAGTACTTCATGAAGGCATTTTAATCACCAAACCATAATGAGGATAAAGATCATGCTCAAAAATATACGCCATATTAATGACGAGTTATGTGAAATCATGATTTAATAGTTAGCCTTCTTTACGTTATTTCACACATTTTGAAAGTACAAAGGGGTCTCAGCTCATTACTGAAATGACCCTTCCTCGTACATCCTATATGTCAACTTAAGATTTTCTTTATTTTTCATTCATGATTTCAATTTTCCCTCCCCCCAACCTAGCAGAGACTGGGTCCCACCAGATTGTAAAGATTGCAAATTCTAAAAATTGAAATAACATGCTTTCCTAAATAAATAATAAATTAAATAAAAGCAAAGGGGTTGAGTGTGATTGACCTGAGGTGCGATAGGAAGGATGGTCCGAGAAGTGCCTTACAAGAGAAAGAAAGTGAGATGGCATGATGATGGAAAGACAAGAAGATGGGATGAAATGAGGTGGAAAACGAATGAATTTTTGCATGAGTGCAAAATTTTTATTATGAAGGCCTTGAAAATGAATTCAAGGGGTTGCAGGAGTCTAAGTGGGAGCCTCAAATGAAGTAGCTACAGGAAGAGATGTTTCTGTTGTGGTGAACTGTAGAAGAAATTCTTCCCTGGTTGCTAGTTTATGATATAACTTCAGGTGATGCCCATTAACCAGGAGTTTGAATTTGACCAGATCAATTGTTGACAATTGGACTGCTCCATTGTTATAAATTGTAATGATTTCATAGGGACCAAACCATTGAGTTTGAAATTTGCCTTGGTGATGCTAATATCATGAATCATACAGGAGTGCCCAATCACCAACAGAGAATTCTTTGTCTTTAATGAATTTGTCATACCATTGTTTTCTTTGACTTTGAATTAATTTTGTGTTATGAAGAGCTGATTTTTGCCATTCATCCAACTCATTGAGATGCAAAATGCGATCCTGTTGTGCTGCAGGAAGGGTAATATCAAGTTCCAAAGCTGTCCACAGAGTTTTATGTTCAAATTCAATAGGCATAACAGTTGTCTTCCCATATAGGAGTTGGAAAGTCATAAACCCAGTAGTGGATTTCCATGTTGTTCTGTACACCCATAAGGCTTGAGGAAGTTTAACTACCCAATCTTTATGATGCAAAGACACTGTTTTAGTGAGAATATGTTCCAACTCTCCATTTGTCACTTCTACCTGTCCATTGGCTTGTGGATGATACGGAGATGATTTGCCATGCCGAATTTTATATTCCTCTATGAATGTTGTTATCAGATTAGATGTGAACTGATGCCCTTGATTTGATTATAATTTTCTTGGAACACCAAATTTGGTAAAGATACATTCGTATAGAAACTTTGCAACATTATTGTCATGGGGATGCTTCATGGGTTTTGCTTCAGCCCACTTAGTAACATAATCAGTGCAAACCAATATTTAACTTTTCCCTTCTGATGATGGTTCAATAAGGCCAACAAAATCAATTCCCCATTTATCAAATGGTTCTACTACTATCTATGGCTGCAGGGGCATTTCACCTATTTTTGTTGATCTACCCATTCTTGAGATTTATCACATTTTTTTGTATATTGAGTTACATCCTTGTGAAGTGTAGGCCAATAATAACTTGTATTCAGAATCTTTAATGTAGTTTGTTTGTTAGAAAAGTGTCCACCACAGGGCTCATCATGACAAGCACGAAGAACATCATATGTTTCATCCTCTCTGAGACATCGTCGTGTTACTTGATCTGGTCCAGTATAAAACATGAATCCTGAGATCCATGAGAAATTAAAACTCTTTTCTGCCAGCAATCATTTTTCTTTTGCAAAAAAATATGGAGGAGTTTTGCCAGTAGTTATATAGTTGGCAATGTCAGCATACCAAGGGTTTTGTGTTGACAAAAGGAAGAGATGTTCATCAGGAAAGCTATCTTCTATGGCTACAAGATCATCAGGTGTTTGAAGATGAGACAAGAAATCAGCTACAACATTTGCATTACCTGGCTTGTCAATAATGATGATGTCAAATTCGTGCATTAGTAACAACCATCAAGCTAATTGTCCAGAGATTGCTGGCTTGTTCATCAGATATTTGATAGTAGAGTGATTTGTATGTACAAATATTTGGTATCCTATAATGCAATGTCTAAATTTATTTAGAGCATAAATTATAGCAAGCAGTTCTTTCTCTGTCACCATGTAGTTATACTCAGCTCCTTGAAGATTTTTGCTAATATAGTAAATTGCATGTTCTACTGTATCTATCTTTTGGCCAAGTACTACTCCAAATGCATGACCTGAAGCGTCTGTGTGTATATGAAAAGGTAACTCCCAATTTGTTCCTCAGAGCACTAGTGCTATTGAGAGGACTTCCTTAATCTGCGAGAAAGCTTTTGTACACTCTAAATCCCATATAAACTCTGCATCTTTTTGAAGCAATTTTTATAAAGGTGCTACAATTTGACTAAAATCTTTGATAAAACATTGATAATATCTCGCATGTCCTAAAAAACTCTTGACTTCTTTCAATTTAGCTGGTACAACCAATGTATGTATGACTTCTATTTTTGCTAGATCTACTTCAATTCCTTTAGGGGAAATAAAGTGTCCCAAGACCACTCCTTCTTGCATCATCATGAAGCACTTTCCACTATTTAAAGACAAATTTTAGTCTTTGCATCTTTGTAAAACCTTGTCCAAGTTTTCCTTGGCTTCTTCAAATGTTTTCCCATATGTGGTGAAGTCATCCATATATACTTCCAAACAATCGACAAATATGTCAGAAAAAATGCTAATAACAGCTCTTTGGAAAGTTGTAGGTACATTGCACAAACCAAATGGTAGGATAGAATAAGAAAATCTTCCCCATGGACATGTGAATGTTGTCTTGTCTTGATCCTCTGGTGCTATCTAGATTTGATTGTAACCACTGAACTTGTCTAAGAATGAAAAGTATTTTTTTCTTGCAAGATTTTCAAGGACTTGATCAACAAAAGGCAATGGAAAATGATCCTTCTTGGTAGCCAAGTTAAGTTCTCTATAATCTATGCAGACTTGCCATTTTCCCCCCTTTTTGGGAACAATAACCAATGGTGACACACATTGGCTATCGAAAATAGGATATATGAAGCCAGCATTGAGTAACTTTTGCAATTCATTTTTGACAATATCCCTTAATGTTGAGTTTATCCTATGCTGAAGTTGTCTCACAGGTTTATAATCTAGACTGATATAAATTCTATGGGTACAGAGTGCAAGATCCAAACCTTTCATATCTATATATTCCCAAGCAAAAGCATCCTGATGCTTTTGTAACAGCTGCAAGTTATCATGATGTTGTGCCTGAGATAAGGACTTGCTTATATTTAATTCTCTTCCTGGAATGATTGTTGTTTTGACTACTTTTTTAGCCATTGAAATTTGCACAATTGGTTGTGAATCTATCTCATGTGGCAAGAGTGAATGCATAATCTGTGCAAACTCAGAATAATGCAATTCATCAAATAAAGGCAGAATGCTTTCTAAGATATACTCTTGTGTAGAAGATGTCTCAGGTTGTATTCCATACTCATTCAATATAATAGAATAAATGACATCATCTTCTTCTTTAATGTTTACAAATGAGTCTCATGAGATCATCATCAATTGTTGAATAAAATCTATGTCCATCTCAGAGTCATTCATATTTGGCCAGACAACTTGATCATCTTGCAACAAAGGCTGAGCAGGAGAATACAAGGTCAAATTTTTAGTGTTCATTCCATCTGAAGTAGTCATTTTTGCTGATCGGCATGCAATATAAGCATCTATTGTTGCTAACCATGGTCATCCTAAAATGATAGGTAAGCCCCCAATACTTGTTTTTGGAGAGAGTACAGCAAAATCAACTGGATACTCCCATGAATGTAATATGACAATGACATCTTCTAGCATACCATCAGGAATGATGGTAGAACTATTTGCTAGTTGCAAGATTGTTGGCATCTTCCTGAGACCAATGATGCTTAATTTGGACACTACTTCATTGGTCATTACATTGATGGATGCTCCTAGGTCTATTAAGACATTCTGCACTTGTACTCCTTGAATGGTGAGGGTTACTACTAGGCTGTCAGGGTCTGCATACTTAGGCATTTTGTAGTTATCAAGCATAAGATCAAAAAGTTGTCCAAGGACATGGATAGTCTTTGGGTCTTTCTTTTTCCTTCCTAACTTTTTAACACAGGATTCTCTAATGGCTTTTGAATATATAGGTACTTCCTTGATTGGTTGAGTCAAGGTTGGTTGATGTTGGTGCTACTACCAATTTTGGGTTTGATGCCAACCCTGTTGAGGTTGTTGCCAACCCTATTGAGGTTGTTGCCAACCTTGGTTAGGCTATTGCCATCCTTGGTTAGACTTCTGCCAACCTTGGTTAGGTTTCTACCACCCTTGGTTAGGCTACTGCCAACCTTGGTTAGGCTACTGCCAACCTTGGTTAGGCTACTGCTAATTATTATAATTACCATGCTATTGTTTCCATTGACTATTACCATCGTAATTATGGAGTGGGTCTTGAGGAATACCTAATCTTGGAGCCCATGGCCTTCATTGAGCAACATAGAGGACTTCCCTATCTTGATCAATTGCCTTGAACTCAGTAGGCACATGTTGTGATTCCAAGCTAGCAATAGGCTTACATTGGCAGTTGCATTTCTTTTCTCTACAATGGGGGCAATATTCTGCCAACATACTATTAGCATCCTCCTTCTTCCTTCGTGCTTGTATGGTATCCAATTGTATAGCAACATCATTAATGATGTCTTGCTTGAAATCTGACAAGAGGTTTGACAATTCTGTCTTAGATACTCCTACCCCAGGAGTCTTTTGGAGTAAATCCCTCAAACCTCGTCCTTTTTTTTTTTGTTTCTCTAGAATAGTTCAAACAAATATTTTGGATTTTAGCCCACGTCTTCTATGTAATGTCACCTCTAGCCATTAAGTCTAAAGCTTCCATACTCCTATCATGTACTCCTTTCAGAAAGAGATGCTTTTGAGACTCCTCATTCAGCTGATGTTGTGTGCTGTACTGTAGGTTAAACATGAACCGGGCAACATAGTCCTCCAAAGTCTCATCCTCCTTTGGTGACATTTTAAAAATGTCATCTTGTTTCAAATCATGGCCTCTGAAATATTCCTTATATTTATTAAGGAATAGGTTACTCATAGTTGGCCAATCTATCACAGCATTGGCACCTAAACTCATGAACCATCTCAAAGTAGCTTCTTTGAGAGTTGATGGAAACAATTTCAGCTTATGGGCATCAATTGTGTAGTCATAACTTCGACAAAGGATGTTGAACTCAAAGAGAAAAGTTTCTGGATCTTTAGTAATAAGGCAATAAAATTTAGGCAGGGAAGCTGAGGGTATATTTTTCATATTTTGATTACCCTGCTAAGGAGGAATTGGAAAAGGAAAGGTAGGCTGAGCTACTGCCATTTATAGATGTCCTAGTGGTGGCTGATAAATGACTAGAGCTAATGGATTATCTTGATATTCTAGCTCAGTAAAAAGATTATTCAAATGAAAATATTCTTTAGATGTAGTCAATGATTGTACTTGTTTTGGTACTTCTGCAAATACGTTCTCAAATAGTTCTTCTTCTCTCTCTTCCCTTTCTTTAGGGTCAGGATAAAAAGGATCTTCCTGATTGAAGTTGGGAAGAAATCTTCCAAGGTGATCTCTTCTTCTATGCATGCAAGAATGCTAAAAAATGAAACTAAATGACTCAATAGTAAACACTAGACTAACACCATCCCCGACAATGGCACCAAAAATATGTCTAATCAATATAACACCCTTTTAGTTGTAGGATTGGACATCCCTTACCACCAAAGTACTATGCTGATTTTCATTAAATGTCAATCCAAGAGCGTGAACTTGAAATGATGTCTACAAAGTATATGCTCTAGTTTTCACTAAAAGTCACTACTACTTTGAATACAATAACCATTAAGGAGATCTAGTTTATCCAAAGGAAAGACAACTATCAAATACTTGGAAGGAAATTCTAATTATTTAGCCATACATCTATGCACCTACTGCTGCAGGAATAGTGACTGGTTCTATTTCTAGTGGTTGTAGGAACAATAGTTCTAACCTTAACTTAGAAAACTGAGTCTAACTCCTACTTACTAAAGCAAACTCCACCTTCTGCATGGGCCCCCATAGAAGAATGAAGGAAAGACAAACTCAGATAAAAGTTTAGAAACTTAGCAATGGCATATATTCATCCAATATGCAATATTACAATAACTTGGAAAAATGATAAGATGTCTATCTACTCTGTCTGTCTACTCACTACCTAGCCTTATAGATACAGACGAGGTCTTATTTATAGGGAAGAACAACAAACTCCTAAAACTACTACTTCCTAATGAAGGAAAGTTAGTTACAACTTAAGACTGCAAACACGAAATTTGAAAGACATTAATTATCCCTTAAATTCCCCACAAATATAGATCACAGCAAATGCTAGATTTGCTCTTTTATCTGTCTTCAAATAGCTTCCAAGAATCCAAGTATCATTCGTTGTATGTTTAACTGATTACTTTGATGCTTGCTTCCTTGCTCAGCCGCTTTATCAGGTCTCGCTTTGTTATTCATTAAAATAGGTCCCTTCTAACTTTGCCGCCATGTCTTCTAGCTGTAACGGTGTCATAACACTTCTCCTTAATGTCATCAATCCCTTAGTGTTATTCCTTCGTAGTTTGTTTAACTCCCGCTTAGCTTGTATCCTACGATCAACATTTAATACACACAAGACTTCCTGCAAACATTTATTTTCATTTATTAGTTTATAAAGAAAAGGCATTAATTATTCAACTAACAGTTTTTGCAATCTCTTCAGCTATAGGAAGATCTACCCATATCAAACATTCATGAAGTCTTCAAAGCCTTTAAAAGAGGATGAAACCCTATTGTTCGTGCATATGTGAGAAGAGTTTATGAGAGAGTGCTAGTGAAGTGTAGAGGGGTGTAAAGACTTGGAAAGAGTAGAACAGCATTGCAGAATGTAGTTGATCAAAACAGAGTATTAGAATTTTGAGAAGAGACATATCAAATCAAGCAAGGATCAAAATAGACAGAGCAAAATGAGGATCTGGAATTAGAAATTGAAGATTGCAAGTCATTAGGTCAAGACTTTCTAATACTCTCTAGCAATTGTATTATGAAGGAAAATCCTATGATGATAGGTTGGTCTAATAGTCATGTTTTAATACTTTAAACAAGGTGCTAAATCCTTTAACTGGGTAACATTCCAAGTGAATGTTTGTAAATCCTTTAACTAGATTGCTTTTAGCAGGGTGTAAAGTCTTTAATAGGACAAACCTTTCATAAGGTAGACCATTGAAAGTGGTCAAACTTTGTAACCTTAAATAGTTACATATTGTTGTAGTGGTACTTTGTGTGTGTCATCCCCACCCTAGTTTTACCTTCTAATTTTGAAGGGTTACTAGGTTACCAAAATCTTGTGTCATCTATTTTCATGCATGTCTTTAGTTTCATGTTTATTAGATGAATTAGATGCATGTGAATGATTTCAGCTAAAAGGTTTTTAAAAGGTTAAAGTTAGTTACTTTTGATTCACCCTCCCCCCCCCCCCTTAGAAGTAAATCTTCCCACTTGTGAATTCCAACATGGTAGACACATCAATCAAGGTTGACAAAAGTGTTAAAGAGGACATAGTTGAGTAGGGGAAAACTACCAAAGAAGAGGAAAAGGATACAACAATAGAGAAAATAGGATAGATAGATACATCTATACCTAAAGCATAGACACAAGGTGCAAGTCATGTCATTGTCACATATCAAGAAAAGTTTGAAGGAGGTGAAAAAACACCAAAGGTAAAGGAGCAGGAGGCCATTCAAGCATTGGTAACTTTACCAACATTTGGCTCCTCACCTACAAAGCTTCTTTAGAAGCCAAGCATAGAAGCAATACCCCAGAAAATCTCAATGCCAAGATCAAGATCTTCTAAATTTGAAAAGGTAATGCGTTATGGTGATATCACTTTAGATGAAGAGATAATGATTCCAAAATTTGATTATGACACAATGACTATAGATCAAATAAGCATTTTACAACAAGCATTACAGAAGAAGAAACATTTGGAAATGCTTAGGAAGGAGTACAGGCAAAAGCAAGCACTACAAGAAATTAAAGACATCTTTTTAGATGCATTCAGCTTGCCTGCCCCTGAAGAAACCAAGCCATTATTGGAGCAATTGTCAGATATTATGGAGAAGCTTAATCATGAAGACTTGGATACAAATGCCAAACTTATAGAATGGTCTGAAAGAAAGTTTCAAGGGAAAGTAAATGAGAAGATATCTAGTGATATAGCACTTAATCAAGTTGCATTGGCAACCAAGGTTGAGGATGTGAAGAAGGTACTTGAGAATATCTTATCATTGTACGCCAAACTGTGTGATCCCACACTCTTCACTCAAGACACCAGACATAGAATTCTAAGCCTGGAGAGGAATTTAAGGAATATCAAGTACACAACTACCTAAGAACCCAACTCAGAGTGAGAAGCATTTCTATACATTGCTTCAATCATAGAGTCAACTAGCTATGTTAATAGTAGAAGAGGCTAATATAAGAGCCAAATTGAAAAAAATTTAGGCCTCTCTCACCCCACACATGAAAATCCTCTACAAAGAATTAGGCTATGTAGAAACTTTGTTGAAGAAAGCTCTCAATCTTTCTACACTAGATGGCCTAGTGCACCTTGCAGCTGAGCTCATTATCCAAGTTAAGTCATTGGATGTTGCATGTGATAATTGGGATGCAGCTCTAAAAATAATCATGGAGTCCATAAATCCTTCTTGGAAAAATAAACTATAAGTGTATAGCCCCTTTGACATAAGTGTCAAAAAGGGGGAGATAAACAAAAGGGGGGAAGATAAATAAGCAAAGGGGAGATAGATTAAAAGGAGGAGTAAGTAAGCAATAAGAAAGGGGGAGTAAGTAAGAAAGCGGGGGAGATGAATAAAGAAAAAGGGGAAGCTTGAACAAAGGGAGAGCAATCAAGAGATATCAATTTTGACCCCAGTGATATACAATGTTGAGAAATACAATGTAGAGATAGAAATAGAGCAGAGAAGATATTAGCTAAGGCAGAGCATAAAGAGGATAAGTGCATTGAAATCAAAGAGTATCAGTCAGTAGAGACAAATCTACTTAGAATGAAGAACAAATTTTTGATATAGAATAGGCACATTAACTTAGGGAGCGTTATACATTTTGAGAAACATAGGTTATTGCAAAATTTTGAAAATTTTGAAGTTCTGTATATAAGCCAAGTCATGGATATGTTATACTCGAGAAGATCAGATTTTTTATGTATATTAAGTGTTTTTGACTTGTTGATCTCAGATTGGTTTTGACAATTGAGTGTCAACACACTTAAGACATTTACTTAGTTCATGTCGAACTAGTAATGCATGCTGAGTATAATATGTAAATACAAGACCATGTCGAGTTGCAATGAGTGTTGAGTCACTCATGTGCTAAGTCAGACAAGTGCTGAGTAGATAGACCATGCTGAGTGATTTAAGTTCCAACTAAATAGTAGATGTTGAGTCGTTTAGGTGCCATGTCAGAATTAGAATTATAGTATATGTCAAGCATCAGTAACTACATATGTCGAGTAACACAAATTGAACATATTTGTTTGTTATGGCACAAACAACTATGTAAACCATTTTTCAGCCAACATAAGGTTAGATTTCAATTTTTTAGAGATAAGGACAAATCTTCATGCAGATTTCCTATGCAATTGCATACAACCAATTAGAAAATAGGAAGGTCTAAGTGGAAAAATGGATGAATCTTAGCCATAGATTCATACCTAACCCTAAGCCACCTCAGTCTTTTAAGGAGGATGAAGCCCTAAATTTTCATGAGAGAGAAGAGAGTTAAGAGCATTGAGAAGGGGTGAATGATCGAATTAAAGGATCGAACAAGATAGTTTATAGAGCATACAACGTGACTTAGCAGTGAAAGTGAATTTTAGAATCAATTAAGTGAAGAATAGAGGATAGAGGATACAAAATTGCTAGATCAGATCATGAAGGATTAATCAGAGATTGGATAGAGGTGATCTATTATTAGGCAAGAAAGTGCCAATCGCAAGATCTATGCTAAGACATTTTGACAAGTGATTTTAGTTAAATCTCCTAGGCGAAGTGGTCCTAATAGGCCATACCAAATCCTTTAACAAGGTGGCATTCCAAGTGAATGACTTGAAGTCCTTTAACTAGGCACACTTCTAACAAGGTGTTGAAATCCTCTAACAAGGAGGGACTTAAAAATCTTTGTAAGCCTTTAACAGGGCAAGCCTTTCACAAGAGATCATGTTTTGTGGTCAAATCATTGTAACCTTAATTGGCTACACTTTATTATTGTAGTAGTGAAGATTTGTGGGTGTCATCCCCACCCCCATTTTACCTTCTCATTTGGATGATTTTTGGGTAATCATATTTGGTGTCAAGTGTATGTGTTTAATTTCTTACATGTTTTAGATGCATTTACTTTACATGCTATTTTAGTATGTTAATACATGTGATGTATGAATGGTGAAAGTTTTATGGGTCCAAGTTTAAACTCCTAATTCATCCCTCCCCCTAGAATTTTACCTTTTCCACTTGTAATTCCAATAGAATGTTCATGGAATGTCAATTGATGGGATTGAAGATCCAGTTACTAAGTTCACGGTGAGTTTAATTACACACAAATTATATTAGTCAAGCTAGTTGAACAGTGTTCCTTGCATTATAGTTGACCTAGGTTATAAAATTATAAGGAAAGATCATAGTTATGATCTAGCTAAGGTGCAATTGGAACACCTACTACAAAATCTTGGAGAGAAAGGAAGGTGAATAATACTTCTTATGTTTGGATCTTTACTTGTTTATATATTTTTCTATGTATAGAATTCACTATGTACTATCGACATAGTTGCATTAGATAGGAGTAGACCAGCTATTGAGATGATAAATAACCTTATCAAATATTTGGGAGAAAATTTTCAAGCTATCATGTATACTTATTTTGATGAACTCAAAAATAAGATGAAGAATGGGATGAGAATAACAAAATCAGTGGTAGATCATTAATTTGATGATAGATGTTTCATGGTGGACACTAATATCACCTATGCCCAAATAGTAATACCAAGGATTACATGGTTAAGGTCAATTCAATATGAAGTTAATGTAGATGAAGTTTCTACAATAGTTATTGCATTATTATCTAAGGAGATAGATAAGAATGTCGAGCCCTTCAACAATTATGAGATGGCCAAGACTAAAGTGACATTGGAAAAAAAAAGTGCCCAAGATAGATAGAAAATGAAAGTAGATGATTGAACATCTTGAGGAAAATCTTGGCATAGGTCACCTTCATATAAGTGAAGGAAAAGGAAAGGATAAGAAATTTGATGAAGAAACAAAAGATAAGAAATCAAAAGGTAAGGATTTAGTTATTTTCAAGCCCAAGGAAACCAAGAAAAGAAAGTTAATCATTGTTGATCCTAAGGTGAAGGAGGATTTAAAGAAAGAAGTGAAGAAAATAGTCACACCTCTACAGCTCGAGCCAAAAAGGAGAATGATCATAAGATCCAAGGAAGCTCAAGCCAAAGAGCACAATGATCACAAGATCCAAGGAAGCTCAACCCCTAATTACAAAGGCAAAAGGAAGTCCAATGAAGAGGAAGTTGGTCAAAGAAACAAAGAAAAGATAACTTGAGAGGCTGAGAAGAAAACTACTCATTACACCTAATGAGGAGGAGGAATATGAAGAAGAAAAAAAGTTTAGTGATTTGAGAAAACTTCAATTTGTACACACACTACCTCCAATGACCATTGACTAGGTATGTGAGAATATCATATTATTAGCTACTATGGAATCTTTTAGGAAGATTAATTATAATTCTTTAAATAAAGTTGATCAAGAGAAGCTTGAAAAGACTATGATGGGTATGATGATAAAACTTAGGTATACACCTATAGAATTAGGTGAAGGAATCCCTAAAGGTTTGTATAATAAATTAGATGCCAAATGGAATTGAGAATTATTCACTCAAAGACAAATAAGGGAGACTACCTTAGCACAAACAATGCCTGACCTAGAGAAGACATATGTATATAGCCCTAAAATATTTTATAAATAAATTTATACCTAAAGAGAGGACATAAAAAAATTTGAAGAAAAAAGCTAATGAAGTGGAAAAGGAGAGCATAATAATATGGAAGAAAGAATTTGGATTTCTTATTCCATTGGCCAATGAAGAAGAAGAGGAAGAAAGAAGAGATGCAGTAGAGTTAGAAGGTCAAGATGATAAAGAATAACTTGCTAAGCTAGAAGAAGAAGTGAGGAAATTGGTAGAAGGGAGTGAACAACATGATGTTGTCACTGCTGAGGAAATCCTTGATTCATCACCATTGAATCATAATGTATTAACTGAGGAAGATTTGAAAAATGTTCAATCAAATGCCTCAGACACCTCTCTACCATGCACCAATCTAGTTTTGTTGCAAATACAAGATTGTCCATGGATTGAAAGTGCACAAATTGATGGCTTTCAAGTTACATAAGTTATATTTATTCCAAACATGAGTTTTAAGCAGTAGGGCAAGGTAATTATTGTGTTTCCACAATTCACTCATGTTACAAATGGAAAAAAAATGAGAAAGAGGGAAAATAGGAGAAAGAGTTGGTAAAGCTAGAGAAACCAAAAGAAACAAGAGGTTATTCAATCTCTTACACAACTACCAAGTGTCATGCCAATAGATACATTAACTATTACATCTATACAATAGTTTATATCAACTCCATATGATCCTAAATAGACACTTGAATCAAGTGTAAAGGGAAAATAACTACAAGTGTCACTACCTAGTGATAGCACCGATCGGTCACATATCGTGGCACATAAAGTTGATACACTAAAGGAGATAGTAATTTTGGATGAGGTCATTACACTACCCATTTATGACCTAAATAATATGACTCTAGAGAAGATGCAAAATTTGCAAACTTTGTTGAGTCGCAAGACAAAGCAAGAACAATTAAGGAGATAACACAGGGAAAAGAAAGTGTACATGATATTGAGGACATTTTTGTTGATGCTTTTGCAATTTATGATGTTAATGAGGAACATCAAATTTTAGATTAACTAGTGTATATAGTTGATAAAGTACAAACAAAGGATATAGAGACTAGTGGTAAATTGTTGAGATGGTATGAGAAGAGATTTGAGCACAAAGTTTTGGAGAAAATATCCACTAAACTTGCAATGAAGAAGGCTGAGATTTCTAACCTTGTAACAATTTTGGAAGGAATTTTTTCAATTATTCATTATTTGTGCATGAAACTTTGTGATGTTGATTTATTCACATTAGAGAATTAACACTCTATTGATTAGTTATAGGTAGACATGAAGGCTTGCATTATTTCTTTGGGAAAGAATGCAAGTTCAAGCTGAGGGAAGATTAGCCAAGTTTTTGGCTAAGATCAATAGCATTTGAAAAAAATGATTTCAATTCAATTTGTGCTATTACCTCATGTAGAGATAATTTAGAGGAAGTTATTTAAGTCTCAAAATTTAACAAGGAGAGATCACCATCTTTCAACCAAAAATAGCCTAATTGAACTAATTGCTTAAATATAAATTCAAATTCAAGTCATGGAATTAGTGAGATCCAAATGGTATCAAGGACTTGAAGAAATTTTGGCTTCTCACAAATCAATTTTGGATAAATATCAGTCGATCCCTCATGTGTAACACCCTACCAGGGAACCCAAAAGAAATTAACCTATTAACTCACTAATTTTTCTAAACATTTTTTTTAAGGTTAAAACAACAAGAGATAACATAGTGGAACAAATAACTCACATACATATATAAGAAAAATAATAATAGCTACATCTCTCAAGGGTTCCATGACGTTGAATTACATACATAAGTTTTACTAAGATAACAAATATGATACATAAAAAATTCCACATCATAGGATAACCATAAGTATGAAAAAAATGAAATAATATACAAGTACATAAGATGCCACATGGCATAACAAAAATGCATAATCATCCTCTGTGCAAGTCACAAGGTATGAAATGCTAAAAGAATATACATCATCATAAGATAAAAACATCCCATAAGATCTCAAATAATCAAAGTACAATAAATTAGAGTATAACCATAAAACATAATCAGAAGACAAGAAGGGTAGAAAAATTGCACAAAAACATCCAACATCGACATCCAGCTATCATAATCTCAATGCTATAAGAAACATTACCACCTAACCTTATGGAACCTAAATGATCCACTCCTGCCATGCTAAGGAGATAATCTCAAGTCCCAAATGGATAACAATCCAAAATCATAACAAGAATCTAGGTCAAGGAATCTTAATAGAAATTTATCTCAAAGGTACCAAATACACAAGTAACATCTAATCCCAAAGGCAACAAAGACATGTAGAAAACCTAATGTGCATGTGGGCAAGTGTCATCACATGAGTCATCTCTAAGGTTACCCTAGTAGCCTCTCTAGACTTTTCCCCCCTTATGACTCTATGCACCATTAGTATCCTCTCTACTCCCATCCTAGCCTGTACTAGCACTTGAGGCATGGGCAAGGTAAAATACTAAGTCTTGTTAATTCATTTTAACCCATGTAATGAAATGTTATCACTTATTAATACAACTTATAATGGGTTGCCCAAGAAACCCCTTTAGGACTCAGGTCTCCATTGCAAGCCACTTCCCAACATACACATAGATAACCTACCCTAAGCTCATAAAAGTATATATCATTAAATCACAACATTCACCTCAATCCTATACAAGCAACTGGGAAGCACCATAGAAAATTGATTGAAAACCTCATAGGTTACACCAAGAAAATCACAATACATGAGCTTACAAAAAAGAACTCGACCTTATCATGCAAACACATGGATATAACACATTGGTTGGGAATAAAACAATCATGAAAAAATAACATCACATAGTAGCATCATAAAAACAACCACTTCCCAAGCCTCTGGTAAACATGCCTATTTGGTCAAACTACTAGGCTTCCCCCAAATTCACCACAAAATAAAACATGACATATTGAAATGCTTTTAAAACAAGTGAAGTTATTTAGTTTTTTTAATTTTAATTTTAAATATAATTCCATAAGATTTGATCTGCGGCAAATTCAAGTTTACATTTCATAATCATATCACAGTTGGATAAAGGTTATCAATCATGCAATATTTTCATGCTATTAATTTAAATAATCTTAAATCACAAATTATTTAATTAATAACATAAATGTATATTATTAGATTAAATCTTAATATCAATTTCATTTCTAAAATATTGATTTAACTTCTATTTAAGTCCAATATTAATATTTACTTTTCCTTTAATTCATAATGCAACTAGAGATAACTCAAATTTTAAATTATAATTATAATTAAGTTATCTACAATTTTTCTCATAATATTTAATATTCATAACTAGATGATTATAAAGTTAACTCAACTATAACTCATCTTTAAAATATAATAGAATTATAATTATTGATTTATTGACTTCTCTCTTGCATTAACATTCACTTTATAACTAAATGAGTAATATTTATTTAATTTTTGAAATTAATAAATAAATTTTTATTAATTTTTCCAATTTTTTTTAATTTCTGAAATTAATAATTAATCATAAAAAATATTTTTTGTTTTAAAATAAATAAATCTAAAAATTATATTATATTTTTATAAAATAAAATATATATACAAATTGTATTTTCGCATTCTTTTGATCTCTCAAATCATGCAACTATAATATACTTAGCTTTCTATTTTCTATTTTTTTTTCACATGTGTGTATAAGTTTAGTTATAACATGTTTTCCTCTTGATGCAGAGAAAAGAACAACAACAACAAACACACACACACACACACTTAGAGACTAACACTAGAGAGAGAGAGAGAGAGAGAGAGAGAGAGAGCAATATTCTTCTATTTATTCATCAAATTTTTAGCATACATGCCCAGCTGTAAGGCCTTGTAGGTTACAACTAGATACAAAATGCATTCAAGATCTAAGATCCAGCTTCAAGTTCACACTTTCCAATTCTGCTCTCAAATCATCTCTAAAAACTTGCCTAACTCTAAGCCCAAAAATTATATTTATAATTGCTAAAACAACCTATAGAACATTCTAGATTATTACATAATAGGAAGGCCGACCCAACAATGGTCTGGACACATTCCAAAAAAAGATCTCTTGCCAAAATGACTTACAAAACATTCTAGATCATTACAAAATAGAAAGGCCGACCCAAAAACGGTATGGACACATCCCAAAACAATATCTTATCATAAATTTCGTGATCAAAATAAATCCTGCAAGTCAACTCGCACCAAAAATGCAAAAATCACATAAAAAATATTGATACTTCACATCAATAGGATAACTTGGCACATGAAGATTCACTCAGCATATACTAGGTAACTCAGCACATGAAGAGTCACTCGGCATACACTAGGTAACTCAGCACATGAAGGAGAGCTCGGCACACACTATGGAACTTGGCAAATATTGCAGAGTGAGATGGGATAACATGTGAATCTAAGAATTAACATGACATGGGATAACCTAAACTCAGCTTAAACTGCAAAATTACTAGTACTCGGCAATTGTTGCAACTTGATAGTGACTAAAATGCAACAATAGCTTGATGCATGATGGACATATATACATGTGGAAATGAATTTGAAATCTAATAAACTCTTTATGTAGGTGATCCTATACCATACACCCCAAGAAAACTTATCTCAAGCCCACTTGAGAAGAGCTCTTATAGAGTGGTACCCTTCTTCTTTATATTGTCCTCTATCATCCACACAGCATCTACATCAAAATAGCCTCAGAGTTTTATCAAGTATTGTTTGTAATCTTGTCCTCTTGTCTTCTTTACTACTTTGGTGTCAACTATCTTCTTTAGTTTTGGTGCCTCCTTCAATGGTAGATCTTTTATGGTTGTAGCAAACTCCTCTCCTTGTGCACTAACTTGTTCTTGTGAAATCATATCTCTTAACTCAAAAATCCCTCTACGATGAATTCCATACACCACTTGAAATTGTGACTTTCCTATACTCCTATTGATGGATTCATTATATGCAAATTCAGCTTGTGGTATGATTGCATCCCACTTTTCTCCATGTTTCCTTGTGAGTGATCTCAACAAATTCCCCAATGTTCTATTAACTACCTCTATTTGTCCATCAATTTACGGTGATAGGTTGATAAGAATGATAAATTGGTGCCAAGTTTTCTCTATAAAGTCCTCCAAAAATGTCCCACAAACTTCACATTCCTATCTGAAACTGTGTTGAGAGGTAGCCCATAAATCCTTATGACTTCTTTGAAAAAGAGATCTTCTATATGGGAAGCATCATTGGTTGATTTATATGGTCAGAAGTGAGCCATCTTGCTGAACCTATCCACTACAACAAACATGCTATCATGCCCTTTTTATGTTCTTGGCAGCCCCATTACAAAATCCATTGTTATGTTTTCACATGGCCTAGATGGTATTGGCAAAGGTTGATAGAGCCCTGCATTTGTAGTCCTCCCTTTGGCTTTTTGACAAATCATACATGTTTCCACAAAGTTTCTAACATCAGTCTAAAGTTTGGGCCAATAGTAATACCTCCTAACCAATTCTAAGGTTTTATCCAAACCAAAGTGTCCACTCATTTTTCCACTATGCTTCTCTTTTATAATGTTTGACCTCAAAAAGTACCTAGGTACACATAGTTGCCCTCGTTTGAAAAGAATTTTTTCTTGTATCAAAAAATTAGAAAATTCAACATGGTACCTATCACCAAACTCCATACATACCTTGCAGATTTCACCAAAATTTGGATCTGCTATAGACATGTCCTTTAGTGCTTCAATTCCCACATTTTCTAGCTAAATCTCGGAGACAGTCATGTTCCTTCAACTAAGAGCATCAACAACCTTATTTGCTATACCCTTCTTATGCTTGATGGTGAAGGTGTAGGCCTACAAATACTCCACCCATTTCATATGCCTATGACTTATCTTGTCTTGGCTATTCAGAAAACTAAGTGCTTGGTTATTTGTATACACAACAAACTCCTTTGGTAACAAGTAATGTCTCCACCTTTTGATGGCTTGAACCAAAGCATACATTTCTAAGTCATATGAAGAGTATTTCTTCTTGGCTTCATTTAGCTTATCACTTGAGAAAGTTGATGGTTTTCCTTCTTGACTAAGAATAGCCCCTATAACAACCATGCTAGCATCACATTCTACTTGGAAAACTTTGTTAAAATTAGGTAAAGAAAGAATTGGCTTCTCACTCACCTTTTTCTT
This sequence comes from Cupressus sempervirens, assembly GCA_028749045.1. Taxonomy (NCBI): domain Eukaryota; kingdom Viridiplantae; phylum Streptophyta; class Pinopsida; order Cupressales; family Cupressaceae; genus Cupressus; species Cupressus sempervirens. The sequence goes on from CM053786.1 coordinate 824,277,874, forward strand.
AAGCAATTCAAAAGCTTCATTTGTTGATTTACTTCATGAAAACTTACACTTCCTTCCACTTTTAATAGTTTCTAACATAGGAGTACATGTATGACTAAAATTTCTTATGAATTTCCTATAAAATGTAGCAAGACCATGAAAACTGCTAACATCTAAACTATTTTAGGAGGTGGCCAAGATAGTATAGAACTTACCTTATCTTTATCCATCTTCAACCTACCTTGGGAGATCACAAAACCAAGATATTTTAGCTCCTCTTGCATGAACAAGCACTTTTCCAAGTTTATCACCAATTTCTCTTTGTGAAGTCTTCTCAAAACCATGTCAATGTGTTGTAGGTGTTTGTCCTTTGTCTTGCTGAAAATTAATATGCCATCCAAATGTACTATGATGAACTTACCATTGAAGTCTTTGAGAACTTCATTCATAAGTCTCATGAAGGTATTAGGAGCATTAGAGAGTCCAAATTTAATTACCTTCCACTCATACAATCCATCATTGGTTTTGAATGTTGTCTTCCATTCATCTCCAACCCTTATCCTTATTTGATGGTACCCACTCTTTAAGTCAATCTTGGAGAAATACTTTGCACCTCCTGAGCAATCAAGAAAATCTTCAATTCTTGGCATTGGAAACCTATATTTGATTGTAATCTTATTAATTGATCTTGAATCAATGCACAATCTCCATGTTCCCTCCTTCATGTGTGTGAAAACATCAGGTACAATACATGGACTTAAACTTTTTGCAATTAAACCAAAATTTAGCAACTCCTTTACTTGTCTAGTAGTCTCCTCATTTTGTTGAGGTGTCATCTTGTATGTAGCCTTATCTGTTAAAGTAGTCTCTAGGAATGAAATCAATACAATGACTAATTTCTCTTATAGGTGGTAAAGACTTTGGCATACCTTTTGAAGTCAAACCTTCATACTTATCCAAAAGTGCTTTCACTTCACTAGGAATTACCTTCTTTGTTTCAACCTTCTTCTTGTCATTTTTTATTGATCCTTATGTTTTTGATTTAGGTATCAAAAGAAAACAACACTTAGGTTCTTCCTTCATGTCTTGTAAGAACTACTTATCAACCATCATAATTTTGGCTCCCCTCTCTTTATTCTCTTCCACTTTTTCATGATCAAAAAATGGAATCAATCTAATCACCTTTCCATCCTTCTTGATGGTGTATACATTAATTTTTCCATTGTGTTGTGCCTACAAATCATATTTCCAAGGTCTACCAAAAAATAGGTGGCATGCATCCATGTCAACTATATCAAACAAAATTCTGTCCTTATACTTTCCAATCTAAAAATCAACCCATGCTTGCTCATTTACAAGAGTCTGTTGACCCTTTGTTAGCCATGAAACCTTATAAGGAAAACGATGAGGTACTCTCCTAAGTTTTAACTTCTAAACCATCTCAAGAGAAACTAATTTTTTAGTAGATCCTGAGTCAATAATGACTTTACATACCTTACCTCCTGATTTGCAAGCAGTCCTAAAGATGGTCTTCCGTTGTGGTGGCTCCATGGTAGTAGGCACCTTCAAAAGTGTTCTTCTCATCATCAAATTTTCTCCTCTTTTAGGTACACTATCTAAATTATTCATCTCCTTCTCTTGGTATTCATCATCTTGTACCAATTGTGTTCTTCTTTCACCTTGTGAACTTGAACTAGCTCTATCTGGGCACCTAGATGCATAATGTCCCTCCTTATTGCAATTGAAGCAAGTTATTGGACTTTCCCTTCTACCACCAAACCTACCTCTTGAATTGTCTCTTCTACCTCTGAAATTACCTCTAAAATTTCCTTCACTTTGACTAGTTTCTGGCTTTATCTCCTTATGATCATCATGGATTTGTCCTCTTCCTTAGAAGTTTCCTCTTCCCCTTTGGTTTCTTCCTCTTCCTCTGCTATTTTTCTCTTGTCTTCTCTTCAATTTGGCTTCCACCTTCAATGCTAATTGATAAAAAAATTGAATTGTATCAAGACACAATAGATTAAGTTCTTCTTGAATGTTCATTCTCAATCCATTGAGGTATCTAGCAATTTTTACACTTTCACATTCACTCTATTTTTCCCTTAGGCTTGATTTTTGAAATTCTTCAGTATGAGTTGTGATCTAGCTCCTTTTGTCTTAAAATTTGTCTCCTTCTATGTAGTTGGATTTCATAATCCTCAGGTAGGTAAGTTTCCCTTGCCTTGGCACTCATCTTGCCCCATGAATTTATCATGTTCTTACCTTCTTTGACCCTTTCTCCTTGGGTGAAATTCCACCAAGTGAGCAATGCTCCCTTCAAATTTGACTTGGCAGTCTTTACCTTATCTTTTTCTACTACATTTTCACATTCAAAGTGGTTGTTCAAGGCTTCTATCCAATCTACAATAGCATCAGCATCCATCTTTCCTAAAAAGTTGGGTAGGTCACCTTTACCAGCCTTCTTGCCAAATCTTTCAAGGTCTTCTATGAAGTATCTCTAATCAATAGGCAAGTTAACCACCTCCTACTTAGGGGCATTTTCTTTTTCCCCTTCTTCCTCTTGCTCTGAGGAAACCTTTACTATTTTCTCCATCTGATCCTTCAACTTCTCAAATTCATCCAATAACCACTTATTGGTTTTCTCGTGTTCTTACATCTTCTTTGCCAATTTAGCATTGGTGACCATGTTTGATGTCTTGGCTTCAAACTCTAATTCTAACATAAAATCCAATTGCTTCAAGAGCTTTTACCAAACTCTAATACTAATAATGATGCAGAGAAAAGGACAACAACAACAACAATAAACACACATAGAGAGAGACCAACACCATAGAGAGAGAGAGAGAGAGAGAGAGAGAGAGAGAACAATATTCTTCTATTGATTTATCAAATTTTCAACATACATGCCCAACTATAAGGCCTTTTCAATTATGGCCAGATACAAAATGCATTCAAGATCTAAGATCTAGCTTCAAATTCTCACTTTCTAGTTATGCTCTCAAAATATCTCTAAAAACTTGCCTAACTCTAAGCCCAAAAACTCTATTTATTCTTGCTAAAATGACCTACGGAACATTCTAGATTATTACATAATAGTAAGGCCGACCCAACAATAGTTTGCACACATTTCAAGAAAAGATCTATTGCCAAAATGGCTTATAGAACATTCTAGATTGTTACAAACTAGAAAGGTTGACCCAACAATGGTTTGGACACATCCCAAGACAAGATCTTATCATAAATGTCATGATCAAAATACATCTTGCAAGTGAACTCACACCAAAAATGCAAAAATCACATCCAAAATGCTGACACTCAGCATCAATAAGATAACTCGACACATGAAGAGTCACTCAACATACACTAAGTAACTTGGCACATGAAGAGTCAGTCGACATATGCTAGGTAACTTGGCACATGAAGGAGAGTTTGACACACACTATGGAACTCAGCACACACTGCAAAGTGAGATGGGATAACATGTGAATCTAAGTGTTAACATGGCGTGGGATAACCTAAACTTGGCTTAAACTACAAAATTACTAGTACTCGGCAGTGACTAAAACACAGCAACAGCCTAATGCATGATGCATATATGTACATGTGGACATGAAATTAAAATTTTAAAAACTCTTTATGTAGGTGCTCCTACACCACCTCTCAATTAATTTCTTTTCTTTTCCAATAAATTTTGCAATTAAATTATTTTAGATATAAGAATAATATTATTTTTTATTTAGAAAACTCATGATAATCACATGACAAATTTAAAGTTCAAACCCTAGTTGTTCAATTTTTTGTTTTCTTCCAGTTTTTTATAATTGAATTAGAAAGGGTTTCAAAAGAATACAATCATAATAAATTTCAAAAAAAATCTATTATTTTTCTCAGTCACGTTTTCTTGATTAATAAGTTTTAGTTTCAAAATCTACAACATAATTATTTATCCAAAGATTAATACAACAAATTAATAAGCATTATGCAAGCACCCAAGAAGACACAAAGTAGACAAATCTTTCAATAAAATTCTACAATGGCTTTTCAATCCCTACCTCAAAACAACAAGTAAAATCTGAGACAATATGTGAATGCATGCAAATTCAAACCCTCTAAAACATTCAACATTCTTTTGCTCCAATTCATAATTTTGCTCCCCAAAACCTGTGTATGAAGAATGTCAAAGTTGATGAAATCTCAACCCCACAGCTCCCAAGAATCACCTATATGCAAAAATTTGTCACAGAAAGAGAGAAGGAAAAACTATGGAGTAGATGAGACATTCTTGATGAGCAAAAAGAGAATTTTTTATTATCAAAAGTGAATGAATCTCAATTAATGTTTACAATGAGAGATCATCTTTATAAAGGAGATCGAAACCCTAAAAAGGTCTAACCTAAGTTGTATAATAATAATTAATAAAAGAATTAATTATTATATGCCTGAAGTTTAGCTTAAGTGAACAAGAGTTAATTATAAAATATCTAATTACTCTAACAAAGAAATGAGCTCTAATCTACTAATGAAGAATTTCTCAACCTAGGGTTTTGGTTTTATGAACATGCAAAAGCTTTCTCTTTTATTATTTTAATTAATTTAATTCTTTCTGCATATTTTTTGCATTTTAATATTAATAAATTTTATTTAAATTATTCTCACTTATTTTTATTAAAATAAGACATTTTTATAAAGTATATTTATTTATTTAACTAATAATATTATTTAGAGTTCATTATTAAAATGAAGCTTCTAAATTAATTATTATTAAATTAAATAAATATAATTACACCAAATTTAGACTTTGATTAAATCTATTAAATTTAATTCTTCTATTTTATTTATTTATTTATTTATTAAATATTATTAAAATTTGGTTTTTTTAAAGAATTTTTTGTTAAATTAAATCATTTAATAATATCTTTATTCGATTTAATTATAACTAAAACAAACTGAATAAGAAAACCAATCTAAAGATAAAGTACGAACTCAAACTTAAGGGGCAAAAACTTGAATTCATTTCACTTCACTAATTTGGAAGGCTAAATAACTCAAATACTTTTCCTATATTCTAGGACAATTGACTCATATTTAGGATTTGGACTTGAGCACTATCTCCCCTCTTTACCATTGAGATACTGCAAAAGGGCACACTCATCTTGACAATACAGGGGAGCTCATTCTTGGTACCTACAATCTGCATAAAAGAAGAATATTACATAAGCATATATATCTAAACTAAACAGGCAATGGCGAGGAGTAGTATGTCATATAGATCCTGACTAGGAGGTGACAATGACTCCCTCCCTCAACCACATCAAAAATGTCAAACATAAAGTAAAATATACATGTACACCATACACATGTATGGGGTAAGTAACCATTTTACATATATATATATATATATATATATATATATATATATATATATATATATATATATATATATATATATATATATATATATATATATATCCATCTAACTGGTATCATGAAACCAACTGAAATCACTAAATGAACATATAAAGAATCATCGTCGAAAGAATAACCATAAACATGTAAAATAATTATCAAGTAGCTCATCCAATATATAATCTTAGTATTAAATAACATCAATCAAATTAGGTTCCCCTACCACTAAATCATAACAAATATTCATAAAATCTGGCCTAAAAGAACTTGACAATATAACCAAAAAAAAACTAAGGGTAGGCACTACACCCCTACAAACCCCAAACCATAAGTGCCAAAAACAAGAGGGAAATTATTATCATAATAGTATAAAGGGGGAAATGAAATGCCAGAAGATCGTATTAGAAGTAGATATATCAAATGAATCAGCATTAGAGTTCACAGACATGTATATATTTTATAGATCTCGATTCACCCCACCCCTCTCGATATCTTGTTTCCCAATAGGAATTCCAACATAAAAATGTTAGGATTCATTGTGCTTGTAAAAACCCTTATCAATAAGGATTTTGTATGTAAATGTATTGTAGATCTTGAACTATGAATGTAGGATATGTCTACACTTTGCAACAGATATACCATAATCTCATCATGATGCCATAGACATAAAAGTAAATCCATAAAGAATATGATGAATGCTTCAATATAGATCTCCTCCTTTGATAGCCAACAATAAGCTAGATCTTAAAGAGGAAATTCTTACAAAGGATCCTTCAATGCTAGATAGAAATCCCCTTCTTGGATGCTTGAAAATCTTGAATGCTTGAAATCCTTGAATGCAAAAGGGCATAAATATTCACTTGAGAGAAAGATCTCAAATTACTTGAGTTCATGAATTAATGATATGAGATGAGATATGAAAATGAATCCTCCAAGTCTTCTTATATATGAGTTTTCATGTAGGAAAATAATACAAGGCAATGGGAGAGAGAAAGAAAATTAATCAAACCTTCAATGTGTTGGGTGATGCGACACACTCCCTTGCCCACGGGTGGTTAATTATGTGGTGTTCCATGTTCACTAACAGTCATGGCTTTTGGTGCAACAGCAAATGGGCCCAACAATTGGTATCAAAGCCAGGTTTTGGCCTGGTCAGGTGCTTCCTTGGTTTCTTCTTCCTCGGCACTCTCATCTTTGTCTTCACCTTGGCCGTGTGACAATTCAAGTGGCCCTTTTTCTAGCTCATCCTCATTTTTCTCATCATCACCTTTTTCTTCTCCTTCACTAATCTCCTCTACTTTGTCTGTTTCACTTGTTTCTCCAACACCAAACTTCTTCTTTATTTTCTTTACTAACTTTTCATTTTTCTTTACTACTGTGGTTGTCTTGAGTTCTGTAACAACTCTCTATTTGACAGTATCATATGTTCCAAATGCCTTGGCAGATTTGTCCATTTCCTCTGCAAGTGATGTTGTGATGGCTGCAAAAGCTTGGTCAACATCAAGCTCATATCCCAATGGTCTAAGCCATCTTTCTCTTGGAAGGACTTCTTGAATGTAAGTATAATCAATTTCAATCAGAAAGCATATGTCATTTACATGCTTTTCCACCAGTGAAACTGGTATCCTCATTCTTTTCTTCATTGCATTCTTGAAATCATCAAAATAGATAGACATTTTATCATCAAAGCTGTCTCCCATTTGTGCAATGAAATTATTTATTTGATCAACAATGGTTTTATTCTGACTCCAGTTGACTTTACCAAATGAAGGGAATTCCTTCATCACATAGAAGAACATACAAACTAGCACTGACCCAAATTTGCATTGTGCTCCTTTAGACTTTCTAATAGCTCCAAGATTTTCATTAATCTGCTACAACATGAGCTCTGCAAGGTCATAAGTGTGGTCTTTCTTTACAAGCTTATATGCCACATCCACTACTATGCAGGGTACACTATTCAACCTGCTAGATTGATAAAACTTATGTGATATGATCCTTATAGCAAAGTCTAGAATGGGGTCTTTTACTGTGTCAATTATCATTCCCTTGTTATTCCATTTTGCACCTGTGTTCTTCTCTATTGTTTCCTTCTTTTCACTACTCAGTGTCTTGGGCCGATCTAGGGTTGGAAATCCTATAACCTTATGAACCATCTTCTTGGTAATTTGACTGGTCATTTCTCTAGCTAGAATGATCCATCATGGATTCTCCTAAGTATTATGCATATCCACTCAATTTTGAATACGATTGAAAAAATTAGAGCTTTGGAAGTAAACTCATCTTTCAATATACCATTATCATAGAGTTTGTCAAAGGAATTAAAGATTTCCAAGTCTCCTATGGCTCCTATGTTGCAGTTATAACACTTTCACACATCCTAAACCATAACAACTTTTTCAGCAATGGCGGATAGGGCACCAACGGGATCATTTTTATATGCAACTTTTGCTATGGGCCTAAACTCAGGTTGCTTAACCTCGTTGTTGAAAAGTTGAATCTCATGGCTCTCTTTCCCTTGGGTTGTCTTTGAACTAGACGCCATTTTTAACTGAACTAGGGTTTGATGATTAAGGAAAATTTCACAAACTGTAAAACTCGGCAATTGAAGGAAATACCTTGTTAAATGCTTAGATCACTTGGGTAGATGCTAAATCACTACAAATCATTGGTTGAAAGCTTGAAAATCACTCAGTCGTGCTCTTGGTAATTGCTCTTCATTTGAATGGCTCAAAAATGAATCAATTTTCACCTTTAAGCGACTCAAAAACCTTGCATTTAATGCATTTTTGTACCTTTACCTGTCACTCGACTTCCAAAGGTTTTTCAACTCGGCATCCACTTAACTCGGCATCTACTAACTTTGTTAATAACTTGACCACCACTACAATTTCACTCGACTTCCACTTAACTCGGCATCCAAAGCAATTTCACTCAACTTCCAAAGATAGCTTGGCATCATCATTCAAATTTTTGTCTTAGCATCTTGTCTCATGTAGATTTATACTTTGCAATGCTTCTTCATGGTTTAGGGCTGATGTGTGATACTTCCTTATATGTATCAGCCCCATAGGCTCATCTTGTGATTAATTGGATGAGAAATAATCACTTGACCTCGTGGGTGAAGTGACCCTTCCATTGGATGTACTTGATCCATCCTTTTTCTGCCATGTCTTCTTCATGTCTGTTCTGATGTGTTCCACATCAACCTTTTATTTGCCTTTATTTACTTCAGTTTTGGGTGCCTTGGCCTTTGTTGGACAATTCCTGCTAACATGTCCAGTTTTCAAGCAACTGAAGAAAGTATTTTGGTTCAACCATCTTTTATAGTTTCCCTTGAAATGTGTTCTTATGTAGTTCTGGGGTATATGTCCATACTCTTGAGAGACAACTTGCCTTGTATTGTAGTCCCAATTGTAATGGTGTTCATAGTTGTCCCTTCTTACATGTTGATTTGGTGTCCACATAGGCTTTGATCTGTATTCAAAGGCTCTATGTCCATACTTCTTACAATTATGGCAATGTCCATCAAATCTTTGTGTCCTTGTTACTTTAGACCTGCAGTCTTGTGTCATATGTCCTTGCATGTTGCACTTTTGATAGTAACCCTTGCTTTTGGGTGTGTTAGGTTGATTGATCCTTCTACTTCTGCAAACATTACCAGTATGCCCCTTTTTATTACAGTAATGACAAGTGGGTTTAGAATCCTTACCTTTGTCACTTCTTTGCCCAACACTCTTTGATGATTCCCCAACTTCAATGTTGTTGTATCCAAGTCCTGATGTATCATGGGCTGATCTTTGGGATTTCAGCAACTGTTCAAAGTACTTGATGGCTTCACTTGACTTGTTGAGATTCTCCACTATTTATTTTTCTCTGTTCAATTCATTCTGTAGTTGTTCATTTTGCATCCTCAAAGTAGAGATCTCAATATCTTTCATATTGAGTTCATGATGAAGGTTCATCATTTGGGCAAGTGTATCCATCTACATGTTTGAGATCTTTGTTAATTCAGTACATTTTTCTTCAAGTATATTTGCAAGATTTCTTTTGTCATCTTCCATCATGACTCTATCCTCAACTGCTCTTTTCTTTTGTTCAGTGATTTCACAAAGCATCATGGCCTGTGATTCATGCTCTATCTTAAGAGTTCTTATCTCTTCTGCTTGAGCTCTATTTTTCTCCATCAATTCTGCTATTACTGCATCAAATTCTTTGGAATCTCCTTTGGAAAATACTTGTATGGTGTCAATCTACTTGTAGTGAATATCATTTTTGGCTATAGCTATTTCCTTCCTTCTTTTTAAGGATTTTCTTAATTCCTCTCTAGCTTTCTCTACCTTGTGTAGAGCGAGATGCACATCTATCACCTGGTTCTCAATGATCTTCCCAAGTTTGAAGACTTCCATCTTCAGATCTTTTCCTCCAAGCTGTTAGGCTTCTCTTTGAGAGAACTGCGCTCTAATACTAATTTTTGGAATTTCTTAATAGGAAGAGATCTTCTGAGAGAGGGGGTGAATCAGAAGTACTGGCCTTTTTATCCACTTTTATACCCTTAATAAAATATAACTGAAATTAACACACATGCATATAAACATTAAACAATCATGAGAAGCAAACATGCATCACCACATAACACTTGAGATTTTGGTGACCCAGAAACCCTCCAGGAATAAGAAGGTAAAACTAGGGTGGGGATGTTACCCATGAAATTACTGCAGCAATTGATTTCAACCACTTCTGATGGTTTTCCCTATTAAAGGCTACAACACACTATTAATATGTGACCCTGTTAAAGGATTTCTACACCCTGTTAGGAGTGTGCCTTGTTAGAGGACTTAAGAACATTCAACGTAGAATGCCACCATGTTAAAGGATTTACATAAGGTTGTTAAACCTACCTAACTCAATAGGATTTCCAAATTCCTAATACAATTGTGAGAGAGTATTAGAATAATACACCTAAACTAATGCAATCTCTAATGTTGATCTTAGGCTCTTGATCTGCTCGTCTATCCCTGATCTCTACTAGATTTGATCTGTTGATTGTGTTCCTTGGTCTGTTCTGATCAACTAGATGTATAAATGATGTCCTTTTCACTAGATCTTTGACACCAATGCTCTACAACGACCTCAATAAAAGGCTCTGCTTTTTTTTTCTTCTCTCCAACTCTAATTCAATGGCATTAGGACTCCCTTATAAAGATTAGTGGATCGTTATGCATCCTTGGATACAATGTTCCCGCTCAAACCCTTGAAATTCACTCATTGGCTGCATGCAATTCCAATTTTTCAATTGGCTGCATGAGGATCATATAGGTGTATGGGAGGATTTAATCTTATCTCCTTATCCTATCATAAGTCATGCATAACCGTTTTACATCTTGGTTTGTATTGGCACAAACTCTTATGCTAATCTTGCGTTGCTCGGCACATGAAGTAATATTGATGCTCGGCACCATCTATTCTGGATTGCTCAGCATCCACTGTGTTTCCTACGTTACTCGGCTCCTATAGAATTCTTGTGTTACTCAGCTCATGTTAGTTTTCCTGCATTGCTCGGCTTCTACTGATTCCTGAATCACTGGGCTCCTATTAACTTTGCAAATGCTCGGCACACACTATCTTCTGATCTACTCAACATATGTTGAATTATGTATAGCTCAACATATACTGTAATGTGTTCTACTCGGCATCAATTGTAGTCTGCTCAACACTATCTATGACTCAGCACTTAAAGAAATTCTAGCTCAGCTTCCATTGTGTACTCGGCATGTATAGTGAAAATGGTTAAGTGTGTTGACACTCATTTGTCAATCTTATTTATTTGATCAACACATGTGTGACTAGGATGGGTGATCCCCAAGGGAACTACAACCACTTTGTAGACTTATTTTTGGCACCACTTTATCATAAAATTGCATGCACTTCAATGCATGGATTGCATGTGTCTTGTAAACAATTAATTCAACTAGGAAGTTAAATTCAATTGGCCAAATAGTACTTTATAGAAGAGTACATTGTATTAAGATTTTATGGTTTAGTTGTAGAACCCTACAAACTTTCAATAAATGGTATTTGGTAAAGTGGAAGAATAGACTAGTTGAAGATGCTACATGGATTTCCTATTCTAGTTGGATTTAGCTCGGGCTATGACATCTCAACAATTCAAGAGAATCATTTCTTTCAACCCGAGTTGTCTAATATAGGAGCATCTTGGGTTGCATTGCTATCTTGCATGTTTATCGAGTTTCTTAGTTGTTGTCGAGTTGCAATGTCTTGTATTTTTTAGTTCTCTATGTTTATTGAGTTTGCAGTCGCTGCCAAGATATGCTTTGGTTGCCAAGTGTTTTCGAGCCCCTTTGGTTGCTGAATATTTTTAATTTCCTTTGGTTGTCAAGTGGTGTCGAGTTCCTTTGATTTCTGTGTGTTATCAAGTTCCTTTGGTTGCCAAGTGTTGCCGAATTCCTTTGGTTGTCAAGCTCATCGAGTTGCAGCATTTTGTTTGGTCCTTCATGTGCCGAGTTTTCTGTGTGGTTTCTTGTTGGAGCTGACCTTTGCATTTAATTTTGTGATAGGTATTTTTTGAGAGCTGACTTGTGGCTTGTTTTGGCATTTAATGTAAGAGTTTATTTAGTTGGTATTTTCAATAGGCTGACTTGTGGTCATGCATGTATTTAAAGGGGTCCTAGTTAGATTTTTAGAAAAAAAGAAGTTAGAAGAAGTAGCATAGGAAGAGAAAAAGCAAGTTGGGAATGTGAAGTTTATCATTGTGAATCGAATTTGAATTGTAATATTGGTTGTAACCCAGAAGGCCTTACAGTTGGGCATGTAATTTCTATTTTGATGAATCTATAAGGCATTTGGTTCTTCTATCTCCTTTGGTTATTATTATTGTGTTTGTTTTCTACTGTATTTACTCTCATAGGTGGCTTGGATAGCTGGGTGTTCTTTTGGCCCTAGTTATTTCATCCCTCTCTATGTCACTCATAATATTTTCACTTCATCTTTGAGCTTGTTATCACCTTTGGTATTTTTTCATTTCGTTGGGAACATATTGGCTCCATTATTTTCTTCACTTGACTTATGTTTTGTTCAAGGGAGTCTCTTTTCTTTTCTTGTGTTCTTCATAATGATGGCTTGCCTATGACACCCCCAAATTTTAAAATTTTAAAACTAATACCAAGGGGAAAATATTCTCAATTGCACCATATCTTATATCATTTTTTGTTAACAAGAGCTATATGAAGCAACTAAATTCCCATGCCTCTACAATATTTAGTTCCTATTGTGATGTCTAGCTTACTGTTTCCTTAGTCTTTTTTTTTTTTGTAGCTTACCACTTCACTGTGGTGCTTTCTCCTTATATGCACTTATGCATAAGAATTCAAATTATCAATCTAGAATTTGAATTACAACTCAGATTTATGCCCAAGCTTGTACACCCACTATCTTAATAAGGTGTTTTGATAAGTGAGATCATACATACTAGTAAAAGTCATAATTGAAAAATGTCATAAACCAAGATAAACCTACCAAGGAGAGAATCATTATTTAAGAAGAAGCATAGTAAAATTCATTTGAAATAATTAGTCAAATATTCTTGACTTAAAATTTTTATTTATCCTTCTCTGGTATAGCATCTATAATCTTCAACCATTGAACTCATTTTTTAATGATAGTGGTATTTGATAAGAGGGAAAGGATTAAAGTAGCTAATGGTAATTTCAATCAATTGATAAATGTAGTGAGCTATATATTTTGAAGGGGAAAAAGTTGTAGTCATATGCAAACAGATATAACCATCAAAATAACAAATCAACATAATTAAATTATGATCAAATGAAAAATTGAATATAACTGCTAAGAAACATTTAAATTTTTAGTATTCATTTTGATAATATTTAATTCATTTGAATTATGTTTGAAGAATTGGATCTCTATTTTGTAATTTCTCCTTCATCTACTACAGGTCAAGTAGAAGGACTTGTTCAGTAATATTGTAAGAAAGAAATTATTTCTTTATTGATAATTTAATTAGATAGTTGATAAAAGATTTAGAGACATATATATAATATTCAACACAATAGAAAATGATGGAAGAATAAGAGACTTAGAATTAATAAGTTTTAATGACTCCTTTAGAAAGAAAATTGTGTGATTGTGTTTATTGGTGCAATTGAGAACTTGAATAGAATAGGCGAGCAATAAATGAAAAAACAAAAATTGAAGCTAAATAGTTTGGGGAAAAGGAGCTAACAACCAATTTTAAATGACTTTTCATTAAGATAATTGTGAGGTAATGCTTATAAGTGCAATTGAGAATATTAATAGAATAGGGGCATAACCAGATTCGAAAATGCTTTAAAAACAAAGTGGAGAGTTTGGTTTTGGGGATTCAAGTATTGCTATTACAACAATACGTTTTTAGAGTTTGGAAATTTGTGGGTATGCTCATTAAAAAAACATAAAAAAATATAGCTCATAGCACAACAATGAAACATAGATTTGATAATTTCAACTATCGCCCTACCTCCTCTATACCCAACACTTTATTCTTGTTGTAAGATGAATGGATATCTTACGAGATTCGAACAAAAATTGAGGAAAGGGGCCCTTGTATTCTATATGAAGAAAAGTTGTTTCCGCATGAACATCCAGTTACCAGTGTCATGTTCATAAGTTTATAGGTTTCTCATCATTTTGTTTAACAAAACCCTAAAAACCATTTGCCACAGAGGTGTTTAAGCAAGTAAGTGTGTATCAACCCAACTTTCTAATGACACAAAGTATTACAAAAGAACAAGTCTAAGGTGAAAGAGGTTGATTTAGCTTCAAGGGACTAAATCTAACGAGCACATATTTCATCCCTTGTTGACTAGAGTAAGAAGCCATTTTCCTTTTAAGCCAAAATTATTTGGCAATGAAAAAAATGTTCAAGCAAACATTTCAAAAATTAAGAGAAAATAAATGAATTGTACGCAAACCCTATGATTTCTTTAAAAATTAAATAGAAAAGAAATAAAAACCTTACTACAATTGTTTCGACATTGCCATCAAATACTCAAAATATACCTCAAACCCCAATAGCCCTAGACAATCCATGGCTGCCATGAAATGATAAAGTGGATTCCCGAGCTCATTGAAGTAAGAGTATTGGATTAGACAACAAAATCTCAAGCACTAGACATGGGGAGCTCTACATGGTAAACTTCTAAATAAACCCTTGATTGGTAAGTAGGAAATGTATTCCACCACAAAACCCTTGACTGGTAAGAAGAAAATATATTTCCACAACAAAACCCTCGATTGTTTATATTGAACTAAAACAAACCTCATAAAACCCCATTTGGTTCGCTTTTGCTAAAATAGCATAAAATCATAAGAATGAAATGAGCCTAACTTGCTTGTTGCGGATATACTCTTGGCAAAGCTTTGATGCCTCTTTCTCATTGATATTAGTAAGTGGGGTTGTCTTATGTAATGTTGTGCTCACTACATCTCCAAACTTCTCCCCGACCATATAGAATACAAAGGCTATAACCATTGGCGGAGGCTGAGGGAAAATAATTTGCTCCTTTTTCTTATGGGATTCAAGTAAATTAGTTTTAATTCTACCTTCAGAGATAACTCATATCTAAGGAGGGAATAAATAAATTTACAGTGCACATTCGTTTAAAGTCTTGACAAGTCAAAGAAAGTCCTCCCTATGAATACAGTGCCCTTGTAGAAAACCAGATGAGAAATATGAAAACTGCAAAGGAAAAAATATAAAATGGAAAGAAAAATGGTTTGCAAAAAAAATGAAAATTTATAATATGAGATTAATATGGAAAATTATCTTCGCAACAAATGCAATCGCAATGAGAACCGATACTTGCAAGTTCAGTGTTTCAAAATCAGCAATTTATAGCTCAAATATATGACTATGGTGCCCCTGGAAGCTTCTATAATAGAGGTCATTCAGCCTGTATTGTAACTTTTTTTCAGGCATTATATTATCGTTGCTTATGCTATTCAAAAGAGTGTACATAATCAAAAATCAGAAACTTGTTTTTCTACCATGCGAGTGTAGTGGTACGCATGCTTGCAAAATGTGGTAGTGTCAAGGAACTGAATGACTATTGATGCCATGATCGACATCTTGAAGGGTTGAGCTCTGTCATCCTTTCCTATATTTATAGAAGTAAAAGAATAACGTTTGAAAATCATAATGTCAAGATTCTTGCTTGATTCCATAATCATTTCATATGGCTCCTTCACGTCTCAAAAATTATCGGCATCATCAATCTATTGGCTCTTCTTGAAGATATCGGAAGTCTATGTCAAGGATAACAAGCACCTCATATATACTCTTGAAAGCACCTCATATATACAATAGACTATGTGGATATGTCATCTGAAAACTATGATTTCAGATCCATTTATCTTTGATAAGGGAATGCACTCCCTATTAATTAAGTTATAATCTGTGAATGTGGGAAAGACTGATATGTGTATCTTCTTTCTTACATTTATTTAAATTTCGATTGTTAATGATTCCATCTATCTTATGTCTATGGGTGCATAATGATACCTTTATTTCTTTCAAGTAAAAAGTATATCAACGTTTTAATAATTCATTGCATGTCTGTTAGGAGGGAGTTGTAAATCTGAATTTAAAGGAAAGTTACAATCCTATGGTAATCTATATAATTGTTGGTGCACTTTGTCCTTCATCTTGACTATAAGATTTGATTAGTGTATTTGTTTTTGGAAGTACAAATTTATTTACTAAAAGATAGAAAAACAATCTTCTTGATTTATTTCCATCATTGTTATTGTGTCTATTATTTTCTGTATAGCCACTCTGCAAATTTTATTTTTTTCCATGTTTACAAGTTTGTAGAGAAACAAATTTGAATTATTAGCTACATCAAATGTTAAATCTGGTGCTATATGTTTCCCTTCTTGGTGCTTTATAGCTTAGTTTTTTTTTTCACTACATTTTGTTATTATTATTATATTCAATTTTAATTAGCTTAGCTTCTTATTGATTTTACTATTGGGTGCTAGTATCCAGTTTTGCAGTTAGCATTTCCATTTCCCATAATTAAAACACTTTTATTTGTCCACCTCTTCAAGTTATTTACATTATTTTGCACACTTAGCATCTTAATTTTCTTGATTAACTTAATATATTCTCATTTATTGTATTAGTTTCAAAATACCTCCTTTAACACACTTAGTTTCTAGATCCCCAAAGTCACTAGAGTGATAGAAGAAGTGAGGTGGTGCCAGCAGAGGTTCATTCTTTAGGATTTTGATTGATGTTGAGGTCAATGTATCTTTTCCTTCTCCATTGGAAGCTCTTTTTTGGCTTATTTAGTGTGATTGTAATTCTCCTAATCTTTCCATATTCCCCCACCTATAGTCCCCTTGTGATAATTTTATTGATCTTGTTGGAATACAATATAAAATTATAAGACTTTTTATAATTTATGGTTGGTTGCAAGTTATAGATGGAAGGATTCATGTGAATAGTCACTAGATACCTAAAAGGAGGCTTGCAAAGAGTTGCTCAAATTCTTGCTTCTTGTGAGTGTAACTCCTTAGCCAAAACAGGGTATTCTAGCCTAAGGTAGGGATTCATTTAGTAAGGCATTTCAATTTATTTATTTTGTGTGGTACTTTGAGCTTAATAGGTAATTATTTAGAGGTCTAGGGTTGCATTGGTGGAAACAAGTGTGGAAGAATTTTTTTGGCTCAAATGCAACTTTTAATATGGCTAGTGTTTCAAAATCAATGTCTTAGTATAATTTGTTCATGTACGGGTTTCATGGGCCCTTTGTGTGCTTTCTATTGTAATAGTAAAGAATGTGTTTCTCATTATTTCTTTTAGTGCTTTTCTCTAGGGAGATTTTGCATTTCTATTGAGGAGACTAGATTCAGGCCTATTGTCATGTCTCCTCTTTGGCTAAGTTTTGGACCTGCTAGGCTAAGCCTCCATTTAAGAATTTTTTTCTTCAAATCACCTAGGTTATTGGACACACTTTTATAATCTAACATATCTGGTTGGAGAGAAAACATAGGTTTTTTATGATGCTAGGATGATTGTTCAACACTTTTGGAAAATTATTCATTCTCTTCAGAGACTATCTCATGAAAGCGTGACTTTTGCTAAAGGTGTGGATCTTGGAAATGCTACTACCTACAATTGGTTAAGTATTTCTCCTTAAGGAGATTCTCTTTCTCTTGGGGTGAATGGTAAGCAATTCATTGTTGGCATAATTATCAAAAAGCTAAGGAACATGACTTGTGGAGCTTACCGGTATGACCAATTATGGTCTGGTTGTCATTGATGTCAAGATAAAGACAACATTGACTAGTATAAGTCCATGAATGGTGAGTTAGTGTGAGAACATAAGTGTAACTCTAGTCCACAAGTGTGACCCTAGAAAAGGGAAGGATGAGCTATACAGAGAAAGTAAAGACAAAATTGTGCTAAGTGTGTGGACATGAAGTAAGATGTCAAGTAAGCAGAGAAGATGGTGTGACTAGTTGTCGCAAAGAAAGGTTTGATCCAAGTGAGAGGGAAAAAAATGTGTGGCTAACACGTCATGAGACAGGTGGATCACACTTGATATCTCATAGCTTGGAATTGGTGTTGTCACATCAAGGAGAGGCAAAAAAAATCAAATTTGAATAATTTCCAAGAGAACAAGCTAATGAAGTCATAGGAAATATGTGACTTCTATTCATACAAGGTTCATCTAATAAGAACGATGTGTGACAGTAATAGGAGTTCAAGATAGACATAGGCTAGAGAATTCAAATTTTAAATTCTCGAATTAGGGTTTGAAGTTGAGTGATCGTGGACCATATAAAAGACTTTTATTTTGAGAAAGAAGATTACATTGTAGATTGACAAGAAAAAACACTAGAGAAGCGAGATGACTATAATCTCAAAGAGAAATGTGAAGAGGAAGAGATAAGAGTAGAGTGTGAAGGTGGAGAGTGTTAACAAGAGATAGTGTGGTGAACAACATAGTGAGTAGGCATGTTAAAGCTGGAGAGCCAAGCACAGAAGTGAGTTTGTTTGGGTTGCAGAGTTGAGGAGGAGTAGAGCAAGTTGCAGACAAGTCCAAGAGCATCAAAGTGATCTACATCAAGCTAAGTGAAGAAGCTATTATATTTAGATCAATAGATTTGTCATACTAAATACTAAATCCCCTAATTGGGTGACACTTGGTAGTGTCTTTGTAATCTTTTGATAGAGATAAGTTCATGTTAGTGCACACTTTAGAAGAGTGCAACATTGTTGAGGATCATCTCACACACTGTGGTTTTCACCCTAGTCAGGTTTTCACAAGATAAATTTGTGCGTTATGTGATGCTACTTTTATTTTAATTATTTCTTCTTAATCCTAACCCATTAAGTTATAGTCATTAGTTACAATAGACCAGCCTGAGGAAAAGATAGGTGAAGAATTTGAAGTTATTGGCAATATATCGATTCAACCCCAGTCTAGCAATTTGAGGGAAAAGATCAAGTTGATGAGAAGAGAGAAGTGCCAAAGTTCTTGAAGGAAAACTACATCCTATGGTGTAGAAAGATGAGGCTACATCTCAGAACTCTTGGAGATGCATACTGGAGTCATATTGAGATTAAATATGTTGATCTCACTGCTCCACTAAGTGTAGACTAAGAAAAAGAAAAAAAGATTCACATTACTACCATGGATGCTCTTGCGAGCACTCTATCACACACTAAATATGTAGATGTAGAAGACCTTGAGACTGTATTTGAGATGTGGGAAAAGCTCAAGATCATCTATGGCAGAGATAAGCATGTCCAAAAGACTGAAACAATAGCTTGAGAGGAAAGTATGACAAAAATGAGGATACAAGAAGGAGAAGATATAAATGTGATGTTGGCCATCAAGGTTGTTGGAGGCAAACTATTGGAGGATGATGTGGTAAGCAAGATACTAAGAACCTTGCTACCCAAGTATGTCATATGAGTCTCATCCATTCAAGAACTAAGATCGCTAGAGAAGAGCGTGGTATCTCTTGATGCCTTGATAAGAAATATCACTGCATTTGAACTAAGCAATTTCAATAACAATTAGCCCAAAGGTGAAGTCACATTCAAAGTGTTGGTTGCACCCGTTATATCCAAAAGGGGAAAAGAAGTTGAAAGCACTTCTAGATAAATAAGAGATCTTGAGAGTCTCTTCACTAAAGAAGTCAAAGAAGAAGAGTTGGAAGCTTTGCTTAAAAAAGACTATTAAGAGGTAAAAGGAAGTACAAAGATAAACTTTCTTTCAAATATTTCAACTACAGCAAGATATGTCACATACTTGTGAGTTGTCTTAAACTCATCAAGAAGGATAAGAGAAAAAGATGGACAAACTTAAAAAGAAAAGAGAAGAAGCATTGCTACATTGTTGAGGAAGTTGTGATTGATGAGGAGTCAACATGTTTTGATGATAACAATGAGAGAGCATTCATTCTTATAAAGGAAGACATGGTGGAGAGAGACCTAATAGCAAGCACCAACCACAACAAAAATTGGATCATAGACAATGGTTGCTCCCAACACATGACTAGTGACTATAGCAATTTCTATGAGGTGGAAGAGTACCATAGAGAAATGGTAAGATGTAGCAACAACTCTCTGTGTATGGTAATAGATAAGGGTAAAAAATCCTAAATCGTTCCTATAATTGTGAAGATGTTTATCTTGTGGGAGGTCTAAAATGCAATTTGTTGACATAGCTCAACTAAGTAATAAAGGTTATAGATTTGAGTTTGATAGAGGGTCTTACATAATTCTTGACAAGATAGGTAAACTACTGACTACGAGTGAGAAAATCAAAGGTAATTCATTTTACCTCAATATTTCTATAAACAACTATTGTGTAGCTAAGTCAAATTATAGTTGGTTATGACATAAGAGTTTATATCATGTAAATTTTGAAAGCGTGAAGGTAGGAAGAAACAAGTGTATAAGAGGATTTTCTTCAATCACTAAATCTAGCAATGTGATGTGTAAGGATTGTCAACTTAGTAGTTAGCTAGTTTTAGTTTTTTCCAACAAGTCATTTTCTTCTGAGAAAAAATTAGAGTTAATGCACTCTGACTTGTGTGGTACTTTGAGGACTAAAAGTGTACCTGATGATAGTGTACAAAGATAAGGTAGAATGAGAGACCACCAAGGCATTGAAGTACCTGAGATCAGGTCGAGAAGGTAAGTTCATCTAACAAAAATTTGAGAGCTATTTTGAGGAACACATAACTAAAAGAAAGATGTTAGCTCCCAGGATACCACGACGGAATGGTGTTGTAGAAAGAAGGAATTGTACAATCATAGATTATGCCAAGACATTGATGATTCAAGGTAATGTTGTACAAGTCTAATGGAGAGAAGTTATGGCAACAACTATGTACACCTTGAACATGGTTCAAATAAGACACCTTATAATCAATGGTTTGTACACTCACCATCAGTGAGTTACTTCAAATTATTTGGAAGCAAATGCTACATAAAATGGGATGAGTATCAAGGAAAGTTTGAACTAAAAAGTGGTGAAGGTATTCTTTTGGGATACTCTACAAAGAGAAAAGCATATTGGTGTTTGAATACCCAAACAAATTAGATAGTGGGATCTACCAATGTAAGGTTAGATGAGTTCTCTGAGACGAATGAATAAGGAAGTAAGAAAGAACCGGATGATTACAAGAAATTTTTATACACTCCATTGACTGAACCAATGGTGGAGACACTAGTAGAGGTAGTACAAGAACAAGTACCTGCACAAGTAGAAGTAGTCTAGCCTGAAGAGAAAGTAGTTGAAGCATCTGGAGGAGAACTAATGCTAGAAAAGTATGTAAGGAGGAACCACTCAACATATCAAATCATTGCAGGCAAGGATGTTGGAGTGACGACAAGAAGGAAGATGAGAGATAGCATGTCTACTCTGACATATTGAACCTAAGGCTACAAGAGAAGCTCTAAAGGATAAAGATTGGAGAAAGGCCATAGATAAAGAGATCAACCAGATAGAGAACAATGAAACATGGACCTTGGCCCACTAGTCAAAGGTCAAAATTTCATTGGCACAAAGTGGTCATTTAGAAATTAAATGATGAAGATGGAGAGGTGATCAAGAAAAAAGTCAAAGTTGTCTACAAAGGATATGCACAAGGAGGCATGGACTATGGAGAGACCTTTACACTAAAGGTAAGATTAGAAGGAGACAAAATACTTGTAGCCTTTGCAGATTACAAAAAAATTTAAGTAACCAGATGGATGTTAATTCTACATTCTTAATGGAGTACTGGAGGAAGGAATGTGCATAGAGCAACAAGGAGGGTTTGAGACTAAAGAAAGCAAGAACTAGGTATGCATGCTAAAGAAAGTCCTATATAGATTTAAAAAAAGCTCCAAGAGCTTGATATGAGAGACTACACTCATACTTAATCAAGATTGGATTTGTGATAACAAATGACAATAGCAGCATCTACTTGAAGAAGGAGATAGGAATTGGGTTGCTAATTGTTGAGATATTCATGGATGACATCATCTTTGGAGGAGATGAAAAGATGAGCACAGAGTTTGCAGAAGCATTAATGAAGAAGGAAAGAAAGATATTCATGATCAGAGAGATCAAGTTCTTCATTGGATTACGATTGCCCCAACTATAGGGGAGAATCTTCATAGGTTAGACTAAGTATATAAGGGAGATTTTGAAGACATTTAGTTTGGAGGTCAAACTGATGGGCACCCCATGGTGACTAGTTGTAAACTATCAAAGGAGGATGAGAACCTAGAAGTAAATTAGATTCTCTGTCGATCTATGGTTGGTAAACTTTAGTATGTAGTACATAGTAGACCATACATTGCATAAGTTGTTGGCATAGTGGCTAGATTCTCATCCAATCCAAAAGAATCACAATTAGTTGTTGTGAAAAGGATCTTCAGATATCTTAAGGCATCCTCACAAAGGAAACTTTGAGATTAATTTCTTTATTGATGCTAACTGGAAAGGGAACATAGATGACAGAAAGAGCACGACTAGTAGTGCATTCTTTCTTGGAGGAAAATTGGTGGCTCAGGCCAGCAAGAAGTAGAATTGTATATCTCAATCGATACTAGAAGTAGAGTGTGTAGTAGTAACATTGAACTACACTCAGGTTGTTTGGATCAAACAACTGCTTGAAGGAATTCAAGAAAAGGTAGAGGAACTAGTGGTTATCAACTATGATAATATAAGTACATTCAACATATCAAAGAACCTAGTTACGTACTGAAAGACCAAGCACATATTGATCAAGTGACATTTCCTCCAAGAGAAAGTGCAAGAGAAATAGGTAAATTTGGAATATGTATCAACCAACCAAAGAGAAACTAGTTGATATATTTGCAAAACCTCTTCAAAAATGATACTTTTGAGTGCCTTCAAGGGAAGCTAGGGGTATTTACCCTATCAAGCCTAAAGTAAAGCAGAAGGGTCAGACATCAATCCATGATCTGCAAATGGCTAAGCATAGAGTGGGTTGATAAAAGAGTAGGACTACTCCATAGCGGTAGCAGTCACAAAAACATGGTGTGCACCTTTTTATTTTTTTCAAAGTGGACACATAAGAAGAAGTGAGTAGGGGATAAGGAAGAAGGAACCTAACAAAAAATGGAAGAAGTATGTAAGGAAAAAGAAGAACAAAGAAAGGAGAGAGGTAAGTGTTGGAAATATTCAAGACTATGCTAAGTTACTGAGAAGGGAGGGGTGAATCAGTAACTTCTAAAACTTTAATAATTTTCAATTCTTAATCCAATAAATCAATTAGCACTTAATTCATCACATCTAATCTAATTGCATGCATGAGAAACTGAAAACATGAAAGCATCCATAACACTTGAACACAAAGACTTGGTGACCCAGAAACCTTCTAAATAGAAAGTAAAACTAGGGTGGGGATGATACCCACAAAATTTAGTATTGTAGCATAAAATTGGCCTATTAAGGCTTACATTGATCACTTCTAATGATCTTCCCTATTAGGAGCCATTAGGATTGCTAGGTCCACCTTGTGAGAGGATTTACAAAAACACAATGAAGTATGCACTTGGTAAAGAGATTTATAAAAGACTGTTAGGTCTACCTTGTTAAAGGATTTTGATTGGTTCACATGTTAGGATGAAGCAGTAGATCTCTAATTTGCAACTGAGTTTGCTGATAGAGAATCCTTAGTGTATTGATCACCTTTCTGTGATAGATTTGTCATTTTTGCTCCTTATACTGTTATGGCCTTTATAATTCTTTATTTGTTGCTATCATAACTTGAACTTTTTGCATCCACATTACATTGCATATACTCACACATCCGCATTCTTGCACTTTCTTTGTCTTTCTTACATTGGATATGATACAATACATCACATATATATACCAATCCAAAATACAAAATTACAAAGTCAACCATGACACAAGTTAACACAAATATTACAAAGTCAGCCCACATGAAGATACTTGGGTTTTGAAGATTGACTCAGTGAGTTTCCAATACTCCGCATCCACTATTACTACTTGGCATTGTCATGCTCTTGATAGACGTAGAAGTTCAGTCCATACTGATCACTTTCAAGTAGTCTTAAACTCAGTATGCACTGGTGACTCGGTAGATATTGTGCAACTCAGAAAACATTGAATCACTTGGTTACCATGAAGTAGCTCGGTTAACACTGACTTCGCATCACCTGAACTAAGAACTCGGTAGATACTACAATGCTCGGTAATCATTGATAAACTTGGTGTACACTGAAATGTATAGTTTGAATTGTTGGACTTCACACTAACTGAATATGCTTGGTAACCATTGAGATTAGTCCAAAAGACTCGTTAGCAACTATATAACTTGGTGGCTATTGAATTACATGGAAAACACTATAGATTGTTCAATGAGCTTAGTAGTTGTACAGAATCTAAATAAGTGTGTGTCACTAATAACAAACTTGACTGATATGTCAACAATCTCCCCCTTTGGCATTAGTGACAAAAACACTTATTAGCCCAAAATTGAATACCTTGTATTCATCACCATGTGATACTAGCTTAGTATATATATTTTTGAAATTTTTAAAAATTGATCTTTGTAAGTATATACAAAGTAGTTCTTCACCATAGTATATTTCTCCCCCATACTATGTGTTCCACTATGTACATGTAACTTTTATTTTATATCATAACATATCTTCCCTTGTAATTTTTCTCTCATATCTCATCTCCCCCTTTTTTACAGTAATGCCAAAGATTTATTCTAACATATTTACATGGAGACACCAAAATGAGATAAGAATTCAAATGTACCTTGAGGGTGATTGCCAAGGTTTTATCCCAATTTTCTTGCAAGACCTTGCATGTATGAATTGCAATTTGCACTTCTGCTGATAGTTCAACTATGTGGTTTGCAACAGAGAAATTGTTATCATGGATCAAAGTCTTTGAATATATAGTGTGTTTCTACATAGCATCCATGACTGCAAGGATCATATTTTGTATATCAATCAATGTTAAACAGATCCTTGCTTCTTCTCTTAACAATTCAACTTGCATGTCTAACAAAAATCTAATCTTTTTGAAATGTGCAGAGCTTGAACTAGGGTCAAGTTGCAGCTGTTGAGCACTTTCTTTAAGATCTATATCAATTTTGGACAATGTATCCATTACTCCTTAGTATACTCAGTGACATAACATAGTTTTGCAAAAAGTGATGACACATTTGAATAGGACGCCTCAAGATTGACTAAAATTGTTGAAAGCTCAACTTGATAAATAGCTATTTGCTAAGCAATGTGCTCCAGCACTTTATTGTTGAATTTATTTTCATCCTTTTCAGCTATCTTATCTTGACCTTCAGTGTCCTCATTGAACTTTTGGACTACCTCTCCGAGCTGAAACAAAATAGGTTGAGAAGAATCAACCTCAATTCCTATTGCCTCGGACAAAATATTATTGGCATCATCTATAATCTTATACTCTCTGTCTCCCTTCTCTCTCAATCTTTGTTTTTTGGCCTTTTCTGGAGGAGTTCACCAAATATGTGCATTTGGTCTGCAAATAGATTGTAAATATCCCATTTGGGAATTACTATTTCCTCATCCAAATCTATATCTTCCTCTATCTCCTTTCCTTTCAAAAATGTTGTACTCAGTTGAATCTTAGGTTCAACTGTCCTCATATTTATTGCTTTTGTGCTTGGAATAGAAACAATAGTGGACATACTCAAGCTTGTAGTAAAAACTGATATAGTACTGACTAATGGAATACTTATAGAAATATTGATGAAGTCAGAATTGTAGAATCCAAAACTAAAGTAGACAAAATTGGAGAGCTTACCATGGATGTACTTGAAACTGTAGAAGTCAAAATTGAAGGAGTGAAGACTAGAGAACTCAACTCAGTAGATGAAGAAGGTGGATGAAATGGAAGTCACTTCTGTCAATGATATGCTGACCTAAGTTGGAGGAAAGAGTTATTGAACATTTGATGTATCAGTAGTAATCACAACCAAACTTGCTGAAGTTGTCTCCATACTTGATGTGGTCAATGGTTTGCTTGGGGAGTGAGGAATTGAGGCAATGACTGCGACAGCTATCTTGATTGGGTCAGTCTTCTCATCATCTTGCTTTTCTTCGTCAGTAGCTTCTGGACCTTGATCCTCTTCATCTTCTTCATTATCAAAATGAGTCACCTCTTCAACATTTTCCTCCTCATCTTTCTCCTTATCTTCTTCTTCATCAACATCCTTTACTTCAATTGGAAATCCACTTGGCTTATGAAGATGATAAATATTTTTCCAAGTGTTTGTAGCATTTTTAACAACATGCTCTATCTTTAATCAAAACCAAACAAGTATTAAACCTTATTGTCAATTTTTCTTCATTTTTCTTTAAAGACTCTTTCACCTCAACATCTGATATGCTCGGTAGTAACTGCCTTAGGGTTTGTGCATATATGTCTTTGACTGTTTGCATAGCAAAATCTCACATCTTGGCTTTATTTTCTCTAGCAATTCACTAGAGACTTGAGAAGCAATTTGGTCTAGTTAGTACTTCCACTTACCCATTTTTCTCAGCACCAATTCTTCAACTTGCTTATGCTCTGCCTTTGTCCTGATCTAATATTTCAAAGATTTAAAGTTTTTTATTCCAGCTCCTTCTTCCATTTGCTTCAAATTTTTCTAGAAGGTGGGTGGAGGTCTGCTGAATACAATGTCACTTCCTTTCTTCCGTGACCTCCTTGTGAAGACTGCAGTGGATGACTTTGCAGGCTTGGTGATGATCACCTTGCCCTTTTTCTTCAAAGGTTCTTCTTCTTTCTCAAACTCATCTTCATCCTCTACATGTTCCTCATCCTCACCTTTTCCCTCGATTAACAAGAGAGGTGCACTTGATTTCAGTTTGGCTATCCTTCTCTTCCCTTTGTTAACCACCTGTGGGAGCTTTATCTCTATCTCAATTCCGGCCTTAGCTTCTTCATAGGTTCCAAAATAAGGGGCCTTGGGATCAACAGGTTTATTGACAAGGGCTTCAATGATATCCTTGGTCTCATCCCATTGGGCTAGGGTTTTCTTCTCCAAATCTGCTTGACCTAGGGTTTTAGTTGTTTTGGCTTTAGCAAGCATGGGGAGGCCATTGATTTGATGAATCATTTTCTTGGTTATCAGAATTGCCTACTCTAACCACAGTTGTCCATTATGCACCTAGCCAAGGATATACCTAATCCATTTAATTTGAAATTCTCAAGGCATATGGGGAATATGTATTAATCCTTTTGCTTCCAAATGTTGATACTCGAATTTTAGGGTTCCATCAACACATAACTAACCTAGGGCATCATCCATCTCCAGAGTACCAATTTCTTGAATTGCACATTTAAAATGAGTATGAATGTCGTTAACAAGAAGTACCTTGGGAGGGATTTGGGATTGAGCTCCACTTGGATCTAGGGTTTCAGCAACCGCGAATGCGAGCTTGAAATCTGGCACTTTCCATTCAACACCTCGAACCAACATGCCAGACCCTTTCTTGACCTTACTTCTGCTAGATATCATTTTTTCTCAGTAGCTTGAAAGACCTTTGAAAAACTTTTGCAAGAAATTTTCTCAAGTTGCTTTGATCGCATAGAAGATAGCTCTTCGCAATAGCACTCAAAAATTCACGGTGAGAAATGAATTCGATTCCATGCATTTTGTTAAAACTTTGCCATTAATGTTCAATATGGAGGTAGATAATTTTGCATTATGCTTGACAGTCTATCATCCACTACTCGCCATTGATCACTCGGCAACATCTCCACAATTTGATAACCATAAGTGTCTTTGTTACTCTCGACCTTGCTTGGTAATAACTGATACTGATCTTGCTTAGTGATTCCTTTGTATCTTGTATATGGATTTGGATCTTTATCACCTCTAGAACTGATTCAGATGTCTTCTTTTATAGCCTAGTTCTAGTTCTTCCTTGAGAACTTAATTAAAAATGGTAGAGTCACCTAGTTCTTGAGTGACTTGACCATCATTACTTAGACCAGTATCCTCAATAGACTTAGGAATCCATTGTTGTCTCATCTTAGTTCAGATGTTATCAGCCTTTACTTTCTTTTCATCTTCAATTTTACCAATATTCACACAATTCTTGGCAAGATGACCAAGTTTTGTACAAATGAAACATCTTTTAGTGGTATCTCTTTTCCTCATATGATGTTTAACACAATTCATACCAATGTGTCAAAATTTTCCACAGTAATGACATCTACACCAAGTATTGTAGTCCCATCCAACTATTGCTTTTACAATTTGTTCTGCAGGATTCAATGTCTTTGTTTTGCATTCTGATGCCTTGTGTCCATATTTATTACATTTATGACAGTTGCCTTCAAATCTCAGTTTCTCTTTGCATTCATTAGCCATGTGACCATGTTGATTGCAATTGTAACATTTTTCATTGAATTTTGCTTTTCCATTACTTCAACATTTGTTTGATGTATGACCTATCTACCACAGTGATTGCAAGTATGTCTTTGATTCTTTTAAGCACCTTGTTTGGAGGATTCACCTTCTTCTTTGTATCCAATTCATGTTTTTCCTTTTTGTCTATAGAGGTTTTGCTCATTCAATTGATCCATGTCTACTTGAGATTTCATCATTCTTTCATTGATTTGTTTCTCAGTGTTTAGGTCATTTCTCAATCTTTCACTGATTTTTTTTTCAGATCTCAGCTCATTTTTTATTCTTTCATTGATTTTCCTTTCAAAATTTAGATCATTCCTTATTCTTTTATTTTCAAATCTTAGGCTCATGATTTCCTCATTTGCATTAGAGAGCTGATCAACAAGGTCGGCTTATTGAAGGGATTGGTTTTAGATTCTATTGTTTCTTCCATCCATCTCTTCTTTTATCTTGTTTCTCTATTCCAAAACTTCACATAACCTTACTGACTAAATTTCTTGTCCTCTTTTCAGCTTTCTTACTTCTTCTTGTAGGGAACCATTCTTTTCTAAGAGTTCTTTGATTACATCATTTTCTTCATCTGAGCTATTTGAAGGGTGAAAGTCTTCAATTATTTCTTCAATTTAGAGATGATCATTCATTTGATTTGCAAGTTCCTTTCTTCTTTTTAGGGGTTGGGAGAGTTTCTCCTTAGCTTTCTTGAGTTGGGAAATGGCCATTTCCAGATCCAACTTTTCATTGTCAATAGCTTTGTCAAGTCTGAATATCCCCATATCCTTGATCTTTTCTCAAGCTATTAAACTTTCTCCTGAGAACCACAATGCTCTAATACCAATTGTTGGAAATATTCAAGACTATGCTAAGTTACTAAGAGGGGAGGGGTAAATCAGTAACTTCTAAAACTTTAACAATTTTCAATTCTTAATCCAATAAATCAATTAGCACTTAATTCATCACATCTAATCTAATTGCATGCATGAGAAACTGAAAACATGAAAGCATCCATAACACTTGAACACAAAGATTTGGTGACCCAGAACCCTTTCAAATAGAAAGTAAAACTAGGGTGGGGATGATACCCACAAACTTTAGTACTATAGCATAAAGTTGGCCTATTAAGGCTTACATTGATCACTTCTAATGATCTGCCCTCTTAAGAGCAATTAGGACTACTAGGTCCACCTTGTGAGAAGAATTACAAACACAATGAAGTATGCACTTGGTAAAGAGATTTGTAAAAGACTATTAGGTCTACCTTGTTAAAGGATTTTGACCGGTTCACCTGTTAGGATGAAGTAGTAGATCTCTAATTTGCAACAAAGTTTGTTGATAGAGATTCCTTAGTGTACTGATCACTTTTTTGTGATAGATTTGTCACTATTGCTGCTTATACTATTATGGCCTTTATAATTTTTTATCTACTGCTATCATAACTTGAACTTTTCACATCTACATTACATTACATATGCTCACACATTTGCATTCTTGTACTTTCTTTCTCTTTCTTACATTGGATATGATACAATACATCACATATATATACCAATCCAAAATACAAAATTACAAAGTCGTCCATGACACAAGTTAACACAAATATTACAAAGTCGACCCACATGAAGATACTCGAGTTCTGCAGACTAACTTGGTGAGGTTTTGATACTCGACATCCACTGTCACTACTTGGCATCATCATGCTCTTGGTAGATATAGAAGCTTGGTCCATACTAATCACTTTCAAGTAGTCTTGAACTCGGTCTACATTGGTGACTTGGTAGATATTGTGCAACTTGAAAAACACTGAATCACTTGGCTACCATGAAGTAGCTTGGTTAACACTGGCTTCACATCACCTAAATTGAGAACTCAGCAGATACTGCAATGCTTGGTAACCTTTGATAAACTTGGTGTACACTGAAATGCATGGTTTGAACTGCTAGACTTCACACTAACTAAATCTTCTTGGTAACTATTGAGATTAGTCTAAAAGACTTGGTAGCAACTGTAGAACTCGATGGCTACTGAATTACATGGAAAACACTATAGACTGTTCAATGAGCTCAGTGGCTATATAGAATCTGAATAAGTGTGTCACTAATAACAAACTTGATTGATATGTCAACAATAAGAAGAAGAAAAGGGATAAAATAAGGCAAGGAAGTCATAACACAAAGATAAAAATTTGCACAAGGATGCATGAAGAAGAGACAGGCAAGTAGTAAACTTGCAACATGAGTCATCATTTTAGAGGGAGATGTTAAACAAAGAAAGAATAAGGTGAAGTCGTGATATTACTTACTAAGTATGAAGTAGTCAATAAAAGATATGATAAGACAAATGCGTTGAAATGGTAAAGTGTTTCCACCAATGCCAAAGGGGGTCATTGTTGGCATATAACTATCAAAAAGCCAAGGAACAAGATTGGTGGAGCTTATTGGTATGACCCGTTACGATCTTTTTGTCATTGATGTCAAGATGAAGATAAAACACCAACTGGTATAAAGTCATGACCGGTAAGGTAGTGTGAGCACATGAGTGCAACTCCAATCCATAGGTGTGATTGGAGACAAGGGAAGATGAGATAGACAGAGAAAGTGAAGCAAATAATCATGCTTAGACAAAATTGTGCTAAGTCACAAGTGTGTGTGGACATGAAGGAAGATGTCAAGTAAGTAAAAAAGATGGTGTGACTAGTTGTCACGAAGAAAGGTTTGAGCCAAGTCGTAAAAACAAAATACAAATGCAAGAAACATGTGATTGACAACATCACAAGGTGGGTGGATCACACATGATATCGTGTAGCTAGAATTGGTGTTGTCACATCAAGTGGACACGAAAGAATTCAATTTGAATTCTTTCCAAGAGAAAAAGCTAGCAAAGTCACAAAACATTTGTGACTTCTATTCATACAAGGTAAATTTGATAAGAACATGTGATAGTGAGAGGAGTTCAAGCTAGACGTAGGCTAGAGAATTCAAATTTTGAATTCTCAGATTAGGATTCAAAGATGAGTAATTGAAGATCATATAAAAGATATTTATTTTGAGAAAGAATATTAGATTGCAAAGTGACAAGGAAAAATGCCACAGAGCTAAGATGACTATAATCTTGAAGAGAAAGGTGAAGAAGAAGAGATAAGAACAAAGTGTGAAGGTAGAGTGTGTTGACAAGAGCTAGTGTGGTGAACAACACATTGAGGAAGTGGGTTGAAGCTAGTAGAGCCAAGCATAGAAGTGAGTGTGTTTGAGTTGCAAAGAGAAGGAGCTGAGCAGGTTACAGACAAGTCCAAGAGCATCAAAATGATCTACATTAATCTAAATGAAGTAGATATTATGTTTAGGTCAATATCTATGTTGTTCTTTGATCACTAAAACAAAAAATTCCACTGAGGGTGGACTTTAACAAGTTCTTTGTATTAAATCTCGTAACAAGGTGGCACATTACTTTGTGTTTTAAGTCCTTTAACGAAGTTTTTCTTAACCAGGCAAGACTGTCATAGGTCTATACTAAATTCCCTGACCAGGTGACACTTGATAATATCTTTGTAATTTTTTGATAGAGATAAGCTCTTGACCAGGCACACTTTCAAAGAGTTCAAGCTTTGTGAGGATCATCTCACACATCGTAGTTTTCACCTTAGTCGAGTTTCCACGAGATAAATCAGTGTTAAGTGATGCTGCTTTTATCTTAATTATTTTTGCTTAATCCTAACCGGTTAAGTTTCAATCATCGGTTACAATAGATTAGTGTGAGGAGAAGATAAGTGAAGAATTTGAAGTTATTAGTAATCTGCCTCCCCCCCCCCCCAGCCCCCCACTTAGTGTATTCATCAATGATAGGACCAATAGTCATGAGGTACATATATAGACATGCCTTGTGGAAGATAAATTGAGAGGATCATTGGTTCCCTCCTCAACGAGTTTTGAAAATTAATAATAATGGTTCTTCTCGAGGAATCTTGCTCATGTTGGTATTGGTGTAGTAGGTCGTGATAGCTCTAGAGATACATTTGGTTTAATTTCTCAACTGATAAGGGTATTCATACGAATAATTTCATAGAGGCTCTTGTTATTTTGTATGTTGTGGAGTGAATAAGTGTTCTTGGCTAAAAAAACTATTATTTGTGAATAAGAATCTCAAGTGGTGGTGACAGTACTGTAAAATGCACAGTAGCTAGATGATGTCAATTGGCACTTAGCTTTAGTTATTAGACAAATCTAGTGCATTTCTCTGAAATCTAATACTTTTATTCACATTCCTAGGGAGTAGAATGAAGTAACAAATTGTCTAACCAAATGAACTTCAAACTATAGGATTGGAATATGATGAATGTCTCACATGTTTGTGTTGAATATATTTTTACCCCTCTTTTAGTGTGAAGATGACTTAATGTTGGATCTCAAAATTCACAACTAAAATTAGATTGGCAAAGGTTTAGTGTCAATGTCATACCCATCTTAAAAGTTCAACTAAAATCATAAATCATAATAGAGTTCAAGTCCTTTAAACAAAACAATATGTTATAGCAATCAATGCTAAATATACAAAATCATGTTTACCGTATAGGGTAAACGGATACCTATCGCATATAGTATAATAAGATATAACACAGAATAGATACTTTATTCATATATGCAATATGCACTCCAATGATTACAATGTGATTATGATGATCTAATTGTCCCTTCCGAACAATGTACATATACTTTCCCGAAGGGGTGACTTAACTATCATGCGCCCTTTTGGATACAATTCTACTAGTTAACTACAATATAGAATTTACCGACAACATCATCCCCCCCCCCAAAAAGTAAAGTCGTCTCCGGACAACAATTACAAAATATCTTAAACAGATTAATAAAATGGAATACATTAATTGTGACTAACAGAATAGATCTTTTTCCATCACATCACATTCACATTCCCCCCATTCCTACACCAAATTGGTCTCCAAAACACGTTGCATCTGTAACCTCTACTAACACAGTACTGTCTCCTTAGTCAATTTGACCTTGATAGCCATATGTGTCGTGTTCTCTACTTCCAACTCATAGGTACGTTGAATCAAGTGTTGCTCTACTGCCTCCAACTAGATGGTCAGCTCCTCCCGAGCTCTCTATGCATCCACCAAGACAGCCTCACGTCCAACACCTACTCTGAATGCCTCAAAGCATAGCACCCCTCTCAAAAGGCTTGCTCCAGTGCTCTCTCCACCTCTGGCAGACAGACACTCCATGCCTATAGCAGCTCCAAGTCTCATCAACTGCTCACACTTATAACTAAAGTAACTGAGGGTCTAGGGGGCAATGCCCCTAGTGGGGTTGAGGGGCAGCGCCCTCATAGGGTCCTGGGGCAGAGCCCCAGGTGCACTCCCTATTGTGGTACAAGGCGAGGTCGAGGGGCAGTGCCCTAGCCACCAAAACCAAATTAGCACCCTCAAACTCACATAGAAGTCCATGGAACACACCATTTTTGTAATTTTCTTCCAATCCCATACTCTTTCTGCCAACTGCTTATATTTTCTTCACTGCTTGTTTATGCCTTTCCCTTTAGTACCATACCTTGTTCATTGTGAACCATTTTGATTTGTTGTCCTTTTTTTCTTTTTTCTTTTAGAACCTCCTATCACCCTTCTTCTATGTTTATTTGGTGGTCATCCCTTGTATCAATTTATGTCGTATAGTCTTGCAATGATGTTTTATAACTTCTCTGTGTTGACCATACAGTGTACAACAACCTCCTTCCCTTCATGTGATTTCGTACAATGAACTTTTGCTAGCTGATGGTTGTACGGTGTCAATTTCTATCTGATAACCATGCAGTGTATTATATACCTACTCTGCAATTCGTACGATGATTATACTCCACATCCGTACGTTGCCCTCCTTGTCCATACGAGATTCACTCCTCTCCTAATAGTCGTATGATGTACAAATTTTAGACCTTACAATACTATAACCTCTCCTTCAGACCGACCTTTTCTTCTTCTTGCTCGTCTGTGCGGGTTGTACGGTATCTACCAACCACGTACAGTATGCTCACACTTGATTTATGCTCACCATACCAAGTGGTGTGGTGGTCTTTCCATCTTGGCTTGCCTTCACGTCCGTACAATATCAACTTCTCATGCTTCCCTTCGTTCGTACAGTGATCTCTTTTGGCTTTCTCGACACCCTATTTTTATAAAGATCGTACAATGCCTAATGCTTCTTATATATCCATACGGTATGCCTTTCCTTTTAGTGATGACTGTATGATATATTCTTCCCTCCAAGTGATGGTCATACGGTATCATTTTATTTCCATTTGCTGGTCGTACGGTACCTTTTCCTTATGTTACTGATCGTACAGTATCTTTCCCTGACTTTATCTCATTGTTCTATTAGCATGTTATGATTTTTCACTGTAGTATTTACTTGTTTTCTTTCTCCTCAACAATCATACTATGAAAATTTTGCACTTATACATTATTTAGACTTATTTATTTTACATATATACATTATTTATTCTCTCAATTGTTTGTCGATGGAGGGGCATTATTTCTTTCATGATAGATTTTCAACTTCGACCCATTCACTGCATTAAGCACTTCCTGTTAAGCGTCTATAATTTTATTATTTTGTTATTGCCCACTTCATGAATTTTATATGACCTGACCCACTTTATTTTAAATTTGTCTAGTTTGATCTCGTTGTGCCCATTATACTTCAACACTAGTTGGCCTGGTTGAGATCTGTCTAACTTCAAGTGCTTGTCATGTCATGCCTTATGCCTATTTTGTGTAACTTCTATTGCCCATTTTGCTTGCAGTCGTCACTCGTCAAGTTTATCTAAATTATATAGTCTTTCCCTCAGGCTTTCCATATCTCCTCACTTGTTTTTTATCATGATTCTTAAACTTGGTACGATGAATTTCGTCAGTTGTCATTGCTTGTCGTCAATAATTGTATTCTTGATTCTAGAACCTTCACTCCATACTACTGAAGTTTTTATTAAGCCCTTCCTCTTTGTTACAATGTGTTTTCCTTACTGCCAACACCTTTCTACTAAATTTGTGGTGTGGTGTACCCTTTTCTTTCTGTGTAGTCTGTTCACCATGTATCATACAGTGGAATCTTTCATTTTGTTGGGTTCGTACAATATGTTCTTCCTCTTGTACTAACCATACGGCATGTTCTTTCCTTTAGCTTCAGCCATAACCACCTTTCCTTCTTTTGCTTCTATGTATTCCTTCAAACATTCATTTTCATCTCCTTTATTACCTTCGTCGACCCTTAACATATTACAACTCGAAAAGAGCTCGTAGTCCTTCATCTGCCAATGGAGTAGATCGTTCACTGAGTCCAAGTCATCATCATTAGACCCTCCTTCCAATCACAATACTCCCTCTTCATCAGGTTCCATTCTCTTCTTCCCCTCGTCGTCCCCTCCACCTTCACCTTCAAAATCCAATGACATTGCCTCCTCACCTATCATCTGTAAGTCAGTTACAAATCTTTGGCCTCTATGTTCCATGGACAAGGCATTTTGTTTCCAATAATGTTTCACCTTCACCTGTACCAGCCAACCCCGTCCAAGGATGGCATCATACTCTTTTCTTTTTAATGGTATGACCACAAAATGCAACAGGAATGGTTGTGTGTTGATAGTTACAGGTTGTGCCATCAAAGTCCCTAAGGGCTTGATCTCATGCTAATCGGCAATGAGTAATTGAAATGTAAGTGGCCACAACATAGGTTATCCCAACTTTTTCCATATATCCTCTGATAGTACATTTACTCTTGACCCTCTGTCAACTATTGTGTCCATGAGTATGGTTCCCAAGATACCCATCTCTACTACTACCAGATGTATTCCCGTAGTGAGTGTCAGTAGCATTGGGTCTATTGCAGTCGCTCCGCTACCATCCTTTCCTGTCTCTTTCATTGCTTTCAGGAGTGATGTCATGTTTAGTATCACCGTTCACAATTGAGGCATTGTAAGAAGAAGGTCATTTAATTTCATAGGAACTTTCATTTGCATTACCTACTTTATAATATTTTGTTATGACAGGTTCCTCTTCAAGGTGTCGGCAATGTCTTTTGCTTGTAATTTTTCCATTTCCATTTGTTTTTTCAACTCCATTTGTGCTTGTTGCAACCTATTCTTTTCTTCCTCTGCATATGGGTACATTGCCTTGTTTGTTTGTTCACAAGTGATCGCTAGTATCTTCTCATCACATGTTTCAATGCTTAACAAGTTCACCCCTTGCTTAGGGCACTTTGAATCCTCATGGTCTCCCAAACCACACCATTTGCACAACAGTTGTGACATTTCCTTCGTGGTAAAGTCTCTGGCGAAGTGCCCCCAAAGCTTGCATGCACAACATTGTATCATCAATCGCCCACTCGAGTTGTATTGTATCTAACTTCGACCTCCATTATTATTATTACCACATCGTCCATGTCGATTATTTTTACGGTATCCTCCAAAGGTTGTGTCATTGTTCGTGTTTGTTGCTCCTACAGTGGACACTTCCTGCATCAATAACACTTTTTGGTGTCCATTTGTCTTCATATTGAATAGGCATTCCTTTGTGGAATGTCCCACAATTTGGCAGATATCGCAAAATTATTTTTTCGAGCAAGAGCCCCTTGTGTGACCCTCCTTACAGTCCGTACACCACAATTCCCCTTTCACCAAGTCAAGATTCTTTTTCAAATTTTTTAATTGCTTCATCATCCGTAGCATATCTTTCTGCAACACTCAAACTTTCTTACTTGATTCTTCATCGTTGCTGCTACTTTCAAAAGATGAATCTTCTAAGTCCAACGATTTGTGCTTCTTTTTGCTCATTTTATGCTCACTCTCTAAATCAATCACCTGATTATATACACCTATGTACAATGTTGGAGGTACAATTTTCATCTTTTTCTTTAGTGTCAGTCGTAGTCCTTCAACAAACCATCTTTTCTTTAATATGTCCGCTGGTTGGATCTCCATCTTCTCCACCAACTCTTTCAGCCTTCTTACATACACATAGATCATTTCATTCTTTCTCACAATTTCATTATCGCCCCTTAGTAGTCATAGCTCTACTTTGAATTCCTTCTTGACATCTATCCATGTAGTTAATTTCTGTGGATTGGCATCCAAAAACCAATCAATCACTACACCCCATAGGGTCACCGAGAACTGTTGGACCCAATCATCCTGGTCCGTTACACCATTCACTGTCCATATCGGATCTATCGTCCCATCACTATTGAACTTCGGCAATTTTTCCTTTGGTCCTATCATTGCTATTTTCTTCTGATTTTGTGGTACTTGTGTTCCCGCGTTGTTTTGAGCACCTGCTTTGTTCTAAACACCCACGTTCTGCACAAGCGCATTGCTTCAAACAACTGCCCTGCTTTGGACAACCACGTTACCCAGTGAGAAAAGATCTTCCGCAAGCAAAGTTGTTAGATTCTCTGTCTGTATCCATTCGTCGAGTGTATAGAGAACGAAGAGTTCACTCCACATTCGTGCTCCTTCGGCACTTCAAGCCGTGCGAGTTACTTCCCTTTCGATCGGATTCTCTACCCTCAATGTATACAAGTTAGGGAACTCCTCCCTTCTCTCTTCCACCAAATTCAGTCATTGTCTAGTTTCTTCGAGCAATTCCTCAGCACTCCTCGATCTGTTAGGTGAATGCACTCCCTCCATCTGTGCTCCTTCACCCCCTCGGTGTCCATCGATAAGCTACTGAAATTTCTGTCTGCGTTCTGCCTATTGTGCTAAAACTAATACTTCCTATGTTGGGCATATCTCATCCTTATTTTTTATCTTATTTTTATCTTTATTAAGCAAATTCGGCATTAATCTTCATAACACTTCCTTTGTTCTAGGTTCGACTGGCAACGGCTCCAAATGTTTACCAAACAAGATAAATGGATACTTATCACATGTAGTACAGTAAGATATAACACAGAACAGATACTTTATTCATATACACAATATGCACTCCAATGATTACAATATGATTATAATAATCCAATAGTTCCTTTCAAATGGTGTACATATACTTTCCCGAAGGGGTGACTCAACCATCACGCACTCTTTCAGATACAATTCTACCCATTGGCTACAATATAAAATTTACCAACAACAAATCATATATTGAATAACTGATTTGATCCTTTCTTTTGTTATAGAGTTGTATTACAGGATTTCATCTCAGTAAATCTTGGCCCTTAAAATGAGATCTAACATGTCACCGAAAAATTACCAACCAGCCATGAATCATTAATGTTGGAAATTTCGTTCTATCAATCAATGAATCTTTCCACCAAAAATACTGCCATTAAATGCATTGCTACCAATAAACCACAACTAATTGATATAATACAGAAACAAAGCATAGAATTCCCCATTGAACCACCTTGAACTAAACATGTATATTGACCCAAAAAATCACATATAATGATCAACATTTATGTTCCCAAAGTTTTTTATTATGTAACAAAATTCATTTCAAGATGCATAAATTCTCTCATCAATATCTGATGCTTGTGGTGATGACTTTATTCAAACTGTGATGATTTTGGTTTTGTGCTTGGTCATTTAAAATCAAATCCTTTCAATTTGGATGTCTTCCAATTTATATCACTCTCAGTACTCTATAAGCCAAGAAAGAAATCTTTTGTCTTGGTCACATGAAATGTTGCTTCGATGTCCTACATTCAGCAATCTTCTACTAATTCAATTCATCCCTTTGCAGACAAAGTTATTCAAACTCCATGGATAGA
Organism: Cupressus sempervirens; assembly: GCA_028749045.1. Taxonomy (NCBI): domain Eukaryota; kingdom Viridiplantae; phylum Streptophyta; class Pinopsida; order Cupressales; family Cupressaceae; genus Cupressus; species Cupressus sempervirens. The sequence continues at coordinate 824,317,017 of CM053786.1, forward strand.
CAATGCTATGTGGTAATTTACATGCCATTCAATCAATCCACCCAGGATCACGCTTGTCTAAAACATCTTCAATAAAAGAAAGTCTACTGACAAATACAAAATTACTCTGTTGCCAATAATCAACTCCCCCTCAATAACTAACATGCATTCCAATGTCAATTTATACAATAAAAAGACAAAAGAAACAGCATTGAAGAGTGACAATTAATGAGCAGTTCATCTTCAGAGATGAAAAGATTCAGAAGGCAGATTAGTAAAATTGACTACCTAGATAAGTCGGTGACAAAAAATAGTTTGAGTAGAATATTCAATTAATTATACACATTTACAATGTTTCATTTGTATAAGTCTGAAATGTCCAACTCAAGGAAAAAACCATCAATCCACCCAGGATCACACTTGTCTAAAACATCTTCAATAAAAGAAAGACTACTGACAAATACAAAATTACTCTGTTGCCAACAATCAACTCCCCCTCAATAACTAATATGCATTCCAATGTCAATTTATACGATTAAAAGACAAAAGAAACAGCAATGAAGAGTGACAATTAATGAGCAGTTCATCTTCAGAGATGAAAAGATTCAAAGGCAGATTAGTAAATTTGACTACCTAGATAAGTCAGTGACGAAAAATAGTTTGAGTAGAATATTCAATTAATTATACACATTTACAATATTTCATTTGTATAAGTTTGAAATGTCCAACTCGAGGAAAAAACAATTGGCATTAATGTTCATACCTGCATACACAGCAGCATCTCCACTTACAATTAAGGTGGTGAATCAAGGGGAGGAAGAGGTACTGTGGACTATCACTCAATAGCAACCTTCTGTAGTGAAAAAAGGGTGAAAGTGTATAATTAAAAGTTGATAGAGGCTGATAAAGCAAAAAAAATTATGAAGCAATATAAATCAAAAGTTGATAAAGATGACCTTGTCCTGAATGCAAGAGGTCCATTTACATCAATGAATGTGTCTTCCCCGTAAGAAGAGGCAAGCTTAGAAGTTACATTCAAAATTCTACAAGCCTATATAGGCTGGAATATATTGTTTCAAAAAAGGGTTCCACAAGAGGAGGTTAATCATCAATTAAACAAATCAATGAAGTAATATGAACATCTGCATTGAAATCTCCTAAAACATGAGAATAGTATCCTCCATTAATGACTATAATAGTTGAACATGAAATTGCTCTGCAAAAGAAAACCAACATCCTCCAAAGAGGCATCCCAAATAGGTGTCTCTTCAATAAGGAGAAGAAGGTCACCATTGGCTAAATCACAAGCTGGAAGAGTCACTGACATAGCAAAAGCAAATGAAAGCCCATAGTAAATCAACAATGGGTGGAGATTCATTTGTTTTGATTAAGGTAAACACTTCCAACAGGAGCTATGAACCAGATATGGGTTTTGAAAGTACCGCAGAACCATATACAACAAAATCAATAAGGAAATGGAACAAGGCCCAGATCCAAACATAAAATGGCCAAAAAGGTGAGCCAAACTTGTCTTGCTAAAAGGCAGAAACCCATAAAAACAACGGGAACAGGAAAGACTAGCAAAAGCTATAGACTGAACAAAGAACCAGAGGTCTGTTTTGAAAACAATCCAGAACCAACTACAAGTCTAGCATCCAGTTGAGGCTGTTTGTAACCAACTCCAAAGCAGGCAATGATGGGATGGAATGTCCAAATAAGAAGTATCAGCTAAAGAAATCTCAAACATAGCTTCAAGTTTTCTTTCTAACCTTACAAGGAATCCCTTTGCCACATCAATGTGATCATTTTCCATGGTTTCCAGATCTTATCCACCAAAGGTAGATGACATCCAAGGTATGTCCTAACCAACTCTGAAGAAATATTATTCTCAACAGAGGAGGTTTCAAACGAAGCTTGTTCCATATGGAAGGAATTTAAAACCTTGTCAATTGTAATATCCCCATCCTTAAACCTTATAACAAGATAACAATAAAATACATGCAAGCAATGGGTGGCAGATCTTGAACACCTCCAGGTAGTTAGTGAATAGAGATTGACAATTTGTACATAGCATTTAGAAGTTCAAGCAAGTAGTTTTACATATTTTCCCAGGAAATCAAGTACCATCAAGATCTTATCAAGGAAAATCATCTTATTAATAAGAATTCATGCTTTTCCTATCAAACATTGAAGTAAAGCACAAAGACTAAGATGCAGTATTGAGAACAAGTTATATGCTCAGTCACCCATTCACATGATCAAGGAATGAAGACTTGAGACCATAAAAATATTTGGTTTCATCAATTTCAAATACCTTTTTTCAGGAATACACACAAATAAGATCCGGATATTGAGCTCACATAATGTCAAGTATGACAATTTGTTTTGCCACCAACCTTATCAACATGTAGATCATGATTTTACCAACCAGTGAGATAAACATAATAAAGAGTAAACCCATAATATGGCATGTTCATAAGATGGCATCCCATGTCAATCTCAAGATAATATGATGCATACTAAAGACTTGGGATTGAGCTGGCAATACTTTAGATCATAAGATTGCTTCCATGCAGATACATACATATAATAGCAGATATTAATGATTACACGGCACAAGGAGAACTCTTATATGCACCGAACATATATAAGGCAATCCACATTGATATCATCTCCAATTATTCAGAAGCAATATGATGTAGCAACCATTATAATAACCATAACATCCATCAATTATTATCACTGCTGAAGAAGCTGATCATTTTGCAATAACTGGTAATGTTAATCATGAAGTACCAATCAGCAACATATAGATGCCATCCACCATGTGTGTTAAGCGGGAATTAGTATTGCTTAACAACTGATCAGGGATTTATTAATCTATTGATAAGTTTCAATGAACAGCAACTGCCAATTATACTTAACAATGCAAAGACGGGGATTATGCAAAAAAGTGTGATTGTACAAATAAAAAATGTTCATGGAAAGGTGTAATTGAGAATGACTAATTAATCATTACACAAAGGGTGCAAAGAAGGGACATTTCTCATCATGAAGATAGATATATGAAGAGGATCAATACTCCATAATCAAATCATTATTTCCTTCTAGTCATCCATATTCAGATTGTTCATTTCATCAGCTACCTGACAATATTAGTTGCATACATTTAAAGCTAGCAATCAGGAACAGCACCATCACCAGAAATATAATCGAAAACAGCAATAAGCATTAGAGGGGAGACTTAGAGGACAAATTATCTAAGATATTCATTGTATCAGCATAATACTTGCATATTATCATATATTGCTAAAGATGTTAATTTTATCAGGTTAATTTTATCATATTATCACATATTCAAATAGCAGATCATAGCTTAATATTCTTATAATAAGTGGTATATACTATATAAGATTTATAAATAAGTGTTATAAATAAAGTATTTAATTAGTAGAAGTCCCTTGCAACTGAATTGTAAGTAAATAGTCCCTTATCCTTAAGAGTTTACATAAGGGGGCACTACATCATTATGGTATCTCCCAGTGGTTTTTAGCATCTTCCCTTGATAACGAGGTTGAGGACTGTTTACCGTATGGATTAATTAAGCAACGCACACAGGAAATCGATACGAACACCGAACAGCAAACAGCAGAACTATTATTATTATTCGCATATGCCAACAGTACATCATGCTTTTCTCATCGGATCATGACAAGATGAATACAATGCTTCCCGAAGGGGTTATAAATACTTTCCGACGAACCTTCGCGAAGGTATCCGTCGGCCAGATACATCATGTCCGCTACAAACTATTCACCGTTGGCTACATAACAAGAACTTTCCCCGAAGGGACCCGTCGGCCGATACACAATTTCCTTTCTGAAGGGACCCGTCGGCCGATACACAATTTCTACCGACGACATCATTCCCCCCAAAAAAGAAAAGTCGTCTCCTGACGACTACAAAACAAAACTCAAACAACTAATACAACAATATTGATCTGCCATATTACTTCCACATTCATCCCGTTGCATCTATAGCCTCTGCTAACACAATACTGTCTCCTCAAGCTGACCTTGATAGCCACCTGTGCTGCTTTCTCTGTTTTCAATTCCTCGGTACCCTGAGCCAAGTGTCGCTGCACTGCCTCCAACTGGATGATCAGCTCCTCCCGAGCTCTCTACGCATCCACCAAGACAGCCTCACAGCCAACACCTGCTCCCACTGCCTCTGGTACACAGAAGGTCCATGCCTGCAGCAACTTCAATTCCTCTCAACTGGTCAGACTCCCACGACTGATATCTGCAACGACTGGGGGTCCAGGGGGCAACGCCCCCGGCGGGGTCGAGGGGCAGCGCCCTCGCGGGGTCCTGGGGCAGCGCCCCGGGTGCTCGCAGTACAGGGCGGGGTCGAGGGGCAGGGCCCCTCGCCGCCAAGACCAAATTAGCACTTCAAAACCCACACAAAAATGCACGGAACACACCATTTCTGTCATTATCTGCCGATTCTGCACTCTTTCTGGCAACCACAGATGCGTCCCCTTCCCTTTGGCATCATCTGTCACTCATTCTGAACAACTTGATTCTGTCGTCGTTTTTTTTTTTTTTTTAAAGAAAACCTCCTGTGATCCTTCTGTGATGAAATCCGTACGGCTTCCAACTTGACACAATCTAGATTCCAATCTGCTTAAAAAACCGTTCTGCAATATCCCACCGTCTTGAAAAATTCGTACAATGAAAATAAACAAATTTTGGCTCTAGAAACCGTACGTTAATCTTCTGAGGCTATCAAATTTCGTACGTTACCCTTCTGAGGCTGTCAAAATCCGTACGGTGGTTTCAGTGTAACTTTTAAAACCGTACAATGCAAGAAAAATCCGTGCCACGGCAAAACCATACACCAACTTGATGATGGAACCCGTACATTGTCGTTAAAATCCGTACGTTGTCTTTAAAAACCGTACAGCAAGCATGGAATCCGTACGTTGCTCGATCACAAAAATCCGTACGCTGTCTCCACAATCCGTACGGCAACCGTGAAAATAATCGTACAAGAACTGGCTTTAAAATCCGTACGGTAACTTTGCTGCTAAAAACCATACGGTATCTGCAACTTAAAAACCGTGCATTGCTTTCTTATAATAATCCGTATGGTGAACCAATAAATTTCGTACACTGCATCATCATTTTAAAATCCGTACATTGAGCTGGAAAATCCATACACTTCCTCCAAAACCGTACGGTGAATAAGTTAAATCCGTACGATGCTGTCTCCTGCAAATATGGAAACGTACGGTTTCGTATGGTACTTTCCAAAATCCGTACGGTACTTCCCCGAAACCGTACGGTGCTTCCCAAAAACCGTACGGTGCTTTCTTTTTCCCTTTTTTTTTTTTTTTTTTTTGAAAATCTCTCTTCTGGAACAATTATCTACAATATTTACATATATACAGTACTTACAGTCTTCTCTCAGTTATTCATCCACGGGGGTGCGTTACTTCTTTCATTGCAGACATTCAACTTCGACCTCTTCACTACATCGAATACTTCCTTTCGGTCTAGCATCCACTGTTTTATTGCTCTGTTATTGCTTACTTCCCGCATCTGGTATGGCCCGACCCATTTAATTTTGAACTTGTCTGGTTTGATCTTATTCTGATCGTCGTACAACACCCACTGTCCGAGTGGAAACCTGCTACGCCTGTTCTGTGTCATCTCCATATCGCCCAGTTTGTTCCCAAAGCTCCGTACCATGGACTCCGTCAACTGCCCCTTCTGGCCGCCAATAACACTTTCACTCTGTACTGCTACAACTTTTATTGAGCCCTTCCTCTTTGTTGCCTTTGCAGACGGTATCGTGTGTCTTCCTGGCTGCCGGTACTTTTCTGCTATATTTGTGGTTCGACGTAATACTTTCTTCCGGTGCAGTCGTACAGTAGAATCTTTCCTTCTTTTGGGTTCGTACTATATGTTCTGTCCTTCAGCTTCAGTAATATCCGCGTTTTCTTCTTCGGCTTCTCTATGTTGCTTCGAACATTCATTTCTTCCTTCGGCTTCTCCATGTTCCTTCAGACATTCATTTCCTCCGTCGATTTCTCTGTGTTCCTTCGGACATTCATTTCCTCCTTTCTTACCTTCGTCGATCCTTAGCATATTACAACTTGGAAAGAGCTCATAATCCTCTATCTGCCAGTGGTAAAGACCATTTACTGAATCTAGATCATCATCTCCTTCCAATCATAGGACTCCCTCCTGATCGGGTTCCATACTCTGCCTCCTCTCATCATCTTCTCCTTCGGAATCCGACGATAGAGCTTCTTCTCCAACCATCTGAGTGTGTAGATCAATGACATACTTCCGGCCTTTGCTTTCAAGTGATAAAGTATTTTTCTTCCAATCATGTTTTACCTTGGCTTGTATCAACCACCCTCGGCCCAGAATGGCATCATATCCTCTCCGCTTCAGTGGGATCACGACAAAGTCCAACAGGAACAGTTGTGTTCCAATCGTCACTGGTTGTGCTGTCAGGACTCCCAATGGCTTGATTCCATGTTGATCGGCCGTTAGCAGCTGGAATGTAGGCGGCCATAATGTCGGTTGTCCCAACTTTTTCCAAGTGTCTTCAGGCAACACATTAACACCGGACCCTCCGTCCACAATTGTTTCCGTCAATACAGTCCTGAGAATTCCCATTTCGACGACTGCTGGATGGCGTCCGGATGAGAGGGCTAACAACATCGGATCTTCTGCACTTGCGCCACTTTCCTTCTCCTTTTTGTGCACTGTACTTGCTCCACTTTCTTGCTTCCTTCCATGTTCTCCTGGTAGTTGAGCAGCGGGAACAATGTTTGTGAGTGCCGATCGGAGCTGAGGCATAGTGAGCAACAGATCACTTATCCTGACAGGTATCTCGGCTTGCAAAATTTGCCGGACAATGTTCTGTTCTGCGCAGTTCCGTACGGAAGTACTCGGCGTGTCCTTCAGGTGTGCCGTTTCTGCCTGTGTTGCTTTCTGGATCTCTACCCGTACTTCTTCCAGTCTCTTCTTTTCTTCCACCGGGTCGGGGTACACTTTTGCTTGCTTCCGTTTGATGGCCAAAACCTCTTCTTCGTTCGTCCCGACGGTGATCAAGTTTACTCCCGACTTCGGACACCTAGCATCTTCATGATCACCAGGTCCACACCATCTGCATAACAACTTCGGTGTGTTCGCTGTTGTACACTCTCGGGCGAAATGACCCCACAGATTGCATGCGCGGCATTGAACTATCGGCCAACCATTCGCATCATACTGAATTCGACTCCTTCCCCCATTGTTGTTGTTGCCACCATTGTTGTTATTGCTGTTGTTGTTGTTTGGACCGCGCTGGTTATTTCTATATCCGCCTGATGTGGCACCTTCCCAACTGGTGTTCCCGTTCCCTCCTGACGGGGATGCCTCCTGTGACAGGAACACTTGCTGCGGTGTTCTTGTTTTTAAATTGAAAGGGCACTCCTTTACCAAGTGTCCCAGGATCTGACAGATTTCACAAAATTGATCTTTCGGGCAGGATCCCTTCGTATGGCCTTCTTTCTTACATTCTGTGCACCATAGGTCACTGCCCTTAGTTTCCTTGTTCATGTTTTTGAATTCTTTCATTATCCGCATCATGTCCTTCTGGAGAGCACGGACTTTCTTGCTGCTTCCCTCGTCATCGTCGCTGCTATCTTCTCCTGAAGGCTCATCGTCATCTGAATCCGACGAGCTGGTCTTCTTCTTCTTCTTTGTCTTCTGGTCACTTTCGAGGTTCATTGCTCGGTTGTAAGCTTCGATGTATGTCGATGGTGGCACGATCTTCATCTTCTTCCGCAGCTTCGGGTGAAGGCCTTCAATGAACCATCGTTTCTGTAACCCGTCAGCTGGCTTATTCTCCATCTTACTGATTAAGTCCTTCAACCTCCTGGCAAAGACCCGTACAGTTTCATTCTTCTTTTGCTTGGTATTGAATATCTCTGCGACAATTTCATTGTCATCACGCAAAAGTTGAAATTCTGCAATGAACTCCTTAATGTTATCCCAACTATTCAATTTTTGTGGATCAGCATCAGTAAACCAATCAATGGCAACACCCCGTAGGGTTGCGGGAAATTGTCTGATCCATTCGTTTGTATCTGTTATGCCATTTGCCCTCCAAATCGTTTCACATGTTTTACAATGTCGAATGGGATCAGCTGCTTCATCACCATCAAATTTAGGTAATTTTTCCTTCGGACCTGCCATTATTACTGTATGTCGAGGATTTTGTTGTGTACCTGCGCTGTTTTGCACTCCAGCATTGTTTTGAGCACCCACGCTGTTCTCGACACCCGCGCTATTCTGGACACCCGCGCTATTTTGCACACCCGCGCTGTTTTCTGCTTCCGCGCTGTTTGGTGAAGAAGAGGGTTTGTCAACCGTAGCTGTCCGTTCCGAAAGTATATCTCGGACGAAGAGGTCACTCCACGCTCATGCTCCTTCTGCACTCCGAGCCGTGCGAGTCGATCTGCTTCCGTCAGGATTCTCTTCCCGTGGCGTATGCAGGTTCAGAAACTCCTCCCTCGCTTCTTCCACCAAATCAAGCCGTTGTCGAGTCTCCTGCAACAATCCTTCCGCACTCTTGCTTCCGTCAGAAACCTTCTGAAACCTCCTTCGACGCTCTATCTGCTGAGCCAAAATTAAATTTTCCTGCGCAACGCGTATGTCATCTTTTTCCTTTAGCTTCCTCTTGTCTTTGTTCAACTGATTTGGCATTTAATTCATCTCCGCCTGCCTGCGTGCCAAATCCATCGGGCAACGGCGCCAAATGTTTACCGTATGGATTAATTAAGCAACGCACACAGGAAATCGATACGAACACCGAACAGCAAACAGCAGAACTACTATTATTATTCGCATATGCCAACAGTACATCATGCTTTTCTCATAGGATCATGATAAGATGAATACAATGCTTCCCGAAGGGGTTATAAATACTTTCCGACGAACCTTCCCGAAGGTATCCGTCGGCCAGATACATCATGTCCGCTACAAACTATTCACCGTCGGCTACATAACAAGAACTTTCCCGAAGGGACCCGTCGGCCGATACACAATTTCTACCGACGACATCTGGATTAATTAAGCAACGCACACAGGAAATCGATACGAACACCGAACAGCAAACAGCAGAACTATTATTATTATTCGCATATGCCAACAGTACATCATGCTTTTCTCATAGGATCATGATAAGATGAATACAATGCTTCCCGAAGGGGTTATAAATACTTTCCGACGAACCTTCCCGAAGGTATCCGTCGGCCAGATACATCATGTCCGCTACAAACTATTCACCGTCGGCTACATAACAAGAACTTTTCCGAAGGGACCCGTCGGCCGATACACAATTTCCTTTCCGAAGGGACCCGTCGGCCAATACACAATTTCTACCGACGACAAGGATATGCCTCATCAAACTTGACCTTAAGAAAGTGCACTTTTCCATGAATGTCGTGGTATAACAAGGAGAAATGTAAAACACTGTGGAAGTGGTACAGCTGAGAGGTTGCAAGATGAATTTTGTGAGATCATCAATGATAATGAACTAGCCAATATCATCAGCAAGACCATGAATAAAACTTTCATCTCAGTACTCCAGACGGAGCTCTTGGAGACAAACCCAAATAGGACTGTGTCAATCTTTATAGCATCCAACTAACAGACCATCCTTTTCAATGAAGAAACGTCTTACCAAGAAACCAAGGTCCTCCTTAAAGAACATTGGTGCAGTCCTCAATGGAATGGAAGGAGAATAAAAGGAAATCATTTAACAAAGCCAACACACTAACCAAACCTGGAGCGACCAACATTTGGACACTAAGCAGCAAATAAGATCAATGTTTGGTCTATGACCAAGGAACCTCCCAATAAGATCATAACACAAAACAATTAAAGCTTTTTCCACCCACACGTTGGGATTGAAAAAAACAGTCCTGAAGAACTGAAATGGGGATATACTAGGTTTCCACAGATTGTATATAAGGGATATCAGCTTCAATATCATAAGCAACACAGGAAGGAACTATTAAGATAATATCTTATACTTTCTATAATAGTCAACTACTTGTCTGTAGTCCGTCTTTCAGTCTAGATAGGAATGTTTCCTATCCCGTCTCTTTTTTCTTCAGTCCAGATAGGAATGTTTCCTATCCTGTCTCTAGTTTTGTTTCTAATTTCGTCTTCAGTCTACATTGTTTCTTTTAGAAACAACGTCCTTGTAATTCTTTATAAGGAACACATTTGTTCCTCTGTTAATAAATCAATCATCCGGAAATCCGTTAATCTGCCAACTCTTCTTGAATCTTGTAACATGGTATCAAAGCTATTACTTATATTTTTTCGAAAAAATTTATAATTTCTTCGTGAAATTATTTGTTTAAATTTTTTCAAAATTATTTCTGTTGAATTTCTCTAAAACCCGCTTAGGGTTTTCGGCCTAGAGAAATTCCCGAACTCGTGTCTGCCTGTGTTTGTTCAACACACTCTAGCCCCATTCGTCCATGCACATCGATCCTTGAAGAAAAATCTGCCATTTTTTATCAAGAAATCTGAAGTTTTTTCAAGCCTTTTTCAGCTAGGGCCTTTTTTTTCGAAACCCTAATTTTTAGGGTCGAAAAAATATTTTGTTTGCAGATTTTTGGTGGGTTTTTCGAGAGCTCAACTGGGTTGTCGTCCGTTTGTTCTGGGTGCCTCGATTTTCGAGCCAGTGGATCCAGAAAACGACAGCAAATTCCTTCTAGGTTTTTCGAGCTCTCTTCTGGGTCATTCTCTGATTCTTTTGGGTCTTTCATATTTTTGCCTCGAAGAACGTGCCTTCACAGATTTTCACAGTTTTTCATTGAAAAACGTGCCATGGCATCTCTGACAAATATTCTGCTCGAACATAATTCCAAATTCAATGGTCGCAATTATGGAACCTGGAAGCAGTGCATCATCGCAATCTTCAATTATCGAAACACCGATCAACTTGTTCTGGGTGTTAGGCAGCCTCCGACTTCTCCGGGTCCTGATCAAGGCGAAGCTACATTTTTCACCTTCTGAATCTGTTTCTGTTTTTTATGGGTTTGTTGATTTTCTCCTCAAAAATCATTTCAAGTTCTCTGTAATACGCAAGGTTGCGTGAGATTCTAGGTTTGTTGATTTTCTCCTCAAAAATCATTTCAAGTTGTCTGTAATACGCAAGGTTGCGTGAGCTTCTGGGTTTGTTGATTTTCTCCTCAAAAATCATTTCAAGTTGTCTGTAATACGCAAGGTTATGTGAGATTCTGGATTTTACCGTTTTTCCCACAAAAACGAAGTTTTGTAATTACAACTTATTTTGAGTCATAGCACTCTTCTGGCAAAGCTTCTTGGTTTCAGCATTCTGTAGATCCAGGGAGGGTCTCAGTTATCACAGAATGTTCCGACATCCGTACGTTGAACATTAAGGGAGGGTATTAAGATAATATCTTATACTTTCTATAATAGTCAACTACTTGTCTGTAGTCCGTCTTTCAGTCTAGATAGGAATGTTTCCTATCCCGTCTCTTTTTTCTTCAGTCCAGATAGGAATGTTTCCTATCCTGTCTCTAGTTTTGTTTCTAATTTCGTCTTCAGTCTACGTTGTTTCTTTTAGAAACAACATCCTTGTAATTCTTTAAAAGGAACACATTTGTTCCTCTGTTAATAAATCAATCATCCGGAAATCCATTAATCTGCCAACTCTTCTTGAATCTTGTAACAGGAACAAGAACCAACTCTTGGGTAGTGAGACACTTGAACCATCTTTGAAAAAAGGAGAGAGCCCAAAAACCATTATACTCACTCCAGCACCAAGACAAGAAGGAATAGGTTCTTTGACCTCGCCTTGTGCAAAATACCACATTTCTACTGGCTAGGATCACATAGAGGGTAATTCACACACAACTTATCCCCAACAAAGCCCGCACAAGACATCCACCACATGCCCGTAAGAAATTGTTAGGGGTGCAAAGGCCAACATCAAGAGAAGGAAGCCCCTATTTAGATGAAAATCTATTGAGAGGGCATGTTCTTCCAGCACCTACGCAGTTTTAGGGATTTCTTCTCCTTATGTTCTCTTGCATCCTGATGATGGATCATGAAGTGTGCTTCTAAATGTTGATGATAAAAATTGTTCACACAATCGAATCCAGAAAAACTATCACAGAATTCATATGAATTGTGGAAATCTAATAGCTTTGATTTTAGGGACATAAAATAACAAAAACAAGTACCAAAAAGCCTAGCCTCAAGGAGGAGGTCCAACAAAAGTTCAACATCTTCCACAACATCCTAGAGAGCCTTGTCGTCTACATCAACATTCCATTCTTCCTTCCAAATATGAAACTCTTATAGTCACTCTAGTTCCTGCTCATTTTCTCTTCATTAGTGAGGATTCAATTTCTAGAATATTCGTTGTTAGAATCAAATGTATCATTTGAAAAAATATCATCAACGTAACCACGAATAGAAGCAAGAATTTCCAAAGAGTATCCAAATAATTGTTGAAATGCTATCTGGGCAATAGGTCACCCAATGTGTGCAATCTAATGCACCAATTCAATGGAAATAAACAACAATGTGATCACAGACCATGCCATATTTATTTTATTATTTCAAATGCTTGTCATTTTCAATTAGCTGAGAAACTTGTCCCAAAGTATTGAAACAGTGGTCTCTTCAAATGAGACAGTTATCTATATATATCTGCCATGAGTGGTAATTTTATCAAACCGATAAAAATACAAGAAATAGTTGTCATTTCAAGTATGCTTACAACAGTGTACACTAAAAAGAGAATGCTTTGGCCAAAAATATTTTGCCTTACAGCCTCAGGTATGTGTTATAGATGACACTAAATAGAGCTATGTAACCTCCTAAAATGCTCTTTCTTTAAAAATATTTCTATATAACCTCCCATATAGCCTCCTAAATTGTTGAAACAGTGTCTGAGAAATAGGTGGTCATTCGATGCGTGCAATATAATGTACCAACACAATGGAGACGATCAAAAATGTGATCGCAGACCATGCCCATATATATTTTGTTATTTGAGATGCTCGTCATAGTCAATTAGTTGAGAAACTTGTCCCAAAATATTGAAACAGTGGTCTGTTCAAATGAGAAAGTTATCTATATATACCTAGCATGAGTGGTAATTAGATAAAATACAAGAAATAGTTGCCATTTCAAGTATGCTTACAACAGTGTACACTAACAAGAGAATGCTTTGTCCAAAAAATATTTTCCATACAGCCTCAAATATGTGTTGTAGATGACACTAAATAGTATTACATAACCTCCAAAATCACTCTTTTCTTTTAAAATTTATAATCCGGTACTCAATTGGGTGCGTAAATAAACAATTGTTGGATTTATATATAATAATTGAACTACAAAATAAGTACTCTGGCCAAAAAACTGCATGCTACTGATTTGTCAACTGCTCATGCTGCATCTGGAAATCTGCCAAAAAATATACTTCGCAAAATTATTCTCGGAAATACCTCATTACAAGATCTCAAAGGTAGCTCTCCTTAACCATATAATTTGTAAATTATTCTCAGAGTTATACCCATAATGTTGAAAAATCCTAACATTGTCCAATGTTAACTGCCCGCATCCAATAAATGTCGTTCAATTGTTAAGGGTCTTCCATTCTGGCACTCATGCACATAAACCAATAAAAATATGCAAAAAAAAAAATTGTGAAATTCTAAAGATCAATTATAATAAAAGTGCACTCCAACTCACATGATTTGGACACTCAATGTCCAATTGATAACTTGGCAAGCATGACAAGGGTAGCCAACTGTAAACAGCAGAAATTGGACATCCATGTGGCAAAATAAATAGAAAATGATTGGATGGCTTCATAGAGCACAGAGAAATATCAAGGTACAAATAGAAAATTATGAAATCCAAGTCACAATGGTAGAGAATATGGTAAACCATAAAAGTACCCAATGTGTAATCTACAAAAAGAGTTGATTTATTTTCCATCAAAAGACTGATTGTGGTAATAAGATTTAAGTTCCATGGCATTTCAGGACGTGGATGAAGACGAAAAGTGATGGCAATATATAAATTTAATATAGATGATTTTGTTTAAATATCAATATATTTTAGAGAGAGAGAGAGAGATGACAATAATTGATAAGTACAATATCAATATGTAAAAAAATCATGAGAGCGGTAACATAACAACATATAAATTTCAACATAGTATATCTCAAACATAAAAATACCAAGGTCTATGAATATCCAAATGTCTCAAATGGCAAAATACCATGGTCTATCAATATTGGAATGTCTCAAACATTAATATATAATAGTCTATGAAACTTAGTCTGATTTAGGCGATCAAAATCCAAAGACTTGGAACCATCTAAATCACTATCATTCTCTGCCCAAAATGGATTATCCAATGGCAGCCCAACCATTCCTAGTTGCACTTCCTTCTCGCTAATCTGCCTAACATTGTCACAATGAGAACCATCACATTGTTAGAGTGTCGATTCTCAGTAGTCTGTCAGTCCTGAAGTTTCATGGCACGATGAACTACAATTAGTTTTCAAGTTCATTTTGAGGTAAGTTTATCTCTCTTAATGAAGTGGATGAAGCCATTGGTGTACCAATTCCTCTCTCCAGCACAGGAACTAGCAATCTGTAAGAGAAACCAAATGGCAGATAGTTCCAACTCTTGTGTGTTCTTGCAATGAAATATCCACCATATAATGGAGATTTTTGTGTAATTGTGGCCCCATCCCTCCTAGCCTCAAATTTATTGAATGTAGGGTCTTGACACTTGGTGAATTGAAGCCACTATCACAAAGAATGGTCGCCTACTCATTTCCATACATTTCTCAAAGAGTTGTTGTAAGCCCCTGCATCACCTCATCATCCTTAGAAGGAAGCATTCAGCCAAGTGTAGGTTGATACCACTTCAAATTAAGAGCATAGGGAAGCATGTGAAGAGGATTGTTCATTGAGTTTCACCTCTTTGTGACAAATAACCTACTATGTTCCTCATCAAATTGCAATTCAAGATCCTTGTTACAAATCGCTTTCATCATTTGATCAAGCATGCTATCAAAAGTCTCTTAGTTCTCTTCTAGGCTAAGAGAGTTTGTATCTGCTTGTATCAGATCACCTCCAAAGCTATATATACAATAGAGCAAATATACCTGCAAGCAACATTTAATAATTAAAACTTTTAAAATGCAACATCAAACAAAGTACAAGCTCAAATAAATTAAATTTTCTTACTTGATATTGGACCAGCAATTGTCATTAAGTACTCTTTCTCAGGCCACCTTCCCTTATTTTGTCTTTTGATTAAGCCCACATTTTCCGATCTCCACAAACAGCCATGGATTTTTAGATTATCCTACACCTCCAACATCCTCTCCAAAAAATAGAATTGCTAGCCTATCTAGCCTCAACTAGTTTGAGCTGGAATTCTTTCTTTGACTAAGACCAAAATAGTACAAGTGAAATACAAGCATTTGCACATCACCAGCCTCTACCACTACTATCTTCACCTAATATATTATTCCAATGTTTTTTAAAGCATGTGCACAACATCAAGTCCATAAAATATTTGTAAGCAATCTCAATCATCAAACCAGATAACTTACAAACACAAGTTGAATACATCACAACTTGCACAACATTAGAAGGCCCAACCTTCCAACCTCCTTTATGGCCTCCTTCAAAATGACGAACTAGAAATTAACATCCTTAAGTTTCCCAGGAAACTCAATAGCTCCGAGAAAATATGAACCAGTAAGGCATGTAGCAATAACATTAATGAGCGGCCTATCTCAAACATCATTCCACCCATCCATGACAATGAAAAGCCAACCCTAATCTATGTTTGCTTCATTTCTCTATCATCATGTCCACTTTTGAATACTGTTTGTGAAGCGAATTGTTATGCAATCTATGTAATGTGGGCATAAGAGGGTCCAACTATCAATACATCTGTTGACATAGTTTTGAAATAAGGGGACCTTCCTGAACAAAATGGAATCGAATGCGCATAAAAAAAATTGGCCACTATATCATTGGCTTGATTATGTATTTTAATATTCATCAACCCCATCACTGCATTTTTCTCACCTGAGATAGCCTTTGTCTTGCCTCTGTCACAACTCTCTCCAACAGATACATTAGAATAGGTATGCAAATTAGTAGGCGGCCCTTTCTTTTTGTCAATTTACCAATGATTTTGTCCTCACCCACTTCACCAACTTTGTCATTTCAACTTGTTTTTCCAATGTTATTTCCTCAAAACTCTAACACTGTGTCCTATCACCTAGTAGATGGCTTGTAACCCTAGTACAGCTCCCAAGGTAATAAGTGTTGCAAAAATACAAACCCACTTCCTGCTGCCCCCTGTATGTTTACCTCTGTTGGCAATCACATTCATCATAAATTGAAGCAATGGTTTCTTGGATTTGCAAGGGTTTTTCACAAATTTGTGAAAAGATGGTGAAAGGCATCCATAATGGTCTTGTGCAATAGCAATTGAAGTTAGATATTCAAAATTAGAAGGGCCTATTGAAATTGTGTTCACTTTATTTTTTCACTACGCTTATGACTTTCACTGCTACTACTACTGCTTATTTTGTGTTCTCTTTTTGAAAATCTGAAACCAAATATACAAGCTTCCTAACAAGCTAAATTCAGAAAACTATGTACAAGTTTGGCAGACCTTGGTTATAGCTTCAAGATTGCAGTTGATAAGTTGTTTCAGACTTGAAGAAAGAAAACAAAAAAGTACAATATCTCATCTATTCAGTTTAATCTCTATTCTGACTCTGTCCAATTTCTCCTCCAAGAACTAAACCTTTTCAGCAAGGAGCAAATTTCCATGTGTACAAACCAAACTGAGCAAATGAAATTGAAATAGTGAGGTTTCAAGTTTGTTCTTTAAGTGTTTTGTAATACTTAAAAGAACGAATTAAGGCTATATAATGGTGCGAGAGGGCTTGTGGCCCCCATGCCACATTGAATTGAAACAATTTTTTTTTAAAGAAATGAACCCATTTTTGTTTTTAAATTGACTAAAGACATGCCTAACCGTGGGGTGCCTTGCAGCCCCTGGGACAATAGGACATCTCAGACATCCTTCGACCATCCCAGGAATGGCTAGGCAACCCTGAATGGTCCAAGGGCAATGGGGCATTTTAGCCATTGCCTGGCAATTTTCAGGCAGGGGAATAGCAAGGGGACTTACTGTTAGAGTGGGGTTGCCATTGCACCAAAACACCAATCTATCAATGCCCGATACAACCACTCAACTTATAGTACACAGGAAGCGGTTAAGCCCTTGTCATGAATCCCGAGGGGAGTGTTGAACAAATTTCTAACAATCTCCCCCTCAACGTTACCCGAAGAGTTGAGGATTCGAACCTATGACCAACCTCTGATACCACTTGTTAGAATGGGGTTGTCGTTGCACCAAAAGATTGATCTGTCAATGCCTGATACAACCACTCAACTTATAGTACATAGGAGGCACTTAAGCCCTTGTCATGAAACCCGAGGGGAGTGCTGAACAAATTTCAACATGTACCTATTCCGTCCTGCCATCCTCAAAATGGCAGTGGGGAAGAGGATGTGGATTCCAAGTGCAGGGATGTGTCCCCATGGAACCTTGATAAAATTTGATTTGGTCATGTTTGAACCCAATAGATGCATTGGTGTAGTCAGATTTGACCAAGAAAACTTATGTCGCCAAGAAACTCTCCTTTGTGCAAATCAAAAAATTTGATACATATCTTAACTCTGATCTTAATAAAGTGAAGATTAATGGAGAATTTGGCATGTTCTCAAACCAGTAGGACAACTGTATTTGAGAGAATATACTCCCAATAAGTCGAGTCTGAAAACATTATCCTTGCTTGTGCAATTTCATCTCAACAAACTACAGAATAAAAAATATTGGACTGAAGGGAAAGGGGATCAAAAAGGGAATGGTAATGCCACCATGTGAGAACTGACATACAACTCATCAGTAATCCTTTGGTCACCCTTGCCAAAGACAAACTTCCACATACAGATTCAATAAAAAAAGGAAAAACCAAGACCTGGCATGATAACACCAGATAGCACTAAATCCCCTTATCAAAATCATGCAGCATAGACAACTTAGTCAAACAAGAAATATATTTAGTTTATTTCTCAAGCTTTATGTTTTTAAAGAACCTTAAGAAGGTTCCCTGAAGATAGAATTAAGCATATTCTCATGAAAAAGATGCAAGATGATATATCAATTAAAGTTTAAAGTTGGAGAGAATCTTTTGTATGTTTTGCTTTAATCTAATGCCTATTTTCAGAGAGATCGCATCAGTTGGATGATTTATTTCCATCTATTCGGATAGTTTTCTGCCTTTTTCTTTAGCTACAGTTTTTATAATATTAATATTATATGTAATAATCCTATTATGCTGTTATAGACAATGATACTGGTTAACTGTTGAAGTCCTGTAAGTCACCTGTTGACCGTTTTGTCAGCCCTGCAAAGTTTTTGTTTTTATGAGGCCAGAACCCTGGTTTTGCTGCTTACTATTATCAAAAACATGTGACCTGCATAACATCAAGAATAACTTCCTTTCCTCCTACCATCATTAGTCACTACCTATAAGATCATTGTGATGTAAGGCATTGCTCTCTTAATCTCCATATTGCTGAATGGTATTATTTATTTAATAGAAGCTATGTATGCCAAGAACCAGCTAGCTGCAAACGGTATTTGGCATAAATTCATCTGCCAAAGATCTTAAGGTTGTAAATTACATCACAAATAAAACAATTTTTTTAATCTTGCTTTCCATACTTCTCTTGCCTGCAATTGAAAACCTTGGATTTTCTTTTTCTTCCATTCTGTACCCTATGTAATTATTGTTCAATACAAATCCATACAAAAATTAAAAAATATAAAAGTGACTTTAACATTCACCTACATTTTCTAGCCAGTCCACTCCATTGTCTCTCCATTCATTCATTCATCTGGTGCTGAGATGTCTATCACTCTTGCATGTGGAAAGGTCGATGTGACCTCTTAGAAGTGAAATTAGTGTATCTTGAAATGCTGAAAATTACAATGCAATTCTGAAAAGATGTCAATTCAATCTTTGGCCAATATTTTAACTTATTACCAAGTAGGTTAGCCAATCATCCAAACAGTCAATATGATGTTTTCAAAAATCAGCTGTATTTTCTGACTGTACAAAACTATAGCACATAAAACTTATGTTGGTTCGCTGATCATGCAAACAGTCAGTATGATTTTTTCAAAAGCCAGCTGTATTTTGTGACTATACAAAACTATAGCTCATAAAACATAATTGAATGCCTGCAGACCTGTAACTCAATAAATTAAAATTTAATATTCTTAGTTCATTGATAAGCCACCCTGCAAAAATTAACACTTATTATCTGTGTGTAAGAATTGGAGATTAGTCAATTTGCCTGCAATGCCATAAAATCTTTCAGAAATCAATTCATCTTTCCCCACCATTCCATTAATTTCTTTCAAATACATACTTGACCCTTCTTTATTAAACAATCACAACCTGTTTTTGTTACCCATCAGAAGAGAGACATAGATTGATATGAAAAAATGTCCCATGGACTATGGCGATTACTATCACACAAATTCTTAACAAAGGGATTTTTGTAGGTAGAAATGGCTTCCGCAAACATAGACCATAAGAGCATATTATAAGAAACTGATCATTTATAACCCAAACCACTGAATGACCAGAAAATACAATTCACTAAACTGTTTTTCTTGAGGAAATAATACAAAGCTGCTTGCAAACATACATTTTGCAAGTGAAAGAATATCGACACAATATGAATGTCAATTTACTTAAAACTAACAACAATGGTGCAATGAGTCAACCTACACAAAATAATGATAGAGACACTAAAATGCCCGATAACATGAAGAATTCGCATAGTTCCCGAAGTCAAGTATCTGGACAAAAATATTAGATTGTTTGCAGTGCAGCTACTAGTTTGTCTTGAGCCTTGAAGCAGCAATCTGTCTAGAGTCTAGACTATTCATAGAGCCCCTCCGAGATAAGATTAGACCTCTCAATACAAGCAATGAAAAGCCTTCATCTATGCAGAACGAACTAAGGAGCCAAGGTCCAAAACTTGCACTAAATGAAGCTTAGAAAAATTCTTCAACTTTCTTTCTTAAATTGGTATGAAAACCAAAGGGCACTATAAAGGAATTTGTAAACAACCTTTACGATGATTTTTCTATCATGACTTTCAATACTAGAATTGTTGATTGAAAAAGTAACTTGTAACTGATTAGTAGTGCCTCCACTCACACCTATCCCCAATCATTTATAGACTAAACTATTTTGTTACACCAAGTTCAATGTCTTTTGCAGCAGTAGTCTCAAATCCACTCTTTAGTAGACTAACATCCTCATCTGTGACATTGCTTTCTTTTAAAGGTGTAAAGGATGTGCTTTTTGCACTGGTTTTCTTAGCAGACTCCACTGCCCAACTGTAGATTACCATGCCAAGTACAGCAACTGACATCCCCATTATGTTTTTAGCAGTGAGTGCTGAATCAAAAAGCACCCAACCAAGTATAAGAACACAAACAGTTTTCATATGTCCCAGAACCTGAAAAGAAACTGCAGAGAAGCGCCCAATGCAGAGATACTGGCTCAGGTTACAGAATACTGCTAGTGTGCATGAAAGTAATATAAAGAACTGCACAAAGTTCAAGAATAAATGTGATTAGATTTCATATTTCACATGTCAATTAAAAACTATGGCTTCAGCAAAACAAATAGTTGAAAATATACTAAATGCTTAGCAGTAATACAGTACAAAACTCACAATTGCACCATATGAAAATTGATAGTTTAACAAGTTCCGTCCATTTAAATAATAATCTATAAATGGACCAAACACTAAAAGAGAGGCGGCCTGTATAGGAGCAGTCTTGCTTAGGAGATCAAATGAGCCAATGCTGTATTTCTTTTGTAAGGAGCCAATTGACTGCAAGAAGAACAAAAATATCAAGAATTAGCATCCAACAGAGAACAGAACTGTATACAATCAGCAAACACAGCTACAGGAAATATGGAATTGATAACCAAACAATAAATTATGAAATCACAGATTTTCAGAACTGAGTCCAATTAATGGAAGGAAAGGAAAAGACATTAGTTGTTTGGAAGGTATTAGGATCAGAATGAAGCATAAAAACAAGAAAAAAGAAAGTCCTCAATCAATCTAGTGAACTTGCAACCCATACTGCAGATAATATTACCCCTGATCTCGGTCAGTCAAAACCCTAGTCGTGTCTTACTTGTTCAATCTACAGAAAAGGGAATATCATTTTCCTGTTCATTGACATCCACAAATGAAAATATCAAATGCTGTAGCACAATGCCTAACCATGAGGATGCAGACTAACCAATCTCTGATACATCCTTTTTAGATAATTAATGTCACATACGCATAACAATGGCTCTCTAAATTCCATTCAGACTTTGAAGAAGACAGATGGTCTACTTGTATAAAGGAGGCACATGCAAAGTATTGATGCCACGCATGTTATAAATTCAATTCCTTACATGACTATGATATTCCCCTTCTCCAAGCAACTCTGGAATCTCAAAGTCAGGGCCTATCATGAGGAAGCCACCATTATAATGGAACTCTTTTATTCAAAATCTAAGGTTCTTTCCCCAGTAGTGAGGAAATTTTTGGCATCACAAGGATCCCCTATAATTTGTGTTGATATTTTTATAATAAAAAGTGCATGGGGGAAAATGCATAGGATGAATAGTCTACAAAAACTATATAAATGATTTGAACAGATCTACTGAGTTAGTACATGTGGACAAGAAGAGAAAAACCCACATATATTTCAGGTGATCCATTGGGAGTGAAGTAAGTGAAGATCTTAAAAGTGACCAAGTTTTGCAAAACTATAGCTCGTATGATCAGATACCCCAAAAGATTTAGCTGGAAAAATTCTAAGGCCCCACAAAGATCATCCACACACTTGAAATGTGCATACTTAACTTTTCACGATATATTAAGACAACACTAGTTTTAAATGTTGGAAGGATGTGATTCGAATATATTAAAGGTGGACAGGGAAATTCGGAAAAATGAAATTCAATGTTGCTTGCAAAAAAGCTAGAGGAAAGAAATTAAGGTCAAGCTGTCATCTCTGACTGGAAATTGCTATCCTTCTAGGAATCACCTTGAGAATGGGACCAAAGTACAACTTCGGATCTAAATAGCAAACAATACAGCTCTCAACCAAAGACAATTCAGGACTCGATACTTATGGTAATAACCATGAACATGTATTAACATTTTAAATTTACAAAGGATCTATCTCGACTAGCAAAGAAGCAGATACGGAAATTCATACAATCAAAATCCAGTTAGAACCCAAGACCATGATGACTAGCAAAGATGGCTAGCGATCACCCCTGTTCAAGCATAACATAGTCCAACAGATCTATAATACATAGAAACTTAAGTTTTATTTGAAGCTCAATCCCAATTGCAAGCCCAATCTATAAATCGCATGCATCAGCCACAAGCACCAAAGTATGTAAACTAAGATATCTAGAATAATTTCTCACTCTATTGTTATTTAATTTATTAAGCAAATGAGAGCCTTTGTAATTGGAAATTGCTCAAATGCTTCCGGAACCCTTGTCATTGTATCTGTCAAATAAGTGAAGATCTTCACATTTCTATTGAGAATCACTTCTTACTATGTGCTAGATCAATACAATCTCATCTGTATTATTTCATGTTACTCTTATCTCTGTCATTCATCATATTCATGTGCAATGTCTAGCATTTGTCAATCATTTGCATTCCTTTGCAGACACTGTACTAAGTAAAACTGAACTAAGACCAATGGTCATTTTAGGTAACAGATAGCTGCTAATTAACACAGTTTAATTACAATATAACCTAATTCATCTATAGCGTAGAGGAAGTTTGAGACACCACATTGCAAAGAAATTAAAATGAAAAGTAAGTCATTGTTAAAACAGAGATCGCTACTCGTTAACGAGAGAGGAAGAGTGCTATTATAACAAGGAAAGAGTCTTTTTATTTCTCCCCCTATTCAGGATCTAGGATCAAAATGCCGCGTGCTACCAATGGATATTTGAGAAAATAAATGAATCCAAATTTTAGAGTGACTAGTCCCTTTAGTCTAGTTCGTACGATGCTCTGCTCAGAAACTCAAGGTTTCGATTTCACAAATTAGGAGCCACGATACCATCAAGAAACATTAAATTATGAGCAAACATGAGGGAAAAAAGACGTGAGAAAAAATTAAAATGGTTCCAGCAAAGGTTGCTAAGAAGTCTTACTATTTGTTGTAATGATGTGCACAAAACAGCCACCACAGCACACAGAAATCCTTTCAGATTGACATGGACATCTGTCACAGTGCAAACACCAACTCCTATAACCACAACAAACACAGAAGCCTTGACCTCTTTGGTATAATTCTTGTTATGAAGAATCCACTCCAAAACACAGACCACAGGAATCATGCTCAATTTTGAAATCTGCCAAAAAACAACCACAATCCCAATTTTAACCATCTCACAGATCCGACCAATGACAAAAATCAACGAGAAATGAAAAAGACGAATCCTCACCTGGTAAAACCCAACAGAATTCAACATGAGACTAAGATTCATCCCCACAATAGACATATTGGCCACAATAGAAAACCATAGAAGCTCCCAAAGGGGCACTTCCTTGGCAGTAGAAAACCCAGTTGCATTTGACACAAAACCCACGAGTGCAGTCACTGTAAAGTGAAATCCAGTCAATGTAGTCGCTGCATCAAACATAACACAAACATTATACACAAACCTAATATTCATTTGGGCTTCCAGTAAATACTGTAAAGAACAATATCAGATGCAGAAAAAACATGAAATTAAATGCAGATCTGAGTCGGCGAATAACAATTTAAAACAAGCGGGGATTTATGTATTTCTCACCAAATCTAAAGTCATATCCAGCAGTAGACATGACTTCTTTGTTAGCCATGATGATGCCCACAGAACTGATAACATTCATGGCCCATGCTCCTACATCTGACACAACTGGTTTCTTCTCTGCAGCCATTGTGAAAAATTAAACTGCAAAATGGATGCCCCCTCTGGAATTAAAATAGGTGCGTCAGGGCTGGCATGCAAATTGGGTCTGTACGATAACTCCAGAAATTAATCAGAGGAACCTCAAGAGAACAGGCCCAAATACTGAAGTTTGGCGTTAAATCTCTGAAAATAATTCATTGACGTTTTGTTTGACCGCCCATCAGACGCGTTTCTTTTGCAAATCAATGAACTTCCATCTCCAGTGATGTGGGATTCTTCGCTGATCTGGTTCAGGGAAAGATACCGGCTTGGATTATATAATTATTTATTTCCTGTTTTACTGACGATGAGTTTAAATTAAGCAACAAAAAGTATTTACTTCTTGTTGGGATATAGTTTTCTTAAATTTTGAAAGCGGACTACGAGATGTTACCATTTGAGTTGTATTGTAAAAATGTTGTTGATATATGTTGTTTCTAAATGTTATTGTCATTAGATAACGATTATGACTTTCAAACTCTCTTTTACCCATATAGTCATAAGATTTATTATTATTATTAAGATATTTAAGTTTTCGTTTACATTAATTAATAATTAAAAATATAAAAAATATCTATTAATATTTTAAAATTAGTTTTTTACGAGAATCTAAT
This sequence comes from Cupressus sempervirens, assembly GCA_028749045.1. Classification (NCBI taxonomy): domain Eukaryota; kingdom Viridiplantae; phylum Streptophyta; class Pinopsida; order Cupressales; family Cupressaceae; genus Cupressus; species Cupressus sempervirens. The sequence goes on from CM053786.1 coordinate 824,341,845, forward strand.
TAATATTAATAATGTCAATATTTAATATTAACTTATAAGTTGTATATTAAATTATTAATTAAATTAGATGTATTTAGTTTTAAGTGAAGGTAAAATAGAATATTTATTAGGAAAATAGATTGTATTAGATAATTGTATTAAAATTCAAATAAATATTTGTTCATATATATGTTTGTGAATGGGATCTATTTTTTATATATATAAAATTAAGGTATGGAATCGAAATATATTCAAAAATATAATTTGAGGGAAATTGATAGTTGGATTATGTTCACCTAAACTTGTACTTCATATGAAGAGGAATAGAAATATCATCTCTCCTTTGATCAAACTTTAGGTAGGTCAATTTAATGATGATGAATTAGGTTGAGAAACGTGCATAAGCTTAGGATAATGATGTAAGATAAGAATACATTTAGGATACTCTATAATTTTGATAGGATGATCTCATGTGAATACCATGTCGTGATAAGTAAGTGTGAGCTTGTCAATTGAAAATCATTAAGCATCTTCTTTTATACAACACCATATTCTATAGTTTGAAATACTTCACACTTTTATCAGTGATGGCTATTTGGAAAGAATGAAATTAGCCTAAAGAAATGTTGGGTTCAAATTTGCATATGCGTAACTAATTCAAGTATTTTTGCATCTACAAATGGCTAGTGGTGATTTTAGATCAAGTTTGTATCGAGCTAGAGTGTGTGGAGATAAAATGAAGCTAAGATGTAATTATTTACCAACTTCCACATAAAAATATATTTACCTAAACATAAGTATTTTCTTTGAGGCAAGCCAATCAAAGTGATCCCAAGATAAATGATAAATGTGTAAGCTATGCAATTTTCACCATTATACAATAATTCAAACAACGTATATATAAACCTTCTATGTGAAAAATTAGAGGACAAAAATGCATCTTCTAAAATAACTAACATATAAATTAGTTAATCAATAACTTAGATTTTCTCAATCATAAAAGTCTCTCATTAATACTATAATGAATAAACACATTTATGGTCTCCCTTTCTCAAAGAGGTGGTTCAATTCCTCTCTTCTTACATCTCAAAGCCCAAAATCAAGTTCCCTCTCAAATTATCTCTCTAAGATTTTCCCTCAAGATGCTCCCTTAAAAACTCTCTAAAATCCTCCCTACAAATGAATGGAAAGTAAAGTATAAATACCCAAACTCTTATTTTACACTCTGACAAATATAAATTTAAGACTTTGACTTTACAAAAAGATAAAGCTTTTGGTTACAAAATTCTTTTATAAATAGTGTAATTATTTGACTGTAAAGGAATTTTCTTATTTAATTATTTGGTCCTTTCTTACACTAGCACACTCGAGCTTTCTTTGGTCATTTTTTTTTCATGATTTAATTTAATCTTGAGTTGGGATTTTTGTATTCTTTATCAAATAACTCATAATAAATTATATCATTATCCATGTTTGTTTCCTCAAACCAATAAAAAAACTCAAGCTATTAGAACAACTCGATACTATTTTTCTTTTTGTGTTAGGTGTTCAATTACACTTATGACTTATGGGAGTTGTAAGGTTGAGGAATAAAATCCAACATAGTATATCATTTTCTCAAATATGTAATGATGTGGGAGCATATTAGGTTTATTGGCAATCTTGCATCAAACAAAAAAAAGGTTTTGCTATTTTTCAATTTATGCAATCTCTAAGTTTCTTACAGTGTTCCTTTCGTTCATATCCTTCACAATTGTGCACCTTATAGAATGCTCCTAGCACATGTTGCACCTTCATCTAGGTTTGCATCTTGATTGTTTGCTTCGTACTCAAGGTATATTGGATTCTTGGTGTGTTCATAGCATTCTTCATGTCAAAAACAATTTGTGTTTCTTGATCTTATGAAGGAATGTTTTGGTCGGTGAAGTTTAATGGCTCATTTCTTAATGTTGCTAACCTATGACTGACCTACTTGAGGGACCATACTTCATGTTGTATCTATTTGAAGGAGATCCTTGTGATTTAGGTCCTAATGTATATTTGTATGTTCTTTTCTCATTGGGAAATGTAAGCTTTTGAAGATGACTTGATGCTTGTGAAGGTTTTATATTTTGATGTAATTGATCAGAGAGAGAGAGAGAGAGAGAGAGAGATTTGATTAGTAACAAGAAGATAACTTTTTGAAGGTTAGCATAAAGGATTTCATTCTATAATTAAGCTTCAATGTTTGTCATTTAAGACTAGATGTTGCAAGTCCATTGTAATTGAATTTTTTGATAATGTGAAGGCTAATCTTGTCATTCTCTTAATTATTCATTTTTGTTTCCATTGTGTTAATCTTACTACAAGGATTGATAGATCTCCTTGAGGCTCCCCTATTTGTGGCTACGCCACGTGATTTATTATTTCTTTTACAAACCCAATCTTGAGCATTTAAAGAGTTATCTTGGAGAAAATAAACATGGTTGTTGCATCTAAATTTACCAAAAATTATATGATTGACTATTATTTTATCAATATCTAAGCAATTGATTTAAGATGCTTTTTGGACGTTGTAAAAAATTAAGGCAAAAAACCTATAATTCTATAAAATATAACATACATACCAAAAAAACTATTGTATCATCTACCAACAATCCTAGTCTTAAGCATATATAGAAATAACATACAAATTTTAATATTGTTTTCTTTTACAGATGTATTAATCATTTTGAAAGAAAAAATCCACATTTTAAATAAATTTTCATCAACCAATATTTGGCTTTAATCAATTAAAATGATAGTAAGGGTTTGGTGATCCTTAACCTTCAATGAAAGTTTTTGGAGGTTTCTATTATTACTATTCTAATTTTTGGCTAGTGTCATTTATACAATAGTTGATTTTTCATACTCTAATCATGGATCGAGAACCATCTATTTATCCTACGCACTTATCAAAACTCTGTCACCACCCCTATGAGAAAAACTATGTATGTGTGTTGAAGTTGTTGTCACTTCTATTGTGAAAATCACCATTACATTATTGAACTTACCATTGATAGCACTACCCAGTTGCAACCCAAGATCAACCAAATCATTACCCTTGTAAGTAGCATTACTTTGTTGTAGTCAAATCACTACTAAGGCACCACCATAGACTACCCTGCCCTCTTTAACATTTTCATAAGGAGATTTTTATTTTGTCATAACTCATGTATACTAAGTCATAATTTTACACAGATATCATCAAAAAGCTAGTCCAAAGCACTTTCTATCGCTATTGGTATTTGAATTTTTTTATTATATCAATAGTGCACTTAGTTTTTGTTAAATTTAAATAATATTATAGTTATGAGTCAATGAATTTGTAATATTAAAAAGTGTATTTGAGAACTTGTGCTCTTCGAATATAGGTCACGGGCTTAAATCACATAGGGGCTAAAGCATGTATGTAGATTATTTGTAGCACAATGGGGTCTCAAATAGAAGAAGTACAACATAATCCTATTTATTTTTCCACATTTAGACCCAACAATAAATAGTTTGTACCATTGACTACAAAAGCCCCCTTGTTTTTGCTCAACTTTCCTATGATTTTGTTTTATTAATTAAAATTTTAAGTCATGGTAAATTTACAAGTGTTGTATTATTTTGTGATTTTAGTTCATTATATATATTTTTCCTAAGTTTATCATCAATCAATTTTATTTCATTAGATTCTCTAGAATTTTTATTAACTTCATTTGATTAGATTGTGGGTAAGAAATTGGCAAAAGTAAATTTTACAATTAATTCTTAATTTTTTCAATTAAATCTCACTATCATTATAAACCCACATGTTGTTTTTCTTTTTTCTTTTTTCTTTTAATGTTATGTTAGTTTTAAGAGCATTCATGGTTCATAAAGAGAAAAAAATAGAAGATTATTAACATGCTACATAAATGAACTCATACAATAAATATATACAACTACTTTTTCATAACATAAATTAAAGCATCATTTCTTATTGTACTTGCTGTAAGCAAATACTATTGCATTCAGTTCTCTAGAATTAGTAATTAGTTCTCCATCCATGAACTAATAAAAACTAATAATTTTTCTATTTAAAAAAGTTTTCTAAAGTTTTTTTCTTTTAATTAAAAAATTTATAAAATATTTTTATCTCAATTATGATTGGCCGATTTGATTTGGTGTTATATTTTATAATGTAAAATTATTTGTTATGTAAAACTATTAAATCAATAATGTGTTACTATATCATACAATTATTTTAATAACATATTTTTCTTTTATAATAACTTGTGATTATATTTTATGAATAATATTTTATATAATATATTTTTTAGTTTAAATAAATATTAATAGTTTAATATACAACTCAATTAGTTATAATAGTATGATAACATTTATATTTAACTATAAAATTTTTTAATTATATATTTTTTATTAAAAATATAATTTTTCTAAATTAAAAATAGATTTTTAATGTAAAAGTACAATTTAAAAAATTTAAAATTTAATCAAATTTTATAATATTAATAAAATTTTATCAAATTTTTAACTTTACTACTCTATCTAATTAAGCTATTATAAATTATGGCAAATACATGCTACTATGTGGCACTTGTTATTTTATGTTATTATATATTTATAAAAATAAATAGAAATTCAAGTTGAAAATTTTGAATTTTAATAAATTCATATGAATATGAGATATTTAGTACATTGATTGGCATGAAGGGTGTTTTGTCCTATTGATTGTTATGATATTTGGGGCATTGATTTGGCATGAGGGTGTGGTTTGTCCTATTATTTGTTATGAATTCAAGATAATTGGTATATTCTTATATCCTTTCATTATTATTATATTGTTATTATTTCCCACGAATAATATTGGTTGCCACCTTTAAACTAATATTTAGTAAGCAAGCATGTTTGACCTTTAAAGGAACCTTCCATAGAATTGTGTAATAAAATTTATGTGAATATGTATTGATTGGTAAGCATTAAGGGAAGGTATTATAATTGGATAAGTTATGGCATATTCCTTGCATGTGACAAAAGACCCAAACCAATAAAAAAAAATGCAAATATGACTTTGGCACTACAACTTATCATACTTTAAATTTTAAAAATTGTACCTTTATGTGAAAAATGTTTGTTTGTGCTAATTTATGAAGTTTTATCTCTATTTTAAGAGAATGTATTATTATGTGAAAATTGTTTGTTTATGCTAGTTTATTAAGTTTTATCTTTATTTTAAGAGAACTTATTATTATTATTATTATTTCTATTATTATATATTTGACTTATTTATTAGTTTGTAAATTCATATATCAATTCTTGATTCCAAAATCTAGCATCTTCATTGTTATCAATTATACTATGTGTGAGAGTAATGTTACATGACATAGATCTAACCTTAAATTGTAAGTTTTGAATTTTGGATCACCGAGCTCTATTCTTTTACATTAGGCATTAGGAGTTGACTTAGTATTTGTTTGTGTGATGATGCATCATGGCTTACAATTTGAAGACATTTATCTGAGCATTAATTTACATGTCGTAGTCAAGTGAAAATTCTTGAGTATTACAAAAATTTAGAAGCAAATTTTGATTTTGAGCATTACTAGAAACACTATGTCCTTTAAAATTTACATTTAGATCACATGCATACTTTCTCGTTGTCCACAAGCACTTGTCTAAGGTCATGAAATCAAAAATCAAAGGTATGGGTGATTGAGGAGAATGTGAACCCTAACAATTCATCCTCACAAAGTATTTCTAAATAGTATAAGTTCTTACCCATTAGTAGAGAACAAGAATAAACATGAACTATATCTTAGAAGTGTCTTCTTGACCAAATAATGGTTATGCATGTATACTGAACCCATAGCTCATTGAAATAATATAAAGCCACATAATTGACTAGGGGAAAGTTCCAAGTCTATATAAGGTTTCAAAACATGCAAGATCCCAAGGTTATCTTTAATTTATGTTCTAACAAATTGATGAATTGTAAGTCATCAACAACCATAATCCATTTCTAAAATATATTTTTTCTTACACATTTACCATTCTCAATTAACATTAATTTATTTATATGCATATTCTTTTTGAGATTGTATGTATCTAATTAACTAATATTACTATTAGAAATTTGGTACGTTTCCATTTTTATTATTGTTTATAAGTTTAAATGGTTTATTCTTTGATACAATTAAAAATTTATTTGGTGCAAGGTTTATTGTGTTATTTTAAGTTACTTAGTGTAAAAAGATAAATATAATGGACATATCTACGTTGCCTTACTTTTTGTATTAGAATGGTTATCCACCATTAAGTTTAGCCACACACAAAATTTTCGTGGCATTTCCCTAAACTTGTGAAAGTGAATCGCACAACATCAAAAATTGAAAAATAATTTTTTTCTCTTTCAAAAAAATACTATGCCCACAACTTCATAACCAACATCACCTTATATGGATTCTTCTTAATGTTAATGCTCTTCACTCCCCTTCTATGAATAATTATACAGTGTATGACAATGTTTGAGCACATTAAACTTTTAGTCTAGTTTTTTGAGAGGCTTGTTGATTCATATTTTTTTAAAAATTAAATATACATTTTTATGTGATTGAGAGCCTCTTAGATAAATTAAGTTTTACAATATGGGAATTTCAATCTTGTGGCATTTATGTACTATAAATAAAAGTTATTTTTATATCAATGAATTAGAGAGAATGATATTTGTTTTCTATGAACTAAATGGATAAGGTCTACATAGAGTTTGTTTGCATGATTTAGTCTTTTACAAGGTTCTAGGTGAGATTCCAAATTCCTAGATGAAGCCATTTTATTAGAGTAAAACATTTGTAATTTTGACATCACTTAGACCAATTAGTTCAAGTTTTATGTAATGTAATTATTTCACATCATATCAAGTGTATACATCCCAAGATTCCTCAAATAGAATATAATATTACATAATGTATTTATGGTTCTTGATACATAGTTTTGTTGCATATGCACATTTCATATTGTTACACAAAATAAATGTGCATATGTTTAAATAACATTTGAATGGATATTTGAGAAAATGCATTCCTATCTTAAGTGTACTATCTTGAACCTAATTTAGTTAAGTTTGGTCTAGTTGACCTCTTATTTTATTTTTAATCTCTAATTTGCATATTAATCACTAGTTAGATATTTTCTCTATTTTTAGATACATGTTTTTCATAAAAGAAAGTTATTTTTTTCATCATAATCATCATGTATTATGTGTTCTTGATAAATATAGTAATTATTTATTACTATTCTTTCTCAAGTGCAATGTGTTGTTTTTATATTGATCTTGTAGGTGTGTGTGTGTGTGTTACATATTTTGGCATGATATCAAAACTTTATAACTTAACATGGCATTAGAACATCATAACATTAACATGCTATTAGAGAATGGATTCAACAAAACCCTTCTCAATCTTTGAGGGTTATTTCCTCAAGAGCATTACAATATCTCCAATTTTTTCATCTTTTGTGGATTTGAAACTAGGGATTTTTCAATTGTCTTTGTAGCTTCATGAGCCTCACCATCACATTTTTAACATTTCAAAACCTCAAGATTGATAATTATTTTGTCAAAATCCTTGAGAAGTTGATGTTTTGGGTAGTTTCTCATGTGTGTATACATTTCAAGGGAAGTAATAAAGCTCAAAAAAAAATTGGGCACTTTGGATTGAAATAAACAATACCATCACAAATAATTTCTCTAAAAGCCTTCCTATCATTTCATCACAATTAGAGCTTGTGTGAATTAGGACATAAAATGTATGGCCCATATAGACCTATACAAGTCTATATTGACATATTAGAGTGCATCTATAGACATGCTCGAAATTGCACTCCTCTTTAGGCACTCTAAGACTCCAAAGTGTGTTTAAGGAGTATGCTCCATGCAATCCAATAACTTTAGTGCTCCAAAGTGCACCATTGCTCCACCACTAGTGTGTTGACTCTGAACCACCACTTCTCAACCTATTACAAGGAGCTGTCACAAGGAGATACCTTTTTTAACCCCTATTGATAGTTTTTTTCTTGATAAGAAGATTTTCATGAATTTGGGTGTAATTTTCACATGTGGTGTCCATTTTTTGAAAAAAAAAAAGAGATCATCAAAAAGCCAGTTTAGAGATCCATCCATTGGTTTTTATTGCTTTATCAAATTCTTCACTATTTTTATTTACCAATCATTTAAAGTTAGACCTTCATGTGAGTGCTTCTAAGACCATATCTCTGTCATATAATGTCCATTTTTTCAAACCAAATATCATTAGCAAGTTGGTTTAAAGTTTTATCTAATCATAGTAGCCTCTTTTTGATATTTTACAAATGTTACAGTTTATATCCTATTGAAGTGTGATGTTTTATTTTTCTCTTAATCTCGTATATTTTTTCCAGTTCCTCTAATTTTTATAATTATTATAATGTTGGAGAGATATCTTTGAACTCCTCACAAATATTATGTACTTTTTATAGAATCTATCCTAGGTATATTTTGTTCAAGTTGTTGTGTTATCAATGCTTAGATGATTACTTGGTTTTTTTTCATGATTTTTTTTTAAAAAATTGCATTAATGACTTCACCTGGGATATTCTACATGTATTGCAAGAACTTTGCTATTTTGAGAATTTTGAGCATCTTTTACATGTAGTTCTCTATTTGCAGATTATTTTGCGTATTTTTTATGCCTTGTTTTGCACATGCACTATGTTATAAAGTAGTATGTCGAGTTGTGCAATTATTTTTGCTTTACATCTTTATCTAGTGATTTTCCCTCCATGACATTATTTAGTTCTAGTAATTATTTTCACATGTATGTACGTATTGGTTGTATGCTCTTTTTTAATAGCAAGCACTTTTTTATTCTTATTCAACTTATCATTCATGCACTACTTGGTCATATAGTTTCAATGGACTTGTCATGTCTCTCTTGTGTTAACATTACATAGGTTTCTAAATTATTGATAGCAATGCTTTCCTAATTTCTCTTTGTAGTTGCTGTAAAGAAATGTGAAGAAATTTGAACTTAAAAAGATTATTTATGCAAATATGAAACTAATGATTAACCCTTAATAAAGTGATTGTAGAATGAAAATAGAAACTAGAAAATCATTACACATGAACCACCATATTTATATGGAGAAACCCTTTTTGGAAATAACTCCACCATAGAAAAAGGGGCAAGTATGTTACTAATCCAGTGAAGGATACAACAACAATACACTTCTTATTAGAACTATGAATAAAATTCAATAACACTTCATTATCTTGGATATTGAACAAGGTTGAATGAATAATTCTAGCTCAAAGACCTAATCTATAGGGATTTGTGATGATGAATACCATTGTGGTATTTTAAAACAATAGACCAAAAAAAACTATAAAAATCTCATGCCCATCCCCACCCCCTTGAAAAAAAAAACCTTCTTATAGATATCATAAGGAATCTTTCATGCATGTCCACCTTTGTAAGAATTTTTCATTAGTATTGTCATAGAATCTTATGACAACTATCATTACTGTCACAAGTTCTCTAACAACCTTTAACAAGTGTCCAATTACCTAAAATAGAGGATTCCAAGGGGGATGCCTAGCTATTTTGTCTTTTTCCTAAATTAGAAATGGTTATATCAGTAAATTATGACTAAGCTAATCTAAGCATACTGATACTTCTATAAGATATTATATTCAAAGATTAATTGATCTAAATATTTGAAACTCAACCTCTAACTCTCTATCCATATTTTACAATAATCTATGCTATATATTATAATTCTCTTGAATTGAGCAATGAGACTATTGCAAGCTACACTGCCAAATGAGAGATTTGAAGAGAGGTAGAACCATGAAAAGGCAAAACCTGGTCATGAACTCCATTGATTCATGCATGTAAGGAAAAATGATAATTGTTAAGATAGAATTCAATATTTAAACTAAAAAAAGAAAGATTACAACCATGCTAATTAATCTAAGTTATCTAATCTAACATACAAGAAGAAATAAGCTAAATGATTAATAAAGCTAGAAATGCTTAAGGAAAATCAAATGTCAAAGCAACAACATAAAAATTGGGATCCTCTAAAATGAGGTAGAGGTCAAATTTTATAGACGTAAGAATGAGTGTTCCTATCTCTAACTATTGTTGTCTATTAGTATTAAACACTTAGTCATTTACTAGGAAGAGTTAGATGGTCATCACTATGACTGAGCTACTCTACAAAGATAGAGTCATTGATAGAATTATACATAAACATGTATATACCGAGCCTTATAGGAGTTGAGCAAGTATGTGGTTACCAAGTAATTTGTATACAAGTCAAGTTCAACACCTACTGAGCAATTCAAGCATATAAGTATAGAGTTACATGGTAAGTGTAGAGCACAATACAAACTGAGCATCAACAACATGTCGAGTATAAGAGATAGTAGGTGTCGAGCAATGTGGAGTTTACATACAAGTTAGAAATGATACAAACTTTGAGGTAAACCATTTCCAAGCTAACATGGAAAGAACATTTAATGTTTGTATAGGTTGTTATGTAAGAGATTACATGTTTTATGACATGGATCATAGAAAAATCTTTATGGAACTCTTTAAATAGAGAATGTTTTAACCTAGATCATACTCATGAGGGAAAAGATATAGAGAACCATGGTGTGATAAACAATAAGTAGAGAGGAGTAATATGTGAATGGTTAAGTGAAGGATCAAGATCATATTAGAAGTCAAGTAGAAGTGTTATGTTATTTCTTACTAGAACAGGTGACCTAATTGGTGTAGTGAAAGGGAAGAAAATTTGGATCAAAGAGAGGATCATTGTGCAAAGAGAAGACTCGAAATCACCTTATAGAGAAAACTGAGAGTTAGGTACTCAATCATTTCTAATCAACTTGAATCAGGGTAAATCTTATAGCAAAGTGGCATTAACAAATCTATATATAAATCTCCTAACATAGTCCTTACTTTATTATAAGTGTTAAATCCTCTAACAAGTTGAGATCTAAAAGTGTCAAAAAAAGTTAATAGGGAAGACCCCTCACAAGGTAGACCATATATTATGATAAAAATTTATAACCAGGCTAACAGGTTAACTTTATTACTGTAGCAGTGAAGATTTATGGGTGTCATGCCCAACCTAGTTTTACCTTCACCTTGGAGGGTTTCTAGGTAACCAAATATTGTGTTATGTGTTTATGCATGTGATAGATTAGCTCTACATGTTACAAAAAGATTTTCTTTTACAAGCTTTACATGCATAAGACAATTGGTGAATGTGTGACTAAATTGTTGAAAAGTAAAAGTGTTATAGATTCTGATTCACCCCCCCCCCACCCTCCTCAGTATATTTTTGTCCAATTTATACTTCAATTAGTCAACAATTGGTATCAGAGTATTCATTATTTTGGAGAAGCTTAATCGCTTGGAGTTTAAATCTTGGAGATGGAGGATTAGAAACTAGACAAAGTTATTGACAATCAGGTGATTGAAATCCAACTCATACTATAGAAACTTGAGAAAGCAAGACAAGATCTAAAGAAATTCCTAAAAAGAAGAAAGGAATTGGCTATCCAAGATAAACAATTCTCCTATGAAGAAGTTGAGGCTGAAGGACTATTTGAAGCAATCAATCCAAATGACAAAGAATCTACATATCTACTTGAAAAGAATAAACTCTTGAATAAATAAATAAGAGGACTAAAAAAGGAACATGAAATCCAATCAATAAGACTATGTGAAGTTACCTAACAAAAAAAGAAAGATGAAGAAGACAAAGATATGGCTAAGGAAGACAAAAAGGTGATGGCTACTAGACTTAAAGAAAGGATATCAGATGTGTAAAATCTCACAAACACTCAACTAGACATGATGAATCAACTGATGCTTGTAGATTCAGAATTAAACCAAAAGGATGTGGAAATAGAAAATCTCATATCATAGAAGGACATACTGAAGAATGAACTAAAAAATAAAAAATAACTTCTGGAAAGATTCGATAAACCAAATGAGGCAATGAAATACTTTGAAGAACTTATGAATTCATCTAATAGTATTGATGGTTCAAGACATTCATGTACCGAGTTGTTGATCAAATAAATAAGATTGACAAATGAGTGTCAACACACTTAACCATTTTCATTATACATGCCGAGTACACAATGGAAGCCGAGCTAGAATTTCTTTACATGCCAAGTCATAGAAAGTGCTGAGCAAACTACAATTGATGCCGAGCAGAACACATTACAGTATATGCCGAGCTATACAAAATTCAACATGTATCGAGTAGATCAGAAGACAGTGTGTGCCAAGAATTGCGAAGTTAATAGGAGTCGAGCAATGCATGAAAACTAACAAGAGCCGAGTAATGCAGGAAACATAGTGGATGTCAAGCAATCCAGAATAGATGGTGCCGAGCATTAGTATTACTTCATGTGTCGAGCAACGCAGGATTAGCATAAGAGTTTGTGCCAATACAAACCAAGATGTAATACAGTTATGCATGACTCATGACAAGATAAGGAGATAAGATCAAATCCTCACATTTACCTATGCGATCCTCATGTAGCCAATCAAAAAATTGGAATTGTATGCATCCAATGGGTGAAATTCAAGGGTTTGAGTGGGAACATTTTATCCAAGGATGCATAACGATCCAAAAATCTTTATAAGGGAGTCTCGACACCATTGAACGAGAGTTGGAGAGAAGAAGGAACAACATGACTTTTTATTGAGGTCATTGCAGAGCTTTGGTGTCAAAGATTTAGTGGAAAGGACATCATTTACACATCTAGTTGATTAGAATAGAACAAGGAACACAATCAGCAGATTAGATCTAGCAAAGATCAGGGATAGACAAGCAGATCAAGAGCCTGAGATTAGCATTAGAGATTGCATTAGTTTAGGTGTATTATTCTAATACTCTCTCACAATTGTATTAGGAATTTGGAAATCCTATTGAGTTAGGTAGGTTTAACAGCCTTATGTAAATCCTTTAACAGGGTGGCATTCTAAGTTGAGTGTTCTTAAGTCCTCTAACAAGGCACACTCCTAACAGGGTGTAGAAATCCTTTAATAGGGTCACATATTAACAGTGTGTTGTAGCCTTTAATAGGGCAGGCCTTTAACAGGGCAAACCATCAAAAGTTGTTGAAATCAATTGCTACAGTAATTTCGTGGGTATCATCCCCACCCCAGTTTTACCTTCTTATTCTTGGAGGGTTTTTGGGTCACCAAAATCTCAAGTGTTATGTGGTGATGCATGTTTGTCTCTTATGATTGTTTAATGTTTATATGCATGCATGTTAATTTCAGTTATATGTTATTAAGGGTTTTGTTGTCACAAAGGTTTGTACCCTTGTCCAAAGTCTTACCTAAGGACAACCTTGTGAAACATGGAAAAAACCTCCAAGCTGTGGGACTTGAACTATGAGGTTGAATCTCCAGAGAAGGCTGGCTTCCTCTTACTATCAGGGTGCACCTAACTATTCTTGGAGAGGAAAAGGGAGAAGGAATGCATGAAAAGCAAATCTACCTATTCTAATCTAAGGGGGTGATGCACCAAAATAGAATGTTCAAACCAATCTCTACCCATACATGCCCTATTGAACCATCAGGACACCAAAGGATATACACATCCATACTTTCTTTAATCTAACATTCACATGCAGATCAAGAAACCAACATGAATGACACAAGGAAAGAGAAGATTCACTTATATATCATTCACATGCCAGAAGAGATACAGTCATGTAGATTGCAGATCTCTACAAAACATCAATGAGAGGCAAAGATTCTTGCACTTTCACACCAATGGCTGAAAGAGATAAGGTAGAACGTCATATAGTTCAAAGGCAAAAGGAATTTACACTAAAGATTTGTAGAGCAATATCAGAGAAATCAGAGAAGGTTCCATCCGAACAAAATATATAAAGATTGCCTTTATAGTTCAGGCATAACTAAGATGTCCTCTAACTGTAATTACTCTACAACTACTACATTGAAGTCTTACAAAGAACAATCATGGAGAAAATTTGATCTGGGTACAGATCCAAATGCAATGATATCTAATCTTGGTTGGAACAGGGTCCTGAGAAGATAGAAATAGTGCCATTAACAGTTCTGACTAGGTAGATAGATAGGATCAGAGGTGGTGGAGCATTTTCTTGCGTTTAGCATTCATTCGGGGGTGGTTGAAAATCATCACAGGGATTAGATTGTGCAAAAACCTCAATTTCCCCTATTTTTGGCTTGTGAATCAGCAAGGTCAAGTAGTCAACTGGATTCTAGCATTGGGATGAGCTACGTGGACCAATGATTTCATTTTGTTTTGCCACCCCGTGGAGTCTTCATGCGTTTGACTATATCTTCTTTACCAACTGCGCCATCTCCCAACCTAACCGTGACTTCCTCAGGAATCGTGACCTTAATTGCCAACCTCTAACTGTTACTGCCTCCACCGGGCCCACTGGGACACGTGTCACTGAATCGCTATCTCGCTATACATAACTTTCAAGCTCCTTTCCATAGCAAGATAGCGATGGCCGTTGATTTTTCTTTGATCCCTTCCCTCACTGTTGGCATTTTGAACTGGACCCCACAGAACACGTGTTGTCTAGGTGCTTTCCCACATTATATTAAATCCTCGTATCTTCATAATGCGGGAAAGTGCCAATTGTTGATCTCCATGAGATCAACGATCGTGAAAGATCCCTATAATAATGTGCTTGCTCTTCAAAATTTTGGACCCATGAAACACTTGGCATCTTACTCATCCTAGTCTGGCCCCAACTGGCATCACCTTGCGGCCTTATGAAACAAGCCCAGCCCCACAAGGACATGCGGCAACAAGGCACTTGCCCATATTACCTAATCTCCTTGCAACTTTATAATGCGGGAAAGTGCCAACCCTTGATATGATTTGAATCTACGACGATCAGAGATTTACGTGATTGCATACCTAGTTAGCGAAATCGACCAATGAGATACCCTTTTTGCACTCTGACTCACCTGACAACTACCACAAAGGATGAACTGTCGATACCTCTTGGAGAAGGGTGGGCCCATGACGTCACACCAACCATGTGTCACAAGGGGGCATGCCCATAATATTTAATTTCCTTGCGACTTCATCTTGCGAGCATGCGTTGACCGCTGATACTAGGAGATCCGATAGTGCTCGTAACATGCACTTTCAATACCTTTGTAACTACCCTTTGTGACATCACATGGATGCATGTCGCCAGGGCGCTTGCCCGCATTGTCAAAAAGTTTAACAAGACTCAGGATGTGAGAAAGTGGGCACCAATAGAATCACCAGCCACTATGTCTGCGCTATGGCCCACAAGAGAACATGGACCCACCATCCACATGTCACCAAGGGGCTTCCCCATAATGCGTAAGGGTCATGCATTTTCAAAATGTAGGGAAATGCCCAATGTAGATCTGAACAAGATCTGACGGCACAGAAAGTGCAGGCCAGTGAAGCAAATTTAGGAAATAAAGAAATAACATAAGGTTTTTTTGTTCATTTTTAATATTTCCTAGGCATTAAAATAATGTAGAAGATGGGAGGTGACCGTTGAGCGGGGTAAGCATTCAAAAACTCAAATTTTGGCTAGAGGCAAAATAGATAACAGGTTTAAAAGTGGTTAAAAATCCAGTACTTTTGATTCACCCCCCTCTCAGAAGATCTCTTCCCATTAAGACATTCCAACAATTGGTATTAAAGCCAAGTTCTCTCAAGGAGAAGCCTAACAGCTTGGAGGAAAAGATCTGAAGATGGAATTCTTCAAACTTGGGAAGATCATTGAGAACTAGGTGATAGATGTGCATCTCGCTCTACACAAGGTAGAGGAAGCTAGAGAGGAATTAAGAAAATCCTTTAAAAGAAGGAAGGAAATAGCTATAGCCGAAAATGAAATTCACTACAAGGAGATTGACACCACACAAGTATTTGCCAAAGGAGATTCCAAAGAATTTGATGCAGCAATAGTAGAATTGATGGAGAAAAACAAAGCTCAAGCAGAAGAGATAAGAACTCTTAAAATAGAACATGAATCATAGGCCATGATGCTTTGTGAAATCACTAAACAAAAGAAAAGAGTAGTTGAGGATAGAGTCATGATGGAAGATGACAAAAGAAATCTTGCAAACAGACTTGAAGAAAAATGTACTGAATTAACAAGGATCTCAAACATGCAAATGGATACACTTGCCCAAATGATGAACCTTCATCATGAACTCAACATGAAAGATATTGAGATCTCCACTTTGAGGATGCAAAATGAACAACTATAGAATGAATTGAACATAGAAAAAGAAGTAGCAAAAAATCTCAACAAGTCAAGTGAAGCTATCAAGTACTTTGAACAATTGTTGAAATCTCCAAGATCAGCCCATGATACATCAGGACTTAGATACTCTAGCACTGAAGTTGGTGAATCATCAAAGAGTGTTGAGAAAAGGAGTGACAAAGGTAAGGATTCTAAACCCACTTGTCATTACTATAATAAAAAGGGGCATGCTACTAATGTTTACAGGAGTAGAAGGATCAATTAGCCATACACACCCAAAAGTAAGGGTTACTATCACAAGTTCAACATGCAAGGACATATGACACAAGATTGTAGGTCTAAAGTCACAAGGACACAAATATTTGATGGACATTGCCATAATTGCAAAAAGTATGGACATAGAGCCTTTGAATGCAGATCAAAGCCTATGTGGACACCAAATCAGCATGTAAGAAGGGACAACTATGAACACCATTACAATTGGGACTACAATACAAGGAAAAGTTGTCACTATTGTCAAGAGTATGGACATATACCCTAGAACTGCATAAGAACACATTTCAAGGGAAACTATAAAAATATGGTTGAACCAAACTACTTCCTTTAGTTGCTTGAAAACTGGACATGTCATTAGGAATTGTCCAACAAAGGCCAAGGCACCCAAGACTGAAGTAAATAAAGGCAAAGAAAAGATTGATGTGGAACACATCAGAACAAACATGAAGAAGACATGGCAGAAAAAGGATGAATCAAGTACATCCAATGGAAGGGTCACTTCACCCACAAGGTCAAGTGATCATTTCTCATCCAATTAATCACAAGATGAGCCTACGAGGTTGATACATATAAGGAAGTATCATACATCATCTCTAAACCATGAAGAAGCACTACAAAGTATTAATATGCATGAGACAAGATGCCAAGACAAAAAATTTGAATGATGATGTCGAACTGCTTTGGATGCCGAGTTAAGAAGTCAAGAGGAAGCTGAGTGAAACTACAATGGTGGCCAAGTTATTAAAAAAGTTAGTAGATGCCAAGTGAGAATAACTACTCAGTTGAAAAACCTTTGGAAGCCGAGTGACAAGTAAAGGTACAAAAATGCATTAAATGCAAGGTTTTTGAGTCGCTTAAAGGTGAAAATTGATTCACTTTTGAGCCATTCAAATGAAAAGCGATTACCAGGAACACAACTGAGCAATTTTCAAGCTTTCATCTAGTGATTTATAGCGATTTAGCATCTACCCAAGCGATCTAAGCATTTAACCAGGTATTTCCTTTAGGTGCCGAGTTTTACAGTTTGTGAAGTTTTCTTTAATCGTTAAACCCTAGTTCAGTTAAAAATGGCATCTAGTTCAAAGATTAACCAAGGGAAAGAGAGCCATGAGATTCAACTTGTCAGCAATGAGGTTAAGCAACCTAATTTTAGGCCCATACCAGAAGTTGCATATAAAAATGATCCCGTTGGTGCCCTATCCGCCATCCCTAAAAAAGTTGTTATAGTTCAGGATGTGCAAAAGTGTTATAACTGCAAAATAGGAGCCATAGGAGACTTGGAAATCTTTAATGCCTTTGACAAACTCTGAGATAATTGTATATTGAAAGATGAGTTTTCTATCATAAAGAAGAAGGGTTTAACCAAAGCCCTAATTTTTCCAATCGTATTCAAAACTGAGTGGATATGCATAATACTTAGTAGAATCCATGATGGATCATTCTGTCTAGAGCAAGGACCAGTCAAGATTACCAAGAAGATGGTTCATAGGGTTACAGGATTTCCAACCCTAGATCGGCCCAAGACATTGAGAAGTGAAAAGAAGGAAAGAATAGAGAAGAACATAGGGGCAAAATGGAATAATAGGGGAATGACAATTGACATAGTAAAAGATCCCCTTCTAGACTTTGCTGTAAGGATCATATCACATAAGTTTTATCAATCTAGCAGGTTGAATAGTGTACCCTGCATAATAGTGGATGTGGCATATAAGCTTGTAAAGAAAGACCACACCTATGACCTTGCAGAGCTCATGTTGCTACAGATTAATGAAAATCTTGTAGCTATTAGAAATTCCAAGGAAGCACAATGTAAATTTGGGTCAGTGCTAGTTTGTATGTTCTTCTATGTGATGAAGGAATTCCCTTCATTTGGTAAAGTCAATTGGAGTCAGAATAAAATTATTGTTGATCAAATAAATGATTTCATTGCACAAATGGGAGATAGCTTTGATGATCAAATGTCTATCTATTTTGATGATTTCAAGATTGCAATGAAGAAAAGAATGAGGATACCAGTCTCACTGGTGGAAAAGCATGTAAATGACATATGCTTTCTAGTTGACATTGATTATACTTACATTCAAGTAGTCCTTCCAAGAGCAAGATAGCTTAGACCATTGGGATATGAGCTTGATGTTGACCAAGCTTCTGCAACCATCACAACATTACTTGCAGAGGAAATGGACAAAACTGCAAAGGCATTTGGAACATATGATATTGTCAAATCAAGAGTTGTTACAGAACTCAAGACAGACACAACAGTAAAGAAAAAGGAAAAGTTAGTAAAGAAAATAAAGAAGAAGTTTGGTGTTGGAGAAACAAGTGCAGTAGGCGAAGCAAAGGAGATTAGTGAAGGAGAAGAAGAAGGTGATGATGAGAAAGATGAGGATGAGCCAGAACAAAGGCCACTTGAATTATTACAAGGCCAAGGTGAAGACAAAGATGAGAGTGCAGAGGAAGAAGAAACCAAGGAAGCACCCATCAAAGGCAGAGTCATCAAAAGGAAGGCAAAGACACCTCCTGCTTCTCAACCCTCACCAAATAAAGTTACCACACCAACATCCAAGAAGCCAACAACCAGAGCTACAACAAGGGCCTCTACACAAAAGACCAAAGGGGAAGCTACAAAGAAGAAGAAGATAGTCAAGAAGGCAGAGGAAGAGCCAAGGAAAAGAAAAAGATATGTGGCTCAACCTGATACTGATGAGGAAGATCAGACTAAAAAGGTAAATCATCCTCCTAAGTCTTCAGTTGATATATTATGTGAAAAGATTAGGAATGGAGACTTAAGTGAAATGAAAAAGATTGATTTCAATAAGTTCAGTAAAGAGGAACAGAATAGCATAGAAGAATCAGTCTATGCATTAATGGAATAGTTCAAGTACACACCTCTTGAACTAGATGGACAATTGCCAAAGGAATTGTCTAAAATTGTAGAAGACAGATGGCATTTCTGTCTAATGATGGAAAAGGAGATGAGGGAATCAACCCTAGCAAGCATACTGCCTGATTTGACAAAGGAATAGGTAATTCAAGTAGTCAAAAGGCATAACACTAGGTTTACACCTAAGTATTGGGCATTCTTCATTCTCCAAAATAAAATTGAAGAAGTTGTATAGAGAACCACAAGAGCGTGGAAGAACTTGTATAAGAAAACTGAAGATGTCCTTGAAGAGGAATACAAAGAAGAAGCTAATGCTAAACCGGAGGAAAGAAGGAAGAGGAGAGAAGAGAAGACAGAAGTAGAGAAAAAGGTTGAAGAAGAGGAAAACAAGGAAGAAAGAGAGGAGGAAGGAAAAGATGAAGTCAAGGCTACTGATGAGCAGCAAAGTGTAAAAAACACACAACTTCCACCTCCTAGTCCTCCTCACTCTACTACCACACCTGCAAAAATCATAAAGATTAAGGATGTCGTTGACACCTCTTGTCAAAACATCAATCCATTAACTACAGAGGATCTCACTAAGATCCTTGACCAAATAACTCTTGAAGCACAATTGTGTACAAGACCCATATTGGTCAGTGTAGATGATCTTCAAAAGTCAGTAGATAAACTCAAAGAAGCCAAGGTGTCACCACAAGAACCACTTCAAATCACTCAAACTACTGGACTTTCATTTCTACCACCTCCATCACTACCAAGAATAGCCATACAAGCTCATCAGGAGCTGAGTGCAACAGTAGAGGAAGTCTTAGGTATAACAGTACAGACAACAAGTACACCTCTAGAAATAGTGGTACAAGAAGAAGATAGGGAAGAAACACAGGATAAGGAGGAGTTAGCAATACAAACCTTGGTTGAATTGCCCAAAATAGGTACTCCTACCAAACCCATTCAGAAGCCGAGTACTGAAATGATGACCTTACATTTCAGTACACCAAGCTCAAGTTCTACCAGGGTAGCCAGGACCATTCATTATGGCATTCCTGAGCTTGATGAAGAAATTAAAATACCTTATTATGATTCAAGCACTTTAACTGAAGAAAAGATGAATGAGATACAAACTGCATTGGATAAGAGAAGGAGGCAAGAGGCAATGAGGAAAGACCACAAATACAAGTAGGCAATGAATAAGATCAAAGATATATTCATGGATGCCTTTAGCCTACAACCTCCAGATTCAAGCAGGCCAATCCTTGAGCAACTATTTGATATAGTTGATCAAGTGAATAATGAAGACCATCATACAAATGCAAAACTTTTGGAATGGTTAGAAAAGAAGTTTGAAGGCAAGGTCAACTAGAAGATAGCTAATAACATAATTTTGGGACAGGTTGACCTAGCTAAGAAATTGGATAATGTAAAGATTGTGTTAGGGAATATATTTTCCCTTTATGGAAAATTGTGTGATTTTTCCAGGTTTACACAAGAAATAAATTCGAAAGTTTTGAACCTTGAGAGCAAACTTAAGCTCTCCAGCATGCAACTACCCTCAAATCTTGCACAAAGTGAAAAGTAATTTGCTCAAATACTTCAGCAGAAGAGGTCACTAGACTCAAAGGGAATTAACTGCATTATCAGCAGAAGAGGCCACTATTAAAGAAAAATTGATGCAAATACAAGCCTCTATCACTCCTCACTTGGAGATATTACATAAGGAGAAAATGTATGTAGAAATAATCTTGAAGAAAGATCCAAATATTTCTACTCATGAAGGACTTGTTGATCTAGCAACAGAGCTTGCAATCCAAAACAAGTCATTGGATATTACATTGAATAACTGGGATGCAGCTCTCAAAATACTCCTTGAGGTAAATAAGACATTTTTGGCCAAGCATGGCATTACCATTTAGGACCCTTTGACATCAGTATAAAAAAGGGGGAGATAATATTATAAGGAGAGATATATTAAAGGAGAAGATACAAAGATAATGGGATTAGAAGCAAAGAACATTAGGCACAATGGCACAAGACATTAGAATTCATGACATGACAAGGCATAATCAACTCATGGGGAGTCTTAAGGTATATTGTTGTTCACAATATCTTTTTGAAATTTTGATAGTGAAGAATGTACAAATAAGATTTAGATCATAAATGATCAGTTAAGTATTTTTGACACTCATGTCAAAGGGGGAGATTGTTGATCAAATAAATAAGATTGACAAATGAGTGTCAACACACTTAACCATTTTCACTATACATGCCGAGTACACAATGGAAGCCAAGCTAGAATTTCTTTACATGCCGAGTCACAGAAAGTGCCAAGCAAACTATAGTTGATGCCGAGTAGAACACATTGCAGTATATGTGGAGCTATATATAATTCAACATGTACCGAGTAGATTAGAAGACAATGTGTGCTGAGTACTACAAAGTTAATAGGAGCTGAGCAATGCAGGAAAACTAACAAGAGCCAAGTAACATAGGAAACATAGTGGATGTCGAGCAATCCAAAATAGATGGTGCCGAGCATCAGTATTACTTCATGTGTCGAGCAACATAAGATTAGCATAAGAGTTTGTGCCAATACAAACCAAGATGTAAAATGGTTATGCATGACTCATGATAGGATAAGGAGATAAGATCAAATCCTCACATTTACCTATGTGATCCTCATGCAGCCAATCATAAAATTGGAATTGCATGCAGCCAAGGGGTGAAATTCAAGGGTTTGAGTGGAACATTTTATCCAAGGATGCATAACGATCCAAAAATCTTTATAAGGGAGTCCTGACGCCATTAAATGAGAGTTGGAGAGAAGGAACAACAGAGCCTTTTATTGAGGTTGTTGCAGAGCATTGGTGTCAAAGATTTAGTGGAAAGGACATCATTTACACATCTAGTTGATCAGAATAGAACAAGGAACACAATCAATAGATTAGATCTAGTAGAAATCAGGGATAGATGAGAAGATCAAGAGCCTAAGAGATTGCATTAGTTTAGGTGTATTATTCTAATACTCTCTCACAATTGTATTAGGAATTTGGAAATCCTATTGAGTTAGGTAGGTTTAACAACCTTATGTAAATCCTTTAACAGGGTGGCATTCTAAGTTGAATGTTCTTAAGTCCTCTAACAAGGCACACTCCTAACAGGGTGTAGAAATCCTTTAACAGGGTCACATATTAATAGTGTGTTGTAGCCTTTAATAGGGAAAACCATCAGAAGTGGTTGAAATCAATTGCTGCAGTAATTTCGTGGGTATCATCTCCACCCCAGTTTTACCTTCTTATTCTTGGAGGGTTTTTGGGTCACCAAAATCTCAAGTGTTATGTGGTGATTCATATTTGTCTCTTATGATTGTTTAATGTTTATATGCATGCATGTTAATTTCAGTTATATGTTATTAAGGGTTTAAAAGTGGTTAAAAAGCCAATACTTTTGATTCACCCCCCCTCTCAAAAGATCTCTTCCCATTAAGACATTCAAACACAAGCAAGGAGAATCATCAAAATGTGGAGAACTAAAAAATGCCAAGCCCAAAGGAAAACCAACATTCTATCACTATGGGAAACTTGGTCATACTACAAACATCTGCCAAAGTAAATATGGTATGCAAAATCCTAAACCCAAATTTATTGGTTACTATTTTTATTGCAAGAAACAAGAAAATCAAATACATGAGTGTAGGTCAAGAATAAGGAATGCATCTACCACACCTAGATTTGAAGGATATTTTTATAACTGTCAGAAGTATGGGCATAAAGCATATGAATACAGATCACAGACAAAGCCTTATTGGAAAAACTAGAGGTAGAATTATGCACCTAACAATGCATGTTCCAAATATAACAAGTTTGGACACTTAAGAAAGTATTGTAGGACTCAAGTACCATCAGAAAATTATATCAAAGATAAAGGAAAAGGTAAAGTGGACATTAAGAAAGTAAAGAAGGAGATGCATCAAACATGGAAAAAGACAATAGAAGATGGAAATAGTGGAGCAAATGGAGTTGAGGCCACCCAATCCAATAGAGAAGGTGATCATGTCATCTCAAACTAAGAAAGAGAGGTATGTATGGAACTATATATTTAATCGATATATCATACATCAGTTCCTAACATGAAATGTGTCAAAGCTCATATATGCATATGCAAAGATGCATGAGAACATAATTGTGAAAGGATTAGTACAAAAGAGTCATTTATACAATCAGTGTCAAAAATCAATAAAATTATTGACCAAGCATTGCAATATGGACTGAGTACTTCAAAATAAATTGGTGTATATGCCGAGTCAAATGGTAAAGATTGAGTTGTATAGTGAAGATCTAGTTCAAAGGCACCTTGATGTCAACTAAGATGGTTTCCACCTACCCAAGTACACAACATTAATGGAGACCCTAAATTGACCAAAAGAAGGTATATATCAAAATTCAAAGACATTATTTGACACCTTGCATACAAATTTCAAGAGAATAAAGCAATTTGGCAATTTGAGTGTCTAGCAAAGATATTTAAGGCAATTTGGAGAAAATCTAAGATGAAAAGACTGATTGAGTGAAGATCTGAGTTGTCCTGAGTTATTCACCAAATCAAAGAAGTTTCAAACCCTAACAAAGAGAAAATGACAACTTCATTGACTACTATAATGAGCCAAGAAGTTAGTAAAATTTAATTGGTGAAGAGTGACGCTTGTCCTCCACCAAACTTTTGTGCTATTCCTGAAGTTTCAATGAAAGGAGATTCAATGGTTGCACTATCCTTGATACTACCGAAGGTTATTATGATTCATGATATAAGGAGTAGTTGTACGTGTAAAATCAAAAAAGTAGCAGATTATGAAATGACAATAGCATATGAGAAGTTATGTAATGAAGGAATCTTGATGGTTGAATTCAAAGTTGTTGAAAGGAAAGGGTTAACTCATGCCCTTGAGTTCCCAAGGAATTTCAAGATTGAATGGATTAAAATTATTCTAAGTAGGATTCACGATATGAGGTTTTTGGTTATAGAATGAACCCGTAGAGATCATGAAGAAAATGATTCATAAGGTTACAGGCTATCCAACCCTAGACAAGAAGAAAACCATGTGATGCCTAAGTCAAGAGGAAATTGAGGCAAACACAAGTGCTGAGTGGAATGGATGAGGTATGTCTATTAAAAAAATTTATGATCCATTAATTAAATTTGTAGTGAGGGTTATAGCTCACAAATTTTACCAGTCATGCAGGCTGAATAGTGTGTTGTATATGGTAGTGGATCAAGCGTGTAAAATAGTGATGAAAGATCATGAATATGATCTTGTTGAGCTTCATAGAGTACAATTGGTAGAATATATGGCATCCATCAGGAAAGAAAAGAATTCAATGTGTATGTTTGGATCCCTCATTATGTGTATTTTCTTTTATATACATAAATATTTTCCTTGTATTGGTGATATTGTTTGTGAACAAAACAAACCAATGACAATACAAATAAGTGAATACATTACTCATTTAGGAGAAAATTTTGAGAATGTCATGGATTCTTATTTTGAGGATTTCAAACAAAAAATGAAAATGAGGATGGGAATACCTGAAGAATTGGTGACTAGATATTACAATGGTATATGTTTTCTTATAGATACAAATAATACATTTGTACAGGTAGTAAAGCTGAGGAAGGCTTGGTTACAAGGTTTTGATTATGAAATTGATAGCGACTTAGTGAATGCAAACATTGTTGCATTATTGAAAGAAGAAATAAATACAGAGGTTGAACCTTTTGGAAAATATGAAGAGGATAAGGTTAGAATAACTATGAATATTAAGATAAATTTTAAGAAAAACAAAAGGAAGATCATGATTGAAGACCTAGAGGCAAAACTAGGCACCCTGGGCAAAGGCAAGGAAACATTGGAGATTAGACAAGGTCTTGGAGAAGATGAAGAAAAGGGTAGTGGTGATGTGGAAGAGGAGGAAGAAGAAAGAGAAAAGGTTAAAGCCCTAGTTGTTACCACTCAACCTATCAAGAAGACAAAAAGAACCGAAAAGAAGTTAGTGGTGACACCCCTCTCTCTACCACCACCTACCAAACCAAGGACTAGGGCAGCTACTAGTATCGAGAAAATTGAAAATCAAAGAGTAGTAGAGACTATTGAGCCTAGTGTATCTAAACTAAAGAGAAGGGAAGTGGTCAAAGGACCAACCACAAGGTGAACAAAGTCTATTGATGAGGTATGTACTAATCTACAAAGATCTTCAGGATTATCTAGTTTTAGATTTGTGAAATATGACACATTGAATAATATTGATAGAACAAAAGTTGAGGAGGCTATGATAGATATGATTTCAAATCATAAGTTATCTCCAAATGAAGTAGAAAAGAAAATACCTATAGATTTGAATGACAGACTAGAAAGAAGGTGGCAACAAGTGGAAGTATAAAATAAAAAAATAAGAACTAACACTTTAGCCAAGGTTATGCTTGATCTATCACAAGATCAAAAGGAAACATTTTTGGAGAGGTACAAGAACACATTTGTTCCTAAGTATAGAATTTTTATGTTATCACAAAATAAAATTGAAGTTGTAGCACATCAAGATGAATTGCTTTGGAAAAGCATTTTTGGGTTATCTACCAAGGCAACAGATACAGAGAAAGGAATTGAGATGGTGACCATCAAAGATGATAATAAAAGTAGAAAAAAATTAGGTGTGTCAAGTGCACAAGAACGCATATCACTAGTACATATCGACACCCTTGACACCCAAAGGTCAAATAGTCAAGGCTCCTAGAGATAAGAAAAGAGGTAGAGATAGAGATAAAGTGATGCAGGAAAAGGTTGAATAACTAGGGCCAAAGGCCCACCCAACTATCAAAACCACCCTACAAGAGTTAAAACAACGAAAGCAAACACAAGGAAAAACAACCAAAGGAGGAAGAAGAGTGAAATACTTTTATTGATTCATCAAAATATCTTCATACATGCCCAATTGTAAGGCCTTCTGGGTTACGACCAATTACAAATACATTCACATTCAATGATCCAACTACAAATTTTCCTTTCAGTTCTGCTCTGCAATCTACTCCCAAAAACTTTCCTAACTCTAAGCCTAAACAATCTATATATACTTGCCAAAATGGCTTATAGATTATTCTAGAACATTACATAAGAGGAGGGCCGACCCAACAATAGTCTAGACACACCCCATGAAAAGATCCTAACATAAATGTCATGAACATAAATAAATCCCACAAGTCGGCTTGCATAAATCATGTCCAAATGCTGACACTTGACATACACTAGGTAACTCGGCACATGAAGAAATACTTGGCATACACTGGGTAACTCAACACATGAAGAGTCACTCGGCATACACTGGGTAACTCGACACATGAAGGAATTACTATAGTAACTTGGCACATGAAGGACTGCTAGGCACATGAAGGAACTACTAGGCTAGGCACATGAAGGAACTATTAGGCATATGAAGGAATCGCTAGGCACATGAAGGACTACTAGGCACATGAAGGACTACTAGGCACATGAAGGAATTGCTAGGCACATGAAGGAATTGCTAGGCACATGACGAAACTAGTAGGCACATGAAGGACTGCTAGGCACGTGAAGGAACTGCTAAGCACATGAAGCACTGTTAGGTGCATGAAAGACTGCTAGGCACATGAAAAGACTACTAGGCACATGAAGGAACTGCTAGGCACATGAAGGACTTGTTAGGTGACAACTTGCAAAATGAACAAAAACTAGCAGGATAACAAGGCTACCTAGGATGCTCTTGTATCATAAAGGACACTAGTGTTCAAAGTCCAATTGTGTCAGCACCTGACATTGAGGCAAATAAACAAGTGAGTAAAGCTAAGATGAGTGCAACTATTTTTGTCTTGAGCACCAATGCACCAACATGACGAGTGGTG
Source organism: Cupressus sempervirens (assembly GCA_028749045.1). NCBI lineage: Eukaryota > Viridiplantae > Streptophyta > Pinopsida > Cupressales > Cupressaceae > Cupressus > Cupressus sempervirens. Next base: position 824,369,237 of record CM053786.1, read on the forward strand.
AAACCCCCTCACCAACTTGAAAAGCAATTTTGAGAAACATTGTTGGCTTCCCAATTAGATCAATAACTTGGTTTACAAACACAACTCAAGGATTGGACATCCAAAATGAGCAGTTATCTTTCTAATAGAGAAGGTTCATTTAAATTGTCAACCCAAGGACGTATACTTGAAACAAGTCTACAAAGTATATGCACCATGAAAATCTCTAAGCTATTCTATCGTTGCAAAATATAAACTATAACAATGTTGGAAATAAATCTAAATACACAGTAATGGCTATAGGAAACTGGACAGTAATGGCTGAAGGAACTGTATACTACAAGCTACAACTTTTCATATATGTCTGCATCTATATCAAATTCTTGATTAAAATTTCAAATATATAAGATTATTAACTCCCTAACAACCATCTAATAAGTGCCTCATTATTCCTTTAAACAAGGAAGAGATTTACTACAAAACTAATGACTAAGTGTGTTGATTTTCTGCTCCACATTTTTAGCAGTCCACTCAAACACATGGTTCTCCTTCATTACTATGAATTATATCAAACACTTTTACCACATTGTGCTCCTCCTTTTTCTCTTTCCAGATCATTTTTAAAATATGAATTTCATTAAGAAATGTGGAAGTTATGGCCATTTTCTTGAAAGTGGTTTTATGCTGCCTGAAAACATGCCACATTTTCCTCAGTCAACTTCTAATCTATGGTGCTCATTAACTATTCCAAACTAACTCAAATGCTCAAAAAATTTTGTGTTCCTTGTTTTTAGCTTTCCAAATCCATAAGTAATTCTTAATTTTATTGAGAATTGAGTAAGATGTGCCTATTTTTCTAAAACTGGCTTTTGACTTTTCTTCATTTCCTGCAATTGCTGATTATTGACAAGTGTCAACTTGCTTCTCCTTCTTTCTAGCTACATGAACAACTCAAATATTTCACAAAAATATGTTAATCACCTCAAGATAATTATATTTCAATAATAACCAATTATCATAATAAATCATCACAATTTAGCATTAACTAGCTACATCTACAAATGTTAATCAATAAATCATTTATCATAGTTACTGCTTCATAAATCAAGTTTATGTATGGAATTGGGTTGGAAATATATTGAAACCATGGGGTAAAGTGTTATAGTATATGAATATAAATATGAAATTTTATAGGCTTATCATTTCCCCCCAGCTGAAATCTTGCTTGTCCTCAAGCAAAGGATAGGCATTGGATAGTCATGAAAGCTATTATCATTCCATAATTTTTTCCCTCTCTTATCTACATTTTTCACCAAGAATATAGGAGGTAGCCTAAAAATATTCATGAAAGGTCATCCTTGAATGGTCTATGACAATAACACAAGGCATGTATGTGCTCCCCCCAACTAAAAGGTTGTTTGTCCTCAAACGATATAATGTATGTATGAGGGTAGCATCAAATCACTTATGAAGCATATAATTACAATAATGATAATTGAGAAACAAAATGCAAGTCATAGATAATCAATTACTAAAAATGATAAATATTATGAATAAATGGAAATCATAAATATAGCACCATTTGTGTTGTTGTGAGAAACTTCAAACTTTGTAAATAGCTGAAAGTATAGGTCCCTTGATTATTGAAATTTAGATCCCTCCAAAAGTATTGCATATTTAATATGAGTATTGTCTTCATACTTTCTAAAAGTTATCTTTTGGATCACATAGTAGTTGTTGTAGGATTGTTTATTGAATCAAAGAGCAGTGGCTGTAGGATTGATTGTTAAAACCAAATAGTAGTTGTTGCAGGATTGATTGTTACAACATGAAACCTACATATAATACCAACTAGCACTTGCACCAAAAGGAGGTGCAAGGGTAGCCGATAGAGTTTTCATTTGAAGATGTATATAATAGAAAGAAGCATATAAAATTGACATTATACAAAAATTTGTTGGACCATTAATAAATAAAATAATAGATTAATATTGTATAGCTTTTGTGATTCTAGAGATTTTAGAATGGAGTATACATCATTAATATGTCAATATTTGAATCTTTTAAAAATTAAAAATTAAAACATTTTTATGTCTGATTAAGATTTTTATAAGATTTTTAATTTTTATATTAATGATATTTTAAAAAGTAATACACGAACTCATTTTCATTTGTAATATACATTTAAAAGAATGTTATAATACACATAAAAAATTATAAATATATAATATGATATTATATATTTTATTTTATTTATATTATATATTAGTTATGAATTGATAAATATTATCATTTTCAAACAATATTATAGAATTATATGTTATTTTATCAACAATTTGATATAAATTATTGAAGTTAAATAATATATATATATATATATATATATATATATATATATATATATATATAAATTAAAATTATATTTGAATTCTTCAAGGGAAGTAGTATGTCATTATGTGGCACTTGTTTCCAATTTTATTTCAATATTGTAGAAGGGCATTTCATTGAGGTTCTTTGCCACATCATGGAGAAATCTCCTCAGCCAAGCTATATCACATATTTTCCTCATCATTTTAAAAATTAATGACAATACTACTTCATTACAACAATGCAAGTATTACCTCCTAATGATTATGATTGTAGTCATGAAATTACATTCAATCAATGATTTTAGCTTTTTATTTCTAACTTTTTATTAGTTAATCATGGAAGCTCAAACCACTAGAAATGCAGGGAGTGGGAAGGAGAAGCATGAGTTTAGTATAGTTGAAAAGACTTGTGTACTATTTAGTAAGTCATCTATGTGTAAGTACACTACGATATCATTATATTTTATCTTTTTTACGATATTTTTCTCTACAACCAAAAGTTTATTCTCTATGAAAATGGGTTTGCTTCAATGGTGGAGAAAAGCCACTCAAAAGTTTTGGTATATTTCTAACCTTATTGATAGTAGACTGTGTATGAAAGATGAGACTTTGATCTCACAATATATTTTTAAATTTTCTACATTCTATCTATTGTATACCATAGCATGAGCATAGAAGCCATGGAAAGTTTAACAAAAGCCCTCAAATCTCTGAAAGCTGAAACGAACAATTATCTCTAAGAATCTGAGCATGGGCTGCATGCTACATATATCAACTACTCCAATGTTATTATCCACCATGATATGTTCAGCCCCGTTGTTGCTCCTACTAATCCCCATCCCAATTTTACTATGCATCTCCAATAGAGAAAAATGTGGAGGATCAAGCCAATTAGAAAGATCCATGCCATGGTCATCACTTTGCTCTAGGCTCGAAGAAACTTCTAGACTAGAAAATAAATTGCAAATGTGAGGAGTTGGGGAAGCATCCAAATGCAAATTTTTTGGGTAACTTGAGAAATCTCTCCAAATTCTCCAAATGCCTTGAGTATTGGCCCAACAAATATGTAAAGAGGACTAAGTGCAATTGTTGTGGTTATGGAAATAATCCAAGATCTTTGCATATACACACTCAGTATATGAATATCCCCTATTCCAAAAGCCTGCCTACATAATGTCTCCAATGCACTACTCATACCCATCTACAAGGGGAAAGGAAAACACATAAGAAACAATAGATGCAACAACTTCAACAATGGCTGCCCAAATAAAAAATATTGGCTTCAACATTTTTTCAACTTAATTATTAACCCGGTTAATGAAAACTTTACAATGATTCCCATTGCAAGGCCTCCAATAATTGCATCATTGGTGGTAACTGTAGCAAGTTCAAAATTGTCAATGTGCCCAGCAAATGCCTGGGTTACAACACATACATATTAATCATTTGGAAATTTGGTATGCAGAACTCACAAGGAAAAGAAATAGTTTGTAATTAGATGGTTGGAATGAATAATGAATAGTAGAATGTAACTGCAACAATTGCGATTGGTAACATGATTTTCCATGGGGTGGAGATGGACCCGTAAAAACTCTTTTTTTTTTTTTGCCCCTTCTTCTGTGATAAATATTCAATAGACTCATCCTTCTTCCTTTCTATATATATAGAAGTCGCTCACTGGATCATTGTATAGAGGGATGATATTAGCAAAGCTTATTTTAGTCGACCATAAAAAGGCAAGGCAGTGATGGGGAAATTCATTTCAAGAGATTGAGTCATATTCATCTCTAATTAGTTCCCACACCACCTCCCATGCCTTTCTATTAGATATTGGCTGATTTTTTCTCCTTTATTCTCCTGCCCACTAATTAAATCTTATGGAAATTTTTTATCTACTTTATATGGCTGGCTGGTTTTATTGATTATAGTGAGATTGATAAAGATTTAAATTGGCTTGTGATTGCTCTACTTATCACACCCATTTGCTATAATTTCTGCATATTTGTACTATGATGTTTGTTTTTGGATAGATTTTGCTTTTTTCATTCATTGTCCTTGCCATGGAGTAAATCTTTTGGAAGTATAATTTTTGGCTTATGATGGACATCTTAAACATTATATACTAAGATTTGATTGTAAACTAAAAGTATTAAATAGTTGAAATTTTTACATATTTCTATTATGATATTTATTTATTTATGATCTAATTACATGTATATATAAGAATGTAAGAGTTTGAGTTCTGCTCTTTGGATTGACAGGTTAATATGTTCTTTTAATTGACAGATTAATATGTGGAAAGAGGAGTAACACAATTGATGGTTGTAACAGTTGAGAGTAGTCCTTGATTTGTCTCATGGGCTTTCATGAAATAGTTATGAAGTTATTTGCTATAATGGTGATTAACTAATTAGAATATGGTGATTTTTATTGATGTAGCTATAGGAGTAGTAGCTACCTTTGGTTAATCTTTGTATCAATGGACTGTAATTTTGTTATTTTCATCTCAAATAATGGGATCTAACGTTGGATGATTAAAATTTTCAATCCATAATTTGGGATGATGTGGTGGTTTTTCTTGAGGTATAGTAAATTGTTTGAGCTGTAGACCTTGCTTCAACTCAGATTTGACTAACTTATTTTGTTGATTAGTGTTCTGATTATACAATTTTAAAGATTAATGAAAATCATTTGAATTCCTCATAAGACGATCAGCTTGATGTCAATATTGCTTTGAACATCTATAATAAGATCTTGATATATGAAATTGCTTGATTACTTTTTAAATGCATTACAGTCTGATGTAATTTTTTTTTAAAGCAATGGGTAACAAGCAGTTGTATAGTTATTTGGGGTTGCATTGCATTTCATTCAAAACTATTGATAGAAATTTGACAAGATATTGGGAAAATTTTAATTAGTCAAAAAAGACAAACAACAGCCGAGAGCTTGCCCAAAGCCAACAAGCCAACAACCACCAAACAACCAGCTTCTCAAAAGCCCAAAACCTCACATCATAAATCTGATCACCAAACACTTAAAATTCTATAATTCTTACTTAAAATTTAAAATTCTTTTCTAAATATATTAAATATAAATTTCTATCCAAAAATTGTCCATTAAAATCTCTACGTTACTAAAAAAAATAAAATAAAAATTAAAAAAATCAGTACACATTTCTTACCTATCGTCCTTCAATATTCAATTACAAATTTGTTACCCCATACTCTCATGTAATTGCTTAAAATATATTTCACTAGTTAGAAAGGATAAATAAGTTGCAAAAAAATGATTATTAGAAATGGAGAAAAATAGTACAAAATTATACATGGCTCTAAAAAAAATTATGTTCTTCTATTTATCTCTTTAAATTTTATAATAATAATTTCATTGAAACATTCTCATGGCTTAAAAACAAAGGAGCAAAATATAATGACGGTGTTTATGATTAGGTGAAAATTGTAAACTAGTGTAGGTCGTTGCTTTAGAGGTAAAATGAAAAAGGGGAAAAAATGTAACAAAATGCTACTTATTTCACCTGCAATAAGCACTTGATATTTAGGTGCCTTTTAAGCAGTGGTTTCGTTCATGATCGATTAAGTTTGTAAGTACTAATTTGGAATTATTATAGGCAACTGAAACTCTCCTGGTTATGGAATTTCCAAGTTTACCAGATTCAACAAAACATCGCCATCCAACAGACTAGCCACAATATATGCAGATCATTGTACACCTAACTAATTTACTTACGTTTAAACAAATAAATTTCCAAATAAATTAAAATTTCAGCATTTCAAAGATTTATTTGTAGAGATGAATCAAACACTAACCTTAACACTATCAAATCTAGCGAGATGCAACAGAGCGTACTGCAACATGCACCCATGCCCAACAGACAACACAAACCGATCCCTATTGAAAAAATAAGGATTCTTAGGATTATACTTCATGACCTCGTCATACAAAATATGACCCAAGGAGGCACATCCCATGGGCATTCCAGAGTGCCCTGAATTGGCCTTCTCAACTGCATCAATGGCCAGAAATCGGATGGTATTCACAAATTTCTCAAGCAGAGCAGTACCAGTAGCATCCAATGTCTCCATAGTTGCACCCCAAACAATGCTTTTTCTTGATGAATTTAATCTCAGGCATGTCTTGGGGTGAAAGGCAACCTTTCCATGTGATCCGAGGCTCAACCTTGAGGACTTGCCAAATCTCAATGTCACTAGCGAGAAACAAATCTTGGCGCAGCGCCACCGTAGCATCACTCGCAGGAGCAGGTTTTTGTCTTGCAGCCTCTCGCCTGCAAATGTTTCTCCAAATAGTGTGAGAACACACTTTCTCCACTCAACTTGCACTTGCCCACTCGATTGATTGAAATTGGTTGTCGATGACTAAATATGGAATTCAGGGAAAGATATAATGCATGAGTTGAGTTAAATGGTGTGTTGGACAGGCTGTCAATTGTGTCGATCATATCATACCCCCATATCCCCAGATAAGATTTCTCATAGATTTTCTCCACCTTTCATGATTGTAGGGTCATAAAATCATGCATTCTATGATTGTTAAAAGATATGCTTCCAAAATCAAATATCTGTGGGCATGATTCAAAATTCGGCAAATTTTGGCAGTATGCAAAAAAAAAAAACTTTGAATGGCGTGAGAGCAAATCCAAATGGTGTGAGACAAATTTTGATTGGAGTGAACTCCAATGGAAAAGCCTATCGACTAATAAATAAGTTTTTTATAAAAGATAGATTTCATTTATTTTATTTACTTAATTTGTTTATTATAGGAAAGAAAGGCAACGTGATCCTAGCTAATGTTTCTTTGGCAGCAAATTCTCATTTTCCAACTCCAATCAAAGAAAAGAATACAAAAAAGGCATATTTATTCTATACTTGCAAGGTGCTTAATTGGTTCGCATCTCTAAAAACATGCAAGAGAAGCAACACATTCTGTAGCGAAAAAACATGAGCAACACATTTTGTAGCATATTAGTTGCGCACATGTTAACGACATTGATAGACCTTGTTGACAATGAATGGTCGTCAAATTAAAATAAAATTAAATTAAATTCACTGACATTTGTTTTGCTGACCACCAGTAAATCTCCCCATTAGACCACATGAGTCAGAGTTTTTTGGTTGTTTATTACACTGAACTGCACGCGGTAATAAATGCATTTTTAATCCCGCCATCAATTTTTCTCACCACTCATTCGATTCAAAATTTGGCAAATTTTGATAGTGTGTGATAAATTCTAAAAGGCGTGAGATCAAATCCGAACGGCGTGAGACAAAATTCGATTGGAGTGAACTCCAATGGAAAAGCCTATTGGCTAACTAGACACCATCATTGAATAAAATAGAGCATTCTTGACATCATGAAGAATCAACTACTCAATGAAACCTTTGGAAATGTATGCAAACACTCTCTTCTAGAATTAGAAACTTGACTCACTCAAACCCATGGAAAAATGATTTAAAATATGAGCAACCAGCCAAATATCTATAAACTCCTCCAAAATAGTCAATGAGACAAGAAGAACTAGCAAACAAACTAAACTACACAACTAATAACTCTAAGACATTGTGAGAACACTTATTGAATGAAAAACATACCCTAACCTACCCTAACCTATCCTAACCTATACTAACTAGAAAATATGACTTGCTCAAACAAAACCATTAACTGGTTCTTTGAAGTATCTTCATCTTCTCAAAATCTTCCAATGCTTCACATGCTTATGCACAATGAGAAATAGTTGTAACATTAGTAGAAACTTAACAAACAACAAGACTTTTGGAAAGACATTAAAAGAATCATTTATTACTTCATGTTGATAATATATATTGTTATATTGAAGTACATAAGTAAGCTAAAATGTGTCCCCTTTTGCTGCAGTTGCATATTGAGGCTTCTCTTCATTTGTAACTTCTTTCTTTGTTGCAACCATAGCTTGTGATAACATCTTTTCCTCCATATGAATGAGATGTCTAATAGGACACCCTCATGAAAGAACAAATTTTTAAATCTTCTTGTTGGCTTGGTGTAGATGAGTTGTTTCTTTATCCTCTTCTTGACTTTTAAAAACCAATTTGTGTGGCTAATTCAATAAAAATACAAGAATTTCTACATCTTCATAAGTCTCATAGTTTCTCTCTACAAGAGATGTTTATTTAACATCTAAAGTTAAACAAAATTCTTCTAAATCATCCCAAAATTGATCTTCTTCGATATCTTCTTTACTTTTATGCATGAGAGGATTGATCTTCACTTTATTGCAACTCTCTTCTTGAAGTAGGAGTTTTGATTTGACATCGCATTCATCTTCAATAGCAACCTTGTGTATGGTGATTTCTTCATTTTGAAAAATAAGGTTGTATTCATTTTCCTCCTCACAAATCATCACTTTTTCATCAATATGTGAACAAAATTCCTCTATTATGCTAGAGAACATGTCTTCATTGATTTTCAAACTTGCTGAAAATGATAATAGATCTTCATTCTCATTCTCCATGGATCTAAAATCTATATTGTGTTGTTGTGAAATTCTAATTCTAAGTGCTTTAAATTGAAACTAAGAATCTATAAAAATTACAATAAGTAGCTAAAAACTCAAAGACTCTCATAGCTTGACTTGTCCTGGCAACGACGCTAAAAATGTTGGCTTCCCAATTAGATCAATAACTTGGTTTATTTAAATTGTCAACCCAAGGATGTATACTTGAAACAAGTCTACAAAGTATATGCACCATGAAAATCTCTAAGCTATTCTATCATTTCAAAATATAAACTATAACAATGCTGAAAATAAATCTAAATACACAGTAATGGCTGTAGGAAACTGCACAGTAATTGTTGCAGGAACTGTATACTACAAGCTACAACTTTTCATATATGTGTGCATCTATATCAAATTCTTAATTAAAATTTCAAATATATAAGATTATTGAATCCATAACAACCATCTAACAAGTGCCTCATTATTCCTTTAAACAATGAAGAGATTTATTACAAAACTAATGACTAAGAGTGCTGATTTTCTGCTCCACATTTTTAATAGTCCACTCAAACGCATGTTTCTCCTTCAATATTATGAATTATATCAAACCCTTTTAGAACATTGTGATCCTCCTTTTTCTCTTTCCAAATCATTTTTAAAATATGAATTTCATTAAGAAATGTGGAAGTTATGGCCATTTTCCTGAAAGTGGTTTTATGCTGCCAAAAAACATGCCACATTTCTCTTAGTCAACTTCTAATCTGTGGTGATCATTAACTATTTCAAACTAACTCAAACACTCAAAAGAATTTGTGCTCCTTGTTTTTTTCTTTCTAAATCCATAAGTCATTCTTAATTTTATTAAGAATTGAGTAAGATATTCCTATTTTTCTAAAACTAGCTTTTGACTTTTCTTCATTTCCTGCAATTGCTGGTTATTGACAAGTGTCAACTTGCTTGTCCTTCTTTCTAGCTGCATGAACAACTCAAATATCTCACAAAAAATATGTTAATCACCTCAATATAATTATATTTCAATAATAACCACTTATCATAATAAATCATCAAAATTTAGCATTAACTAGCTACATCTACAAATGTTAATCAATAAATCATTTATCATAGTTAATGCTTCATAAATCAAGTTCATGTATGGAAATGGGCTGGAAATATATTGAAACCATGGGGTAAAGTGTTATAGTAGATGAATATAAATATGAAATTTATAGGCTCATCAAACATCACTCCTTTAACAAGTAAAGATACATCAATAATAGACACCTCGCCAGATATTGAAGTTAGTCTAGATGAAGTAATTGAAATGCCACAGTTAGATTTGGAAAATCTTACATTGGAGAAAACAATTCTATTACAAGAAATTTTGGTGAAGAAGAAGAAGAAGAAGTAAGAAGAGGTTAGGAGAGAGCATAAATAAAAAAAGGTGCCACATGATGTCAAAAACATTTTTGTTGAATCTTTTGATATTCAAAATTTTGATGTTGAAGCCCCAATAATTATTGAAAGGAGATTGTTGAAATGAAAAAGATTGATGAAACCTATCATGGAACAATCGTTATTTTGTCACTGATGTCAAACCTACTACTTTTTGGTGGGATGATTGCTTACTTTGGTCTGAATTCTATCATTTGATTGATTAATGAAGAGGATTTGAAAAGAAAGGATAACAAGAGAACCTAGAGAACAATTGGGTTATATGGTGTATAAAAGGAACACTAAGACCAAGAAAGAATTTGTTGATATAGTGTATTGTCTATCTACTTAAGGCTATCATGAAAGAATACTTGAGAAAATTCTAGAAGAAGGCTAAGTAAAGAAATGTGTCTGCCAAGCATGACCAAGCAAATAGTGGAAGTTGAGTAGAAAGTTCAACATGTGCTGAGTAAAGTAAAACATTAGTATGTGCCGAGTGTTAGAAGATGACAATAGTGACCAAATGAAACTTAGTGTATGTCAAGAAACCAATGTTGGTTGAGCATTAGAAGATATTTTTGAGTGCCAATAAAATGTATTTGATTGAACATTTGACAAATTTGAGTTGACAAAGTTGATTTCTTGAATTGTGTGAAGCATATAAAAGATAACTATGATGAGCTGGTGGCACAAAATTCAAGATAAACCATTTTGAGATGAATTCAAAGAGGATTATAAATGAAGTTTCTAGAGGGAATAAAATGAAAAGATGGGAAGATTCAATGAATATGATCTAAACCTAAAATGGACAATTGTGGTTAAGTGGAAAAAGATCTAAATTCTCTATATAAGGAGATAATAGGCCAAAAGAAATAAGGTCATGTGCGAGAACTTGAGAAAGACAAGAAGTCTAGGGTGTTGCTTCATATGATGGCCAAATGAAAGAGTCTAAAATTGGTATACTAAGCAAGAAGGCTTAAGGATATGGCTTGAAGGGTGAACAAGCTATTAGAGACGAAGATGATGAATGCCAAGAAGAATGGATGACTGAATGTGAGATCTGTAATTTGCAAGTGAGTTGTTTTATTATTAGATTAAGTCTTGTTGTTACTCTCTAAAAATTGTATCAGTCTGGATAAATCCTTTGGACTAAGCTTAACCTAACCATCATGAGTAAATCCTTTAATAGGGTAACATTCTAATGGAATGTGCTAAAGTCCTCTAACAAGGCTTACTCCTAACAAGGTGATTGAAATCCTTTAACCAGGTCACATTTAATAGTGTGCATTGTAACCTTTAATAGGGTTGGCTCCTCATAGGGCTCACTTTAGAAGAGTGAAAATTGGTAGCATGTTACTGGTGGTTTTCCAAATATGGTTTCCATGTAAAATCCTTGTGTCAAAATCTGTGATTGATTTTTTGGTGTTTCATGTTTACATTTTTGCAAAGTTATTTTGACATAGGACAACAATATGCAAATGTTTATGATATTGAATGTCAATGAATGCATAAGTATAAGTTGAAGTACTGAAAAGTTTTATTTGTATATTTGGAACTTGGATAACTGATTCACCCCTGCACCCCTCTCAGTTATTCTAAACATTCCAACAATAATTTGCCACCTTGTAAATATTGTTGAACAAATAAATGCTAGTAATATTGAATCCAATAATAAATTAATGGATTGGTTAGCAAGAAAATTTGAGAATAAGGTTACGGATAAAGTTTCTATAACAATTTCTAATTAGAAAGTTATGTTACAAGAACATGTACAGAATATGAAAGAACTTATATAGAGGGTACATCATTTGTATAACATTTAGTCATATGTGCCAAGATTTACAAGTGACATTCAGAAACAAATTCAATAGATTCAAGCTAAGAAGTGGAGATCCAATGACATTATTTTGTAGTTAGCAAAATCTGATATTGAACACTACAATTAGTTATTGAATGCTCAAGGCAAATTGGCCAAGCTTTAGGCAACTGACAACAGCATGAGATCCAAATTGATCTTTATTCAAGCAATGTTAATACCTCATTTATAGGCCATGAAAAGGGAAATGTAATTAGCACAATATCTTGTCAAAGAAGGTTATAATCTTTCAATGGTTGATAACTTCATTGATTTAGCAACGGGGTTACAGTTGTAGAATCATATTTTGGAAGCAACAAGAGTTACTTGGGATCATGAACTTTCCAAGATCACCTAAGTTCATTAAACATTCATTTAAAAAGATGGTTTTCTTCTACCTATTCAACTAAGAAGCCATGACATAAATGTCAAAGACAAAGGGGAATGACTGTCATGCAACAAAAAAGTTAACAAATGAATGGTTAAAGAAGTTCAGAGCCGAGAAAGCAAATAGGGTATGACACTATGATATGAGACTACTTAGAGTCATGTGTATAAGTATTCATTTATATATTGTTTATTCAGTATTCATTCAACATAAGTCACATAGTTTTGAAGTTTTATATTGAACTAAGTCATAAGACTTAGGGGGAGTACTTGTATCATATTGTACTTTTAACAATGTAATCATGACAAACTATTTTTTTCCACTAATGTCAAAGGGGGAGATTGTTGGTATCTCTAACTATTTTTGTCTATTAGTGTCAAACAGTTAGTTATTTACTAGCCAGAGTCATATGGTCATCATTGTGACTAAGCTACTCTGTATGGGCCAAGTCATGTCCATAAGTATGTATGTACTAAGTGCTATAAGAGTCGAGCAAGTGTGTGTCACTAAGTATTTTCTATACAAGTCAAGCTCAACAACTACTGAGCAATTCAATCATATAATTGTCGAGTTACATAGTAAGTGTTGAGCACAATATAGACCTTTAACCACCTAAAAATGGTCATCTAGACTATTAGCTCCCTTCTCAACATTTTTGCTAAATTAATTAATCATTTGCCTACACCAAATTGCTAAAAGTTAATTAATTTGATTATAACCTATAGTTTGATTATACTATCCTAAGTTCATTATTTGATTAAAAGAACATGTCCCATTTTAATTAAATAAAAGATCTCATTATTCTAACCCACTCAATGTGCACACATAAAGTCTTTTTATTTTACAAATTAAAAGAAAGGGCTTTTTGTCTCACATGAAAAGCCAACTCTTTTTTTATTGATTGACTTGCTTGTGCACATGGATCGATCCCATTTTAAAACTCCATCCTTGATCATTTATCACTTGATCTTGACCTCCATTGTTTGTATGTCTTTAAAAGAAAGAGCTCTCCCCTTCTTAAAGGATCCACACTCTTAGTATTGTTATTTTGTAGGTTTATCGATCAAAATCTTGAGAGCTTGTGGACAACTTCTAACCTCTTGTCTAATTTCTCTCATACCATGGAATTCTAGTTCAGATTCATGTATTATAGCTTGTGTTTCTTGTAATAATCTAGATCACATAGCTTAACTAGTTTGGATTTGTAACACACTCTCATTTTCTTGATATAGTTGCATTGTGCATTGCATGTTAGCTTATTTTCATACTTGCATTGCATTTTGAGAGTTCTCTTGTGCAAACTTGCATTCTTACTCTTGTCTCAAAGAACCTCCCATTGCATGGCTTACTAGCAAAGATTGTGTCTCAAAGACTTAGCTGAGAGATATTTGCATTGCTCTAGACATACCCTTGTACTCCATGGATAGGGAGCTCTAAGCAGACATTCAACCATTTCATTCTATGGAATCACTTGGATAGAAGGGCTTAGAGTGTGACACAATCTTAGTGTACATTTTTTGGCACCTACCATAATCTTTCACTTCACCTCTTTTCTATCCTATCATCACAAGAGGTTAATCTAAAAATCACATCTGATCTATCCAAGTATTACATTTTCAAAACATGATCTATATCATACACATGAGAGCTAAAAAATATACATGAGAGAGATCCATGAGCATATCAACATAACATTAAGCATACATGAGAAAGAAATTGAAACATTGCATGGAAACACAAAAATGTTGAAACATCCACAAAATGAGACAAATACACAAAACTATCGCTCAAATCTAGTATCCCATATATATATATATATATATATATATATATATATATGCATACACACACACACACATACATGCGCACACACATATATATCAAAATGTGTTAAAATACATATACGATGTGACCCAAAGTCTGGATATGTGTTTCAAAATACATATAGACATAAAAATGTATCACATGGAGTCTTATGACCTAAGACTGAATCCCACCATTCGCAATTGGTGGTGACCCTAGTGGAGGAGCTTGTATCCTATTCGGTGGCTGTACCACACCCTCTAATTTGCCTGCCTCCCTGCTTTGGTGGCACTACACCCCTATATGTTGCATAATAGTATGTAGCTCATGCCCTGCGATGCATTGAATCTCTCCTAGGAGCATCTTGCTCCTTGTGGAGCTCCTCTCCTCATGCTCACTCATCTATGAGTTGTTGATCATGTACTGTGATGGTCACCTATGTTGCCTACAACTCTACCTCCAAAGCCCAAAACCTAGCGTCACGATCTCCATCTCCTCTGGCAGGCTAATCATGTCATGCCTTTACCTGTGTTGCTCCCCTGCATCTCAATGGATGCTCCTCCTCCTCCTCCTCTTCCCCCTCTCTCATGGCTTGGACCTGTGTCTGCCTCCTCCCATTAGATTGGGAACTTCTCCCAACCTCCATGTGTCTGCTTCCCTTTCCTTCGCCACTATCTCCTCCATCTCCACCCTGTCTTGATGCTATAGGTGGAGCATCTAGTCATGTAAATATGGGAAAAGGATGCCTCTGTATCTCATACATATAAGCTAAATCTTCTCCCACATCTACCACCTCTAGACATTAGTCCGAAGGTTCACACACCAAAGTTATTTTCTCTCATAGGGCTTCCTAATTGTCTAGCATGGGCAGGCAACCCTGAGACTCCTCCTCATGGAACCATGCATATGTAGTGGTCTCTATTGAGACCTCCTATTGCTGGCCAAACTAGAGCCATACTTAGCTGATAATGAATAGCTCTACTATATCTGAGAACCTCTCGACGAGTGGCTTGCTATAGCGCATGTATTCAAGCTCCCATGAATCTGACCATTTGTGGCAATCATGATATGACCACCAGAAAAAAGAAGTAAGCTCATCAAAGAGCCATTGATAGTAGGTCACATCTCCATTGTGACTCTATGGGATAAACCCTGTATACCTAAAAATATAAGGCTTATTATGCTCTCGTGACTATGCCCATAGTCGCGTCACTGCAATATGCTCCCATACCCATATCTAGGCCAACATTGTACCACATGCGCATGTATGCCCCTCTTGGTAGACTATCTCATGGAGCTCCCTATACATATTAGCCAAGATCACAGGTCCCCATTGCATCCTTTGAGGCTATCCCAACAAATCTTCTAGCAGTCTACCCCATCCTAGTGGGAAGCCCTTCTAACTCCTGTTAGTAACTGGAGCTTAGGTAATCAATGAACAAAAAAGGAAAGGTAGTGGATGCTCAACCCCATACTAGTCTATGAATCATTATTAACTCAAGTGACAATCTAAAATGGTAACATCCTGGAATACCTAGTATACAACTGCTCTCCCCTCTATCTGGGTTTAATTATAATATACCCATGACATGCAAAACTCACATCAGCACATGGACATCATAAACTTAAAAGAAAATAAGCAATGAAACATACTGACTAGCACTCTATAGCAGGGAACACAAAGGATGCAATATACATCCTCTAGTGTGATGGTGGCCTCTCTAGTAGGCAAGTGAAAGGTGTTGTGCTCGTTGTGCCACCACTTAGCTAAAGCATTCAACAACTTGTGATTCACTTGAATACAGGGCATGTGTATCACCCACTTCAGCCCCATACATGATATGGAATCCCTCTCATCATCGTCGAGATACTTAACGATGTACAACCCCACCACTTTGGGGACCTTGATATGAAGTGTAGGAAACACAAATTTCAAAATGAAATGAAACAACCATCAATAACATCAAAATAGTGCTCAAACATGCAAAATTCAACTCAAAAAACTCAACAATCAGATCATGTGACACTTTTTACTATATGTGTGTGATACTATTTTTTGATTAAATGTCATGCAACACTTTTCATAATACCCAGGTGATACTTTTTGCTTGGGTGACATTTTACACCATGTAGTATGACTTTTGGGTATGGCTTGGATGACACAATTTGTAAAGTAGTGTGACTCTTTTTGTGTGATAGAAATATTATGTGATATTTCTTAAAGTACCCATGTGATACTTTTAAAATATCACACTATATTGATTTTCAAAACCCCAAAAATGTGCAAAAATGGTAATAAACGCTTCAAAAAATGAAAAAATGTTGATGTTTTACTGGGGCCTCGTAGTTGAGTGGTCGGTTGTGCAACCATTTGCGCTTAAAATGGTGTTGTTTGGAATGCCTACCAATGCCATGATCTCTCTCAAAATTAGTCAAGAGCCCTCTAAAACCACAAAACACAAATGAATTGAAAATGACCCTTGGACCCCTTATATAGTCCTCCGAGCTCATTTGGACTCATTTTTCAAACTCCTTAGAATCTCACAAAAATTGCACCCCTAGCTAGTTTTGACATCTTGGATCCATTTTCAAGATTGAAATCAAAATCCAAGTTCATCTTGATCGTCAAAATCATATTTCAAAATTCTACCTTCTTTTATGCAGTTAGTTGACCTTTTGAGGTCTAATCTTTGAATCTTCATTGGGGCATCTTCATTTCTCTATATCTTCACCATTTCTACACTTCTTATCTACTTCATTTCACATTCTCATGTTTAAATAATCTTTCTACTTGATTTGACCTAATTTTCATACTCTATCCATTGTGGTCAACTCTAGTTGAACAAGGGCATTCTATCACTGCTTAATGGTCACTCTTTGGCTCTATTCATATACGATATCATGGACTTTTATATATATTAATTTTATCATATCTAGCTCATTTTTGCATTTTCTTTACCTCATTTCAATTTTGATCTTGAGGGGGCATATATACTCTATCATTTCTTGCTACAACCATCTATTTATTAGGAGCATATGTTTGATCTTTTACATGCTCTTGATCTACCTACTTTTCTTGGTGTTAGCGTTCTTCTTAAGTTCTGACATTGTCTCTTTCCTAGTGTTTCAATACTATTGCTATCAAGTTGTACATTCAAGATTTGCTATCTCTTTCTACATTTTGTTCTTCAGAATCAAATCTCTCTATCTATTGTTGCCCACTTGGCTTCTATATCCTTTGATGCCATGTGTTCCTAGATTGATCACACATTGGTCAAAGAGGGGAAAATGTAACCACCTAAAAATGGTCATCTAGACTATTAGCCCCCTTCTTAACATTTTGGCTGAGTTAATTAATCATTTGCGAGACCAAATTGCTAAAAATCAATTAACTTTATTATAACCTATAGTTTGACTATACTATCCTAAGTTCATTATTTGATTAAAATAACATGTTCTCTTTTAATAAGTAAAAGACCCCATTCTTCTAACCTACTCAATGTGCACACATAAAGTCGCTTTTTTATTTTACAAATTAAAAGAAAAGACTTTTTTTTCTCACATGCAATGTCAACTCTTTTCTTATTGGTTGAATTTCTTGTGCACATGGATCACTCCCATTTTTAAACTCCACCTTTTATCATTCATCACTTGGTCTTGATGTCCACTATCCATACATCTTTAAAAGAAAGAGCTCTCCCCTTCTCAAAGGATTCACACTGGTAGTATTGATATGTTGTAGTTTTATCGATTGAATTCTTGAGATCTTGTGGAAAAATTCTATCCTCTTGTCTAATTTCTCTTATACCATGGCACTCTAGTTTAGATTCATGTAGTATAGCTTCTCTTTCTTGCAATAATCTAGATCACATAACTTAACTAGTTTGGATTTGTAACACACTCTCATGTTCTTAATATAGTTGCATAGTGCATTACATGTTAGCTTAGTTTCATACTTGCATAGCATTTTGAGAGTTCTCTTATGGACACTTTAATTCTTTCTCTTGTCTCAAAGAACCTCCCATTGCATGGTTTACTAACAAGGGTTGTGTCTCAAAAGCTCAGTTGAGAGCTATTTGTATTGCTTTAGACATACCCTTGCACTCCATGGATAGGGATCTCTAAGCCATAATTCAAGCATTCCAATCTATGGAATTACTTGGATAGAAGGGTTTAGAGTGTGACACAATCTTAGTGTATAGATCAAGCATCAACAATACAAAGTATCAAAAAGTAGTAAGTGTTGGGCAATGCAAAGTTTACATAAAAGTTAGAAATGATACATACTTTGAGGTAAATCATTTTCAAGCTAACATGGAAGGAACGTTTAATATTTGTAGAGGTTGTTACAAAGATTTTTACATTTTTATGACATGTATCACAAGTCCCTATGTTTTATGATCGACAATTCATATGAAGAGAAAAATATAGAAGCATCTAGAAAACTCTTTACGAAACTCTTTAAATAGAGAAGTTGAGTATAAGTGTTATATTATTTCTTAGCAAAATAAGTGACCTAATTGGTGTAGTGAAAGGGAAGAAAATATTAATCATATTAGAGAGAGGGTTAGGGTGCAAAGAGAAGACTCGAAATCAACTTACAGAGAAAATTGAGAGTCGAGTATTGAATCATTTCTAATCAACTTGAATCAAGGTAAATATCTTAACAGAGTGGTCTTCACATATCTATGTAAATCTCCTAACATAGTTCTTACTTTATTATAAATGTTAAATCCTCTTACAAGGTGAGATCTAATAGTCTTAAAAGCTTTTAACAGGGCAGATACCTCACAAGGTAGATCATATATTATGATCAAACTTTTTAACCCTTACAAGTTAACTTTATTACAACAGTAGTGAAGATTTGTGGGTGTCATCCCCACCCCAATTTTACCTTCACCTTGGAGGATTTCTAGGTAACCAAATTTTGTGCTATGTATTTATGCATGTGATAGATTAGATCTACATGTTACAACAACTTTTACTTTTACAAGAGTTACATGCATAAGACAACTACTGAATGTGTGACTAAATCATTGAAAAGTAAAAGTGTTTAAGATTCTACACTCACACCCCCCCTTAGTATCTTGTTGTCCATTTACACTTCCATCAATCAACATGAGATGGATGGATGAGATGCAATAATGAGAAATGATGGAGATTTGTTGATTTGCATCAGTGTGCTCTCAGTTTTAGAAATTTCTAAATAGTTGAGTACTTAAGTGATGTTATTTTATTTTATTTTACAAATGATAATTGCACCTGCACATTTAAGTTCTATTTTAATTTATTTAATTAAAAGGGAAGAAGTTTCTTTTAATTAAATGGACTTAGGATACAATGGTCAAACCTTAGGATAAAATTAATTTAATGATTATTGTGATGAAATGATTAAAGATTTAGAGATGGATTTTATTATACATGATTGATTTAATGCATAATAAGGTCTATTATTTGATTAATTTAATTATTTTAGATTGAGCCACATAGTTTACTAGACTAAAATTGGGTGATTGCATTTTCCCCTCTTTTAGTCATTGTGTAAGAAACACATTAAGTCAAAGAATATGTTGATATCAAATAGGTATTTTGAAGTGAAAAATTATCCTTAAATGAATTGGCTCCAAACTTTATCAAAAAAAGAGAAATGATATTGAATTGAAATATAATGACTACAAACTTGATCAAAAGAAGGTTAGCGAGCTTAATAGAAAACTAGTTTCAAACTTGATCGAACAAAACTTAACAAGTTCGATAGGAAATTGATTTAAAACTTGATTGAATAAAAATTAGTTATATTGTTTCTAAATTTGATTGCTAGAATTAACTGAGAGAATCCTAAATGTACAACTTAATGTGAATCAACTAAACTAAACATTAGAGCTAATTTTGATTGATTAAACATTATTAGACTAATGTGGTGCGATGAGAACTAACATTCCCTTATATAGGTTATGTACCTACACTAAGAATTCAAATGTGAAGCAATGAAATTAATCTTGTAATAAATCAAATAATCTCAACTTCGATGTGAAGCGATGAAGTAGAGATCTTGCTAGCAATGAGATCTTGATTAATTTGCAAATAGGATATTTCCGCATCCTCAAGATCAAAATAAAAATGAATTTGAGGAGATGTAGAAATGAGATATATTTGATCAAATTTATATTAGATAGTGTCCAAGATAAAGAATTAATTTAGAGTAATTTGAAGAACATTTGGACTAAGTTTGACCATGTTGACTAATATGACTAGGGTTGACCAAAATTATGCATAAGTGATTTTAGGTCAAATTGGATAATACTAAAGAAACTTGATCAATTTTGTATTATTAGGTGTGATTTAGAAGGGTGATCAATTACATTTGATTGGAAAAGTAACAATGGCAATTTTGACTAGCAAGATGATTCTGGATTTTAATTTCCAACCTAAAAATGGATTTAGAGCATCAAAATTAGCTAGGAATGTGAATTTCATGAAATTTAAAGATAGCTGAAAATTAGGTCAAAACCCTATATAAGGAGCTCAAAGGGTCATTTTCAACTCATTTGCTCATTTCTCTTTTAGCGAGTTCAAAGCCCTTCACAAGAGAAAATGATAATTCCATCATGATCTCCCAGATTCGAGCAACCTAAGAGGTACAATAGGCCTCTAGACTATAGTACACCAGTATGTAATCAATTTTAAAGCTACATTTGGTTGATTTACATGTGATTTTTAGAAAATTAGGTCAGTTTCTCTATTTTATTGTGTGATGCTACAATTATATTGTATACACCATTAACATTTTATGATAGAATATAGTTTCTAGTTGAATCATATGCTAGCTCTAGTGTTTATCATATCCAACATACCGGTGCAAGAGCACCTAAGGATTTCTTAGGAAATCTAAGGTTTCTTATTTTTTTGTGTAACTGTGAGCCTTAGGGAATTTTGGATGTGAAGGATAAGGTCATGTTGACCATAGTTGGAGTGCATTGGAGGGTTTTGTTCATAAGTTCTTAGGCCTTTTTCACCAAGTGCAATTAGGGGCTAGGAAGTTGTAAAGCCCTTTGATTGGCACATGACATGATGATGATGTCATCATTAGGTCAATAGGGTATAGGAAGAGTTAGAGTGAGGTTTTTATGATAGTTAAGGTTTATGGTGAAGTTTGAGAAGATAGAAAGGTCATTTGACCAATTTGATAGAAAGTTGCAAAAAGTTGTAAAAGTAGCATTGTGCAACTTTGCAACTTTTAAAAGTTGCTTGAGTGACTTATTGAAAAACAATTAAAAATCATTGATAAGGAGTTATAATGAGTCCATAACCACCCAACCACCATATATAAGGCTAGAGAAGACCTATGAGCAGGGTTGGAAGTTCACTATATGGAATGTGAGTTTTTGCAAACAACATTTGAAGCATTTTTTGAGCAAATTCTTGGTTTTTGATGACAGTAGGTAGATAGGTGTGAAAGATCCATTCTATCACTTGCGTATCTTTTATTTTTAATGTTTTCTTAAGTATCTATGTTTCTAGTTAAGAGTTTTGATTATATTCATTATCTTTTGTGAAATTATATGCATTCTACATTATCACTGGGTTGGTCTAGGCAGTTCCTAAAGATGGAGCTCTAACTCACTTCCCCACTATTCAATCTATATAACCTCATGGAGATAGTGAGTAGGCTCCAATTTCTTAATTTATAAAGAATCAAGGGCCCTAGAATTCAAAGAAACCATTTTTAAGGTCTTGCCCTAGGCAGGCCTGTGGTGAGTTCGGCTAGGGAAGACCACATTGAAGTGTGCAATGCTTGCAAAGGAACAAAGCTAGAGTACTCATTTATTTTAGACATTCAAGAAGAAATACTTACCACCATCCCATCAAAGAGAGAGGTTCATACTAATCCCATAAAAATTTTAAAATAATCTTGCTTGTTCGACCAACCAATTAAGCCTAAAAAGCCCTATTTTCACCTAATTTGGGTTAGGGTAATGAATGGGAGAGTATGAAACCAAGAGCCCAAAAATATTTAAGGGTATTCCAAATGGACCATGAAACCTAAAAACATTTTTAGGGTTACTTTGGAAGTCATAGGATAAATACCCTATTTTCTCGCTATAAGAGACCTAATTGGGGCTCTTAGCCTATTAAGCCCATTTGGGAAGAAAGTAAGAGATCAGATGGGAAAATGAGCTTGGTGGGATGTCAAAAACACCTAACTAGTTAATTATAAGTGTTTTTAAATACATCCATATCTCTACAAAGCCTATTGCAATATTTGGGCATTGTGAGCCCTATTATTTATTTTAAGGACTAGGGTGAAGGAGTGTGAATGATCAAGTTTTGGATTGATAGAGTGATCTTTCTTGATAGTTGGGTTGGCTAGTGAGACTATGGAATCCTTAGGCAAAGTAAGCTCTTATAGGTGGCAAGTGGTGAGGAAGAATCACCCTAGAAGTCTTATAAGAAGACTAAGAGAATGAGTCAGTGAGTGACTCATCCAACCTCCCTATTAGAGTGGTATCAAAGCCCCAAAAGATTTGGCTTGTGGATAGATGTTTTAGACTAAAGAAGCATCAGTAGGAGAAACCAAAATGGTGACCAATGTCAAACTGGAAAATAAGATGCATGAGCAAGAGGAAGAAAATAAATCTCTCAGTGAGAGATTAGTCCAACTAGAGGATAAGTTAGATTAGGTGGAAGAGAAGACTGATGAAGTTAAGGAAAAAGCTGATGGAAAATAGCCAAAATTTGTTGTGGAGGATGAAGTTTCTATACTAGACCCTTTTATCACAAAGGAACATTTCTTGAAGGCATTGAAGGCTATGAGTGGGAAGACACTTGAGGGCATTCCATTGTTTAGTGGAAAGATGGAGGTGAATATAGTTATGGACTAGACAGAGGGAATGAAAAACCATTTTGAGTGTGATGGTATCATAGAGGCTTATAAAGTTAGAGTGGGAAAATCAAGATTGGGAAGCTTTACTTTGACATGGTGGAAATTTATTAAGACAAAGAGAGAAAAGGAAGGCAAGAAACCTATCACATCATGGAAAGGAATGGTTTTTAAGGTGAGAGAAGCCTATATGCTAGAAGACTATGAAATTCAATTGCATCAAAAGTGGCAAAATCTAAAGCAAAGGGATCTTGATGTAAATCCCTATACTAAGAAGTTTAAAAAGCTTTGTCTAAGGTCACATGTGGCAGAGGATGAAAACTTCAAGCTAGTTAGATACCTTAGTGGCCTAACATGGAATATTCAAGAAGAGATGACTCTTCTTAGCCTTAAAAAAATCCATCAATGCTATCTGTTGGCTATTAAGATTGAGGAAAAGAATAAGAGAAAGCATGATTAGTACTCTAAAGGTAGAGGCAAAGGAAGAGATTAGAGAGGTCATAGAGGTGGTTACCAAGGAAGAGGAACTAAATCAAGAATCTAAGGAGAGTCCAAATCTCCATAGCTTAGAGTGAAGCCACACCAAGAGGAGTCCATGGAAGAGGTAGAGGATCTCAAGGAGGTTCTAATAAAGGAAGGGGTTCAAGTAGAAGCAACTCTTATTTTTATAGCATGAAGTTCTATAGTTGTGGTAAGTTGGGTCATCCTATTTGTAGGTGTTTAGAGAAAGCATCATCTTGTAATAGTGAGAAAAGGATTGGATACACTCAAGAAGACACATCAAGTGTCAAATTACCTAAGATTAACCACATTGAGTTAGAAATTGGGTAAAACCTAATGTTGAGGAGGGTTTTGGTTAGACAACTTATGAGGGAGGAGCTAAAGCAAAGGAGGGCCTTATTCATAATAAGGTGCAAGATACTTGGTAAAATGTGTAAGGTTATTGTGGATTTAGGGTCCATGGATAATATAATCTTTGAGGAGGTAGTGGAGAAGCTCAAATTGGAGAAGATACTCGAAACCAATCCCTATAAGGTGACATGGTTGAACAAAGGGTAGAGTGTCCCAATGAATAAACAAGCATGAGTAGAGTTCTCTATTAGTGGATACAAGTATAAGATGATTTTGATGTCTTGCTTATGGATGCTTGTCATATTCTATTGGGCAGTTAGAGGTAGTATAAAAGAGGTGTCATTTATGATGGGAAGGAGAATACAATCTCTTTTAAGAAGGATGGTAGGAATTTTAAGATATACAATCACTAATGAGGGATGAGGAACCACAAACAAAGACAACTAGTGTATTTTTGAGTAGTGGAAAAGAGTTTTTCAACATCCTACAAGAAGGTGGTGAAGGGTATGTCATCATGCTACAAACTAAGGAGGAAGAGAAGGTCATACCAACACCTATACGAGAGGAGTTGCAAAATTTGCTTCATAAGTACAAAAACAACATTAGTGATGTAACACCTACAACACTACCTCCTAAAAGGGCTATTAGTCATAAGATTGGCTTTATCCTAGGAGCCTCATTACCTATAAAGGAAGCTTACATGATCACTCCAAAGAAAATCCAAGAAGAGGCTAGACAAGTGTAGGAGCTACTAGACTAGGGATTGATAAAGAAGAGCATTAGTCCTTGTGTAGTACCAGTGGTGTTAGCATACAAGAAAGGTGGTAAGTGGAGACTTTGTACCAATTTTAGGGCTATTAATAGGATCAAAATTAGATATAGGTTTCCCATACCTAGGATTGAGGATTTGATTTATTCTATAGGAGGATCTAAATACTTGACTAAGTCAGATTTCAAAAGTGGCTACCATCATATTAGGATCCAAGAGGGAGATGAATGGAAAACAACATTCAAGACCATCAAAAGGTTGTATGAGTGGAGAGTTTTGTCATTTGGGCTTACAAATGCTCCTAGCACATTCATGAGGCTAATGAATAAAGTGCTTAAGGACTACATTGGTAGGTTTGTAGTTCTGTAATTAGATGAAATTCTCATCTTTAGCAAGACTAAAGAGGTACATATGAAACATTTGGAGATTGTGCACAAAAGGTTGTAGGAGGAGAAGTTGTCTATCAACTTGGAAAGGTTTGAATTCCTCAAGTAAGAATATATATACCTAGGATTTTTTGTACCATAAGTTTCATTGAAGATGGACCCAAGAAAGGTGGAGGTTATCTTAAATTGGCCAACACCAACCATAGGAATAGAGGTAAGAAGTTTTTATGGGTTAGCTTTGTTTTATAGAAAGTTCATTAGAAAGGTTAGTTGTATTTGTGCACTAGTGTTAGACACTATTAAAGGTGGATTGAAGACAAAGTTCAAGTGGACTCTTGAGGTAGGAAAAGCGTTTAAAAAATTGAAGCAAGAAGTAGCTACCCAATGTATCACCTAATTTCTAGTATTGCAAATTGAAAACTAATCTATTAAGAGCATTCTTAATACTAAAAATGGAAAACACTTATGATAGGACCGATTGTTATCACCACAAAATGAAGAAAATAAAGAATGGTAGGCCCCTAATGGTATAACACATGATGAAAAGGCTTTGTCCCTGATAGGTAGATATGTGTGCTCACAATTATGCTCAAGCTTCAAGTGGATGGATGGTGTACATGAAGAGTGGTTTCAACAATGGAGTCATGAAGGTATTTCAACATTATAATGGTATTTTGGTAGTTTTTAAGCTCTCAAAATAGCATTATAACATTGCATGAAAGGTGGATGATATTTATGAAGGGAGAGGGTTTCATTTATAGGCCAAGGGGTAGAGAGATGGATGGCCAAGATGCAAGGATGGAAAAATGGTGAGGGAGGGCTAGGATGCAAGGAGAAGAGAGTACATGGATTGTTCTTGTTTACCACCAATAAGGAGGTGACACTTGTCACAAGGAGGATGAGTGTGAGAGGATAGGATATGGGTTGCTCAAAGGAGTAATACGGGAGGTTGAGTATGTAAGAGGGATGTAAGAGTCATTAAGGGAGACGTAAGAGATATTTTGAGGATGTAAGAGGTGTGGTTGAGTTTGTTGACTTTGGCTTGGGTTAGCAAATCTTAAACCTTGCTTAAAGTTGTGCACATGCTTAGGAGGGGGATTAGGATTAGGTTAGAAAGGGGGTTAGGAGGGGAAGTGGTTTAGCTTTGATGGGATGGGTTAGTTAGGTGGCTAAGTGAGGTTAGTATGGGTGAATGAGTTGGATTAGGGGTTAGGATAGGGTTTAGGAAGTTTTTTAAGATTTTAGATATTTTATTAAATGATTTATTCAATAAAATGAGAGTATGGAATTAAATTGAATAGATTTGAGGATTTATTCAATTTAATAGAGGAATAGGGATTTAATTGATAAATTGATTTTAGGTGATCATTTGATTTTATCAAATTAAATAAATTAATTAACTAGGGTATGATGATTAATTAATTAAATAACAAATATTTAACCAATAATGTCCTAAGAGAAGACTAAATATGACTACCTATTGATGTAATCAAATTTAGGTGTCTACACTCAACCTATCCTAATGTTGCCTAGTTTTGACAAGTTGTTCACACTGGAGTGTGATGCAAGTGAGATTGTAGTAGGGAGAGTATTGAGTCAAGAAGGCATAATCATTACTTTCTTTAGTGAGACATTTAGTGAAGCCAAGAAGAAGTACTCTTCTTATGACTTGGAGTTATATGCTTTGGTGCAGTCACTAAGGAAATGGAGACATTATCTCCTACCTAAATAATTTGTAGTGTTCATTAATAATTAGGCCCTTAGCCATATTAACACACAAAGTGAATATGGACAATAGGCACTTGAAGTAGATGGAATACTTACAAGATTTCACATTCACTATCAAGCATAAGAAGGGACAATTGAACAAGGCAGCAGATGCATTGAGTAGGAGAATGCTAACAGTATAAGAGGTACAATTGAAGAGCATTGACATGTAGAGTTTTAAGGATCTCTACAAGGATTATGAAGATTTATTTGAAGCCTATAAGGTATGTGTTGATTTTAAAAATCACTTTCATAGCCAGTTCTCTGAATATAGTTTACAAAGTGGCTTGTTGTTTAAGGGGAAATAGTTATGTGTTCCTCAAGGTTCAATGAGGGAGAACCTTATTCAAGAGAAGCACAATGGTAGTCTTAGTGGCTATTTTAGGGTTAATAAAATATTGTAGTTGGTTTAGAGGTTCTACTATTAGCCCAAGTTTCCAAGAGATGTCAAAAGGTATGTAGAGAAATGTGTGGTGTGTATGAAAGTAAAAGGTGGATCTGGTAATGCAGGGTTGTACCAACCCTTACCTATTCCTAACATGACATGGGAGTGCATTAGCATGGACTTTGTAGTAGGTCTTCCTAAGACAAAAACATTGTTGGATAGTATCTATGTAGTGGTAGATATATTCAATAAGATGAGTCATTTCATCCCTTGTAAGACCACTCATGATGCTAGCTAAATTTCCCATTTGTTTTTCAAAGAGATTGTAAGAACCCATGGGTTTTCCTTAAGCATAGTCTCTGACAAAGATGTGAAGTTCATGAGTTAGTTTTGGAAGAATCTATGGAGCAGGCTGAAAATAACCTATCATTTGGATTAGCTTACCATCCTCAAATTGAGGTGGTCAACAAAGTGTTAGGGAACCTTCTAAGATGCCCAACCAAGGAGTATGGATAGAAATGTGATTTGGTCATCCATCAAGCTAAATATGCCTATAATGATAGTGTGAATAGGACAATAGGGAGAAGTCCATTTGAAATAGTATATGATATGCACCCAAGAGGATTTTGTGAAATTAGAGATTTTGGAGGTATGGAGTATAAAAGTGGCCATGCAAAATATCTCTCAGCCCATGAAAGCGATATAAGAGCAAGTGAAAAGGACCATAATAGAGGCTGCTCAAAAAGTGGGGACTAAGGTGGACATGTTAAGGAAGGATATATAGTTTGAAGTAGGAGAGTATGTCATGGTTTACTTAAACAAATCTAGACTATAAAAGGGAGTGCCAACTAACTTGCAGATGAAGAGAGTGGGTTGATACAAGTGTTGGAAAAATATGGACTTAATGCCTACAATGTAGACCTTCCCAAAGATCTAAACATTTCACCAATTTTCAAGGTGGTTGATCTGGTCAAATATAAGGGACCATTTTCAGATGTAGGTCAAAATAGTAAGGAGATACTGGAAGATGTCAACAGTGTGGTCTTACCTCCCAAGGTGAAGCAACAAGCTGAGAGGGTCTTGGAATCCAAGGCCAAGAAGTCTACAAGGCATAAGATCTACATGAAGCACTAAATTTAGTGGAAAGGGCAACTAGAATTTGAAGCTACATGGGTGGAGGAAGATTTTTTAAAGAAACTAGGCACTGGCATGTCACAAACTTCTTCTCATGTTCCTTGAAATCTGTTGATAGGGGGAGAATGGTGCATGAGCACATAAGGATTGCTTAGGCAATCTAAGGTTTCTTTATTTTTTGTGTAAGTGTGAGCCTTAGAAAAAAAATTATGTGAAGGAAGAGGTTATGTTGACCATAGTTGGAGTGCATTAGAGGATTTTTTTTATAGGTTGTTAGGCCTTTTCACTAGGTGTAATTAGCAGCTAGGAAGTTGTAAAGCCCTCTGATTGGCAGAAGACATGATGATAATATCATCATGAAGTCAATAGGGTCTAGGAAGAGTTAGGGTGAGTTTTGATGATAGTTGAGCTTTATGGTGAAGTTTGAGAATATAGAAAGGTCATTTGATCAATTTTATAGAGTGTTGCAAAAAGTTTTAAAAGTTGCATTGTACAACTTTGAAACTTTTAAAAGTTGCTTGAGAAACTTTTTGAAAAATAGTTGCAAATTATTGGGAAGGAGTTATAAGGAGTCCATAACCACCCAACCACCCTATATAAGGCTAGAGAATACCTATGAGCATGGTTGGAAGTTTAATGTATGGAATATGAGTTTTTGCAAACAACATTTGAAGCATTTTTCTGAGTAAATTCTTTATTTTTAATGACAGTAGGTAGATTGGTGTGAAAGATCATATTGTCACTTGTGTATCTTTTACTTTTCATATTTTCTTAAGTTTGTGTGTTTCTAGTTAGGATTTTTATTATATTCATTGCCTTTCATGAAATCATCTTGGTTTTACACTATCATTGGGTTGGTATAGGCAGTTTCTAGGTTGGTTTAGATAGTCTCTAGCCATCAGTTCATCAAGTTCATTATCAAAAGTATCATTGTCACTTTTCACATGTTTTCCTTTTCATGTCTTGCTAAGAGCCAGTTGTGATTTAAAAGTATATTCAATAGTAGTAGGAGTGTAATTATCAAAATTAGACATCTCAAAAGTAGCAAGCCTACCAATTACACCTTTCAGAGTTAGGGTATTATCTAGAGTACATCTAAGTTTTTGTATTGTAGAAACCCTAATAAATTAAATAGGAAGTAGAGTTATTAATACCTTTATTATTATTGTTTCATCCTCAATATTTTTATTTGCACCTCTAATAACATTTCCAACCTCTTTGATTCTTGCATAGTACTGAACTATATTCTCACCTTCTATCATTCTCATTTCATCAAATTTTCTTGTCAAGGTTTTTGATTTGACTCTCATGACATTATCATCTCCTCCATATTCAATCTTAATTTCATCCCACATTTCCTTTGAATTCTTTCAATATTTAATGCCATCAAACTTAACATAGCTTAGGGTTGAAGCAATCTCCAACATTGCCTGATTGTGTTCTAGCTTTTCTTTACGTTGTTGAGCGATTAGAGAAACTCTTATTATATTCACATATGCATTTTCCACATACTCTGGTGTAGTATCACCAATACCAACTAATGTATCCTCATCAATATTTTTCATGTAGGAAAATTTTATTTGTTCATGTTTGGTGCCTCCTTTTTGTACATCATGGTCTTTAGCTTTGAGTACCTTCAAACTTTTCTCTACAAGAACCAAATCTCTAATAACAATTGTTAGAATATTTAAAATAACTGAGAGGGGAGGGGAGGAGGGGGTGGGGATGAATCAGTTATCCAAGGTTCAAATGCATCAATTGAACAAACAATCACTTAAATAACTTCAGATCTTGTCATTCCCTAGCTCGGCCTCTACAATCAACTTTTAGTAACATCAATTAGTTGTCCACTGTCCTACATATAATAGACTTGTAGAATATAGAAATTAATCAATAAAACACAATAAATAACATTCACACAAGTTTGACACAAGGATTTAACATGGAAATTCGATTTGGGAAAAACCACTAGTAACATGTCACCAATTTTCACTCTTCTGAAGTGAGTTTTGTTAGGAGCCAATTCTATTAAAGGTTACAAAACACATTGTTAAATGTGACCTTATTAAAGGATTTAATCATCTTGTTAGGAGTGGCCTTGTTAAAAGACTTTAGAATATTTCATTAGAATGTCACCATATTAAAGGATTTACATATGACTATTAGGTCAACCTTGATTAAATGATTTCAAATATTATTTACAATGGTTAGAAAGTTGTTGTGATGTGGAGCCTAATCAAACTCAAAGGTTTATTTGGCATGGTTCCTCTCCCCATATTATTTCCATGAGGGTTTGAGGGTAGCACCCCCAAGATGGGGTCAAGGGGCAATGTCCTAGGCAACCAAAAATGACCTTATATTGTAAAAGGTGTCGGCTACTATTTTTCTATTAGACAACTTATTCTAGCCCTAATTTTGTAAGTGACAAGAGCTTGTATAAAAAGACAGGGTTATGGATTTCATAATGTAATGGTGATATTATAGCTTCTTGTAGCGGTATTGAACTATAAGGGATTATGGATTGTAATCATTGGATAATAATAGCATTGGACTTGTTGTTGGTGGATGTATAATAGGGATTGGGTGAACTATGTTAAATCTTGGTGTCTTGTGTTCTTTTCTATGCGATCTATTATTAATGATATTGGTTATATTTGCACGTACTTATTATTATTTTCTAAGGTTATTCCTAATAAGTGTTATCAGAGTTAGACCGTCATCATTTTTTTAGTTGTCATCTATAGGAAGGTCTCACAGTTGAGTGGGAGCCTCGTGGTTGAGTGGGAGCAATGGCAGATGAGGGTAAGCTAAAGGTAGAAATGTTTAATGGGCATAAATTTTAGTTATGGAAGATGCAAATGGAAGACTATCTTTATCAGAAGGACTTATGGAAGCAATTGGAAGGAAAAACAAAGAAACAAGGAACTATGACAGATGAGGATTGAGAGATTTTAGATAGAAAGGCACTTAGAAGAATTTGATTATGATTGGTACCATCAATGATATTTAACTTTACAAAAGTGAGGATGATGAAAGAGTTTATGCAAAACCTAGAGATATTGTATGAAAAGTCCTCCACTTCAAACAAGGTATTTCTCATGAAGTGTTTATTTAATATGAAGATGGCATAAGGTGGATCTGTTGCAGATTATTTAAATGAGTTTAATATTATTACTAGTCAGTTATCTTCTATGAACTTCAATTTTGATAAAGAAATTAGGGCTCCCTTGATTTTGTATTATTTGGTTGAAAGCTAGAATGGCTTGGTAATGGTTGTGAATAATTATGTTTTTAGATCTAATACCCTAAAATTTGATGATGTGATTGGTGTTATTTTGAGTGAGGAAACTTAGAGGAAAACTTATGGTGGATCTACATCAGTAATTTCTTTTAACACACAAAGTATGGGTAGAATGATTGAGAGAGGAAATAATTTTGGAAATCATGAAAAATCAAGAGAAAAGTCAAAGGGGAAGAGGTCTCAACCTAGAGGACCAAGATATTATAGGTATTATGGTAAACTAGGGCACAAGAAGAAAGATTATCAGCCTCGAAAGAATAATGAAGGAGATAAACTAGAAGGGAACAAGGAGGCAAATGTGGTAAGTAACAAATCTGAAGAGGATTGCTTTTTTCTTTAGAAAGTGTTAATGATTCATGGGTTTTATATTATGGTGTTTCATTTCATGCTACACCCCATAGAGGTTATTTTATTGATTATGTCCAAGCAAATATTGGGCTTGTTTATTTGGTGGATAATTAACCCTGTCAAATTTTTGGAAAGAGAAAATTTAAGATTAAGTTGTAGAATGGGAATCATTGGCTACTATATGCGGTTAGACATGTTCCAAGGTTGAGTAGGAATTTAATTTTAGCAAGGAAACTTGGTGACAAGGGTTGTGTAGTTACTTTTAATGTTAAAAATTGGAAGGTTTCAAAAGGTTCCCTTGTAGTAGAAAAAAGTTACATCTTTTTACAGGTCATACTTTCCTTCTAATTTGATTGTTTGAAAGAAAAATGAATGTCTAGGAACACTTGCTGTAGTTGAGTAGGGAAAAAAAACAAATGTTGTATATTTTGATATAGTGCTATGACACCATAGAATTGGGCACAAGAGTGAGAAAGGTATAAAATTACTTCTTTAAAAGAAAGTTCTACCAGGTTTGAAATGTGTTAATATGTATTTCTCTGAAAGTTGTGTCTATGAAAAACAAAATAAACTGAGTTTTGTGAAGAGTCAGAAGGAAAAGAAAAGTGATAGATTAGAGCTTGTGCATATAGA
The DNA here is from genome assembly GCA_028749045.1 of Cupressus sempervirens. Classification (NCBI taxonomy): domain Eukaryota; kingdom Viridiplantae; phylum Streptophyta; class Pinopsida; order Cupressales; family Cupressaceae; genus Cupressus; species Cupressus sempervirens. The sequence continues at coordinate 824,402,032 of CM053786.1, forward strand.
TGTATGGGACCATCTCAAGTATCTTCCCTTGGTGACTCTCATTATTATGCTACAGTTATTGATGGTGCAACTATAAAAGTATGGGTTTATTTTCTTATATAGAAATCAAATGTATTTCAAACTTTTAAGAATCAAAATGCTTGGTTGAAAATGAGACTGGTACAAAATTAAAATATCTTATATCTGATAATAGTGGTGAGTATTGCAATCATGAATTTGAAGATTATCACTCCACTAATGATATTCATAGACAAAAAATAGTTCTAAGGACTCCACAAGAAAATGGAGTGGTTGAATGCATGAACATGAATATAATGAAGCATGCATGGAGCATGAGGTTGCATGTAAGGTTTCCCTTAAACATGTGGGAAGAGGCTATTAGTACTATTTCATATTTGATTAATAGAGGTCTTTATACTCCTTTGGGTTGTGGTATTCTAGAGGAAGCATGGACTAGTAAGAATGTGAGTTATTCTTTTCCCAAAACCTTTGGTTGTGAAGCATTTTCTCATATAGATTTTGAAAATAGAATCAAGCTATAAGCTAAGTCAAAGAAATGTATATTTGTTGGATATGGAATTGATGAATTTGGTTATAGGCTTTGGGATTTTTAAAATGGTAAAATTATAAAAAGTAGGGATGTCATATTTAATGAGAACATTTTGTACAAAGATCTGTTGCAACAACATGAGAAGAAAGAAAATGATGATGTTCCAGTAGTTCCTCATGGTCTGCAACAACTACAACAACAAAATACCACACACCCTAGTGAATGTTAGATGGTCAACAGGGCTAAGTAGACCTCCAGAAAGATTTTCTCCTTCTTTGTATTCTATTTTACTTACTGATGATGGTGAACTGAAATGTTATGATGAAGCTGTGCAAGTGGATACAAAGATTCAACGAGAGTTTGTAATGAAAGAAGAAATGGGCTCTTTATTGAAAAATAAGACATGGGATTTATGCCTATAGGTAAAAGGACTTTATAGAATAAATAGGTTTACATGTTGAAAGAAGAGGATGGAGGTAAGAAATGATTTAAATCCAGGTTAGTGGTAAAAGGATTTGCACATAAAAAGGGCATTGATTTTGACGAGATATTTTCTCTTGTTGTCAAAATGACTTCAATTCACATTATTTTAAGTATTGTGGCTACTAAAGATTTGCATTTGGAGCAGCTTGTGTTGAGATAATGGGTGTTGCACACAATGCATAATATTGTTATATTATATTATTTTTATTTTATTGTGTAGTGTTGTACCTAGATGGATGTGCAATATGTAAAGATTCCCATGGGATATATTTGATGAGTTGAATTGTATTATTGTGATAATATTTCATGTAATTATTTAATATTGGGAAAAATAATTAAAATTCTAATATTAAATGTGGGGTCAAGGGGTTAGGTAGCACATGGTTTATTTAATACCACTTGGTGGTTTTGGGACTTGCTACTATATAAGCAGCCACAATGGTAGTTGTTGTAGAGGTGTAAAGACAAAAGGGAGAAAGGAAAGAGTCGAGTAGGACAAGGCTTGACAGATTAGCCAAGGGAGTATTTGTGAAGGCTAGAAGCATGGCATGGGATGTGTGGATTCATGCTTATTCATAAAGATTTCTTGGTTGTGGCTATGGCATTGAAGGCTTCCATGATTGTATTGCAATGGTGTTTGTTGAATAATACATGGTGATGTATGCTTTTGGAGGTTTTTTTTTCCCTCAATGCAGGTTTCCTAGGTTGTATCTTATGTCACAATTTTGTGGGTATGTTGTCTATTCTCTTGCATGTGGATTTCAATTACATATTTATTTTAGATATATTATGAGTTATGTGGAAACAATTATATTCTTTGCTGTAAGTTTCCTTATAAGTGGTATCAGAGCTATGGTTTTATTGTTGTAACCCTAGATTAAATTGATGGGAATGCATGCGAGGATAAAAGAAATGGCAATATATATGAGTTGTTTATTGCAAATATGAGGATTTTGGGTTTGCAATTATGATGGGATGTTAGTAAATTTTGGGCATGTGAAATTGTTGAACAAATGGATTTTTTGGATGTTTCATTTAAATGCGGGTTTTAGGGGGAGCTTGTGGAAATGACCTCCTTGGTAAAATAAAAAAAAAACCTCACCATTGGATCCAGGTTGGTGTTTCCTTAAATTTTGATGTATAATATGCCCTAGTTTGGCCATGTTTAGATGAAATGAAAGGGTTTTTTAGTTTCAACCCATGATGGTCATCAAATTTAATCTTGTCAAAATTTTCATCACAAAAAAAAATCATAGTGAAAATGGTAAAAAGTTTGTCTTAGTAAAATGGCCATAACTTTCTCTCAAGATATCAAATTCTAGACTTCTTATAGGTGTTGGAAAGCTAATATAGAGCACTACAAATTGGTGTAGGTTTGGTTCTATAATTTTGATATTTTGTTAAGTTTTAAGAGCCCAAAATTTAGATATTTTTATTTTGAGCACAAATTAGGGCATAACTTGGGCATATGGAATCAATTTTGAACTTTGAGTAGTCAACAAAAAGCTCTTAGAGAGCTCTACATATTGGTTCAGATTTGGCGTAGATTTGGTATAGTTTATTTGATGATATATTAATTTGAATAGTTTATGATATATATTGAATATGGTAGCATTGTGAGCTTATGACATTGTATTTTTGGAGATTTAAGATTTGGTATCATTGTATAATTAGTTCATATTTCAGATTGGTCTCATGATGATATGGTTATCAATATTTGGTTTAGATATGCATGATGACTTGTTGGGTCTACAAGTTGTGCAGTGTTGTGAGCAGTCTATACTTATAGGTTGTCTTTGCCCATTGATCTTTCATTATTTGTAAATATTCAAATTGGTGGCTTGTATTTGGGTTGTCTATGCCCTAAGTCACATGATTTTCTAATTTTTTTTCATGTAGAAGGGATGAGATGTTGCTACCAGGTACAATCATAGTGGATGATAATGGTTGACTATTTTATGCTAACAGGTTAGACACATTGAGAGTTAGTTGCTCAATTCATGGTTGTGATCATGGTGCTATGGATTTTGGCATTACATGATTTAATATATAGGTACATCCTTGATGTTCATTGGTCAAATTCCTAATTTGATTATGGTGGTATATCTTCTTGGTTGAGGATCACGATTATTTGGTTTTTTTTGAGGAGCTCATAATGTGCACTTTGAGTTCTTTGATGGTTTGATGCCTTGGTTGATTCTCATGGTTAGAGGATGGTTTTTCATCATTATGTTATAGATAGACTGGATACACATTTTAGTGGGAGCTTCTAATAGTGATGAGGTGATAGTGTAAGATTAGTTCCTAGTTTGGTTTGTATCTTCTTGGTTTGGAGATCTTGGCTTCACTTGGTATTGACACTTTGGTTGTGTGAGTGTAGACGTAGAGGATCTTCATGTAAGAGATGAGTTTATATGATTCCATAGATAACTTGATACCATGGTTGAGTGGGAGTTGTCAAAATTGATATAATGATAGAGTGATTGTAGATGTTGGAGATTTGTCTTAGATCATGTTGCTGCAGAAGCATCTTTAACATTTGCATGGTGCACTTGTTATCTTCATGGTGTGTAAAGATGGTTAAATATTGAGGACTCATGGGGTTTTTGTTTATCTTCATGGTGTGTGGAGATGGTTGCATATTGAGGACTCATGAGGTTCTTGGTAAAGATGTGGTTTATGCTTTCATTTGACATGTTATCCTTGGTGTTAGGATGGTTTCATTTTTTCTATCATGGTATACTCTTGATATGCATTTAGAATTTTTTTGACATATTATAGTATGTTCATATGGAGCATGTTATCTTTTTGGTTGAGATGGTTTAGATCATGTTGTCATGTTTATGTTCCCGAGGCAATGGTTGGAACTTTGACAATGATCTTCATTTAGTTTCTTAGTATTGCGTACATTGATCATAAGTTGGATACTTCATGATATTGCTATGTTTCATTTGGAGTTGGCATGGATTGATTGGTTATAGGTTCTCATAGATACTTAGAGATGGTATTGATGCTAATTTCTCTTAGATTAGGGAAGTATATGTTGGGATGGTTGGTGGTTTCAACAAGAAGTCTGAGGGGGATTTACCTAATATAGACTTGAGAGGAAATTGTTCTTAGATGAGTCTTGGTTGGAGACTTGGATATCTTGATGAGCATTCTCATTCCCCACTCTTAGTCTACTTGACAGTTTGCTACTTAAGAGGTATATCCCATTGTTTCTCTTGGGTGCATTATGTTTGTACTTGTCTTTCATGTATATGGATCTTGAGTTGCAGTACATGAGTTAGGTCTAGAGGGTTCATTTAAGAGATGGTTTAGCATTGGTTATCTCCATTTGTATATGTTGTTATGTTGGTTGAGTTTGGGAGATGGTTTTATAGTGGGAATATTCCTTGGATTAGGAATGGTTTATGAATTTGATCTTCTTGTGAGAAGCTTACATCCATGATTAGTTATATGGTATGGTTTCATGTTATATAGTATGGTTTTATTAGTTACATGTCATGTGAGAGATGACATGGTTATTGCTTTATCTCTTTCCTTTGTTGGTTGTGGAGAACTTGGGAGAGTGTTGGAGACTTGTTATGAGAGTTGTTCTTGTAGGTTATTGGTTTATGTGTTGTGGATGTCCCTGAGACTACATAGATTCACTTCTTTGAGATTTTGTGAGTGGATTGGTTATACATTTAACATTATCTTTTGTAGTGGGAGCTTCTTAGTATATATGTGACATGTATCACCCATGAGGCTGGTGATTGCAGGTTACATATTGGATATATTGATGATGTGAGTTTACTTGGTATACCTTTGGAGGTATGGATAGTTGGATGGGTTTGGCACTTGATGTGGGTGCTATTTTAGCTATGGATATTTTAACAACTACAGATTCATGTGATTACCTTTGGATCAATTTTTTTGTGCTTGGCATTTCAGTTGGCATAGGATTTTATGATCTTCTAATCTGACAAGTTGGGCGGCTCTCTCTTTGGATGGCTTCTATGTATGTTTGATGGCAGTGGCATAATAAGAGGTGGATCTGCTAGGAGGGATTGTTCCCTTGTTCATTTATGTGGCTACAGATTGACCCTATGTAAAGTATACAAGTGGGAGATTGTTGAGATAATAGGTTTTACATGCATTGCATAATATTGTTATATTATATTATTTTATTTTATTATGTAATGTTGCACCTAGATGGACATGCAACATGTAAAGATTCCCATGCGATATACTTGATGAGTTGTATTGTAATATTGTGATAATATTTGATCTAATTATTTAATAGTGGGGAGAAGAATTAAAATTCTAATATTAAATGTGGGGTCAAGGGGTTAGGTAGTACATGGTTTTAGCACATGGTTTATGTAATACCACTTGGTGGTCTTGTGGGACTTGCTACTACAAAAGTAGCCATAAGGGTAGTTGTTGTAGAGGTGTGAAGACAAAAGGGAAAAAGGAAAGAGTTGAGTGGGAAAAGGCTTGATATATTAGCCAAGGGAGCATTTGTGAAGGATGGAACCATGGCAGGGGATGTGTAGATTCATGCTTGTTCACATGGATTGCTTGGTTGTGGCTATGGCATTGAAGGCATCCATGGTTGTATTGCAATGGTTTTTTTTGTTGAATAATACATGGTGATGGATGCTTTTGGAGGCCAAGTTTTTTCCTCAATTAGGGTTTCTTAAGGTATATCTTGTGTCACAATTTTGTGGGTATGTTGTCTATTCTCTTGCATGTGGATTTCAATACATATTTATTTCAAATTTGTTATGGGTTATGTGAAAATAGTTATATTTTTTATTGCAAGTTTTCTTATAGCTTGATAGTAAAAAAATCTTTCTTCATGGTCATTTGGATGAAGAGATATATATGGTCCAGCCACAAGGATTTGAGGTCAAAGGTAAGGAGAAATTAGTGTGCAAATTGTAGAAAAGTTTATATGGCTTGAAGTAAGCACCTCGACAATAGTATCTAAAATTTGACAGGTTTATGCATGAACATGGATGTAGTAGGTGTCATTTAGATCACTGTATTTATTTTAAGAGGTTGGATGGTGACAACTGCATTATTTTATGTTTATATGTCAATGATATCCTTATACTGGGTCTAACATGGATCACATTAAGGGGTTAAAGGAATAGTTAGCACATTCATTTTCTATGAAGGATTTGGGGGCAACAAAAAAAATCCTTAGCATGAAAATTTTGGAGAGATAGGAGAAATAGAAAATTGACATTATCTAAAGTTGATTATATTATGAAGGTATTGCAACATTTCTCTATGGAGAGTGTTAAAGCTGTCAGCACACCTTTACCTAGTCATTTGAAATTAACTAAGGAGATGTGTCCAAAGACACAAGAAGAGGAGGCTAAGATGTCCAAGGTACTTTATACTTTAGTTGTAGGAAGCTTGATGTACGGCTATGGTGTGTACTAGGTTAGATATTGCACATGCAGTGGGAGTTGTTAGCAAGTATATGAATCTTCTAGGAATTGAGCATTGGAAAGTAGTTAAATGGTTTCTTGGATATTTGAGAGGAACATCTAGTAAGTGCTTATATTTTTGGGGCTCTACTATTGATTTACAAGACTATGTTGACTTGAATTTGGTAGGGGATATTGATACCAAGCGGAGTACTATAGGTTATGTATTTACTATTGGTAGAGAAACAATGAGCTAGGTTTCTCGATTATAGAAGGTTAATGCTTTATCCACTACAAAAGCATAGCATTTTGGTGCTATAGAGGCAACCAAGGAGATGATATGGATTTAGTTCTTTATGAAAGAATTGGGACACCCATAGAGGGTTAATTATTTGTTCACAAATAGCCAAAGTGTGATTTATCTTGCAAAGAATTCAGCTTTGCATTCAAAGAAAAAACACATACAATTGCGATACCATTCCACTCAATCAGTTTTGGATGATGGACAATTAAAGCTAGAGAAGATACATATAAATTATAATCTAGTAGATGTGTCTACCAAGGAAGTAACAAGGGAGAAGTTGAACTGCTCTTTAGCTTTGGTTGATCTTCTAGACTAAGCAAAATAAAAGAATAAGAGTCCAAGGTGGTTTGGTATTCTAGTGAGTGCTACATATTTAGCAGTGTTATGATCAGTCTCCAAATGAGAGGTTATTGTTGTTGAGTCTAATTAGTCTCCAAGTGGGAGATTTTTGCGATGTGGAGCCTAATCAGACCCAAAGGTTTATTTAGCATGATGTTTGTCCCCATATTATTTCTACGATGTCAAGGTTTATTTAGCATGATGTTTGTCCCCTAGCAAATAACCACATAGTGGAAACAAAATAACAATGTAAGATTTGATACCAAATCATAATAATTTATTCATAGATATAACTAATTACATGCAATGTACCAAGCCATAAGGCCTTCCAGGTTATGGCTAAATACAAAGCAAGTAATAGTTTTGCAAGATCCCTCAAGATCCAATCCAAACACTATCCCAACTGACTTAGATCTGTAACATAACAACAATCTAGAAGAAACCACCAAGGAAATCTCAACTTGTGCTTGCAAGCTCACTAATAAATCACTTTGTTTTCCAGCCATAGCCCTATCTCTACTCCAACTTTATCCAAGATCCAAGTGTAAACTGCCTTACATTCGGTGCTTTGTCCATAGTCTCAAGAAAAACTTGCTCTTCAGCTACTCTCTACACTCACTTCTCCTCCTCTTAATGAACCACTCCATCATGAATGACTAAAAGACTCCACAAGACTCCCCTACTTATACCCAACTAAGCCACAAGATATCCTAGCAATTACAAATTAAATAATCCTAACATTAAATACTTGAAGAGCCACAAGTTGGCCTCCAACAACAATTAAATATCCAAAAATTGATACCTGAGAAAAATCATGATATCTCTTAGCTCCAATTGAATTAGACCTTGTGCTTTGAAAAAAAGGTATTAATTTAGGTCCTCTACAACCCCTTAAGTTCACTAAGGCTTATTCATTAAAGATATCTTTGGATTCATCTCAGAAGTCACGCACAAAAACTCATTGCGCAAACTACTAGAAATTGATACTTCAGGAGAATTGTCATATCTCCCAACCTATAATGAATTAAGACTAGAAACCTTAACTAGAGATAGTAATCTAGGCCCTATTTAATCCCTAAACTTCATAGCCTCTAAATAATTGCAAAAAATTAGTTACATAGCTCATAATAGGCACCCAAAAACCAGAAAACACAATTCTAACAACAAGGTAAAATGGCTCAAACTTCAACTCAATCCATCTGATCTTTATACAATAATGAGGAAAGGTTCTCTAATGTGTCTCCAACACATCCCTAACCATGAAAATAATAACTCCACCAAAATCAAAGCTCAATTCTCTTGCATTTGAATCCCTAGGTAAATAGAAAAGTATGTCCCATACATTGATGTCCAAAGAAAGATCTGCAACCTTCTTCATCTTTAATAAAGGCTTCCACTTCATCAAAGTCAATAGAAAAAATCTAAAAATCAACCATCTATGCTTCATCCACTAAAAAATTAGAATCAAATACATGTCAGCAAACCAATCAACATGCTCACACCAAAGAACAAAATGAAAATAATGCTTCACCAAGAATCTCTGCAACTGATCACAACCAACAACAACAATATCCCTAAACCTACACTCCATGTTAGGAACATCATGCAACTCCAAAAATAAGTCAAAAACATGTAGGTTCAAATCCCCAATAAGAAGATGAATCCTTAGCCATGTCTACCATAGGTAAATCAGGAATATACAGATCTGCAATATCATGTAGATCCAAAACCAAATTAGCAACTAGTGAATCCACACTAGCAACAACAAACTCTACATCAACAACAACATGTAGATCTCCATCAACACATGCCAGACTCACAACACCAACAATCTCATTGCTCACAACAAGATTCTCTACAACATACAAGTCACTACCAATAGTAAATGGATCATCCATGACCAAGTGCTCTGCAATTTCCATGTTAGACCTAGCCAACTGATCATGGAAATCAACCTCTATCCCAACATCAACAGGGATAGGAATATCTTTAGCAATAACCTCAAGTTACTTTGGAGGTTCTATATCAGACTCCATAAATTGATTAGCAAAAACAACCTCTTCCACCTCGACCTTGCTATGCCATCTTGTCTCTCGAACAAGTCTTCTAACCAGCCAAACAACTCTCTTCTAGATCAGTAGACTCCAGCTCCAATAGCATATAACTTCTTTCTTTTGTTTCTCAACTCTTTTAGAAAAAATAGCATCTACAACAGCATCCACCTGAGCTATTGTCTCATTAATCCTCCTCTCCATAATATCACAGAGATTTGCAATCATCCCAAGGCCCAATCCTCTCAGATCCATCTTCTAAGATCTTTGCAAACCCTCTACAATAGATCCTTCCCACACTCCTTGTGACAAAACTAAATTGTTTGCAAGCTAAATCGCAACTTGCCACCTCACATGAACAATCAAGAACCACATCACAAGTCTAGGACCATGGATCTACAATCCAAAAACTCTCTACAATAATGCCTCAACAAGATCAGTCTTCCATCTTTGCAACCATAGATCCATCTACATGTCCTCCCAAGATCTTGGTACAAAATGCCTCAATTTCAACAATCTATCTACACGCTTAGGAACAACCTTCAATTTGATACCACCTAATGCAACAAAAGGTAGGAGAATCCCCAAAGGAGATGTCCTAGCCCCTAGAAAATAACCACATTGTGGAAACATAATAACAATGCAAGATTTGATACTAAGTCACAATAATTTATTCATAGACATAAGTAATTACATGCAATGTGTCAGGCTATAAGGCCTTCCCAATTATGGCCAAATACAAAACAAGTAATAGTTCTACAAGATCCCTTAGTATCCAATACAAATACTATCCTAGCTAGCCCAAATCTATAACATAACAATAATCTAGAAGAAACCACCAAGGAAATCTCAACTTGTGCTCACAAGCACACTAACCAATCTCCTTGTTTTCTAGTCACATCCCGAGCTCTGCTCCAACTTTATCCAAGATCCAAGTGTAAACTACCTCACATTTGGTGCTCTATCCACACACTCATAACTTCATCACAATCCTACTATAAACTACCTCACATTTGATGCTCTATCCATAGTCTCAGGAAAAACTCACTCTTTTGCTACTCTCCACACTCACCCCTCCTCCTATGAATGAATGAATCACTCCATCATGAAAGACTAAAATACTCCACAAGACCCCCTACTTATACCCAACTAAGCCACAAGTCAGCCTAGCAATTACAAATTAAATAAACTTGACATTAAATACTTGAAGAGCCACAAGTCGGCCTCCAACAATAATTAAATATCCAAAAATTGATACTTGAGAAAAATCATGATATCCCCTAGCTTTGATTGAATTAGAACTTGTGCTTCAAACTGAAGGTATCACTTTAGGTCCTTTACAACCCCTTGTTGTGGTTCCACAACACATGACCCATACCCTACTAGGAATGGGGACCTCTTACGTTTTTTGGGTCCTCAAACTCATAGTTCAGGATCAGGGAAATGTTTAAGAATTGAAAAGTAAGAATTGTAAAAAATAAAAAACCAAAAATTAGAAATTTGGAAAAACTAAAAAAATGAAAAAATTGAAAAAAATAAAAATAAAAATAAAAATAATTTTTTTTTCCCACTTGTGCACCTCATATCGCACGTGGGGGGCACACCACCCATGGTGGTGCATGGTCCCACCTATGCACTTGCATAGGAGCACGCCACACACCCTGTGAGTGGGCGAGGTTATATAAAGCCTGGCTCCCCCACAAACATTTCTCCTTTGCTCATTTTTATTTTTGGCGATTGCCTCCAAAACTTTTGCGCGTAATGTAAAACCCTCCCTCTAGCTCTACACTCATAACAGGGTGCATGTGCCACTTTGTGCCCCACTATGCATGCGGCCCATACATCATGCACACGACTCAAACACCTTCTACTATGTGAGCACCCTCCTTTACATGAAACCCTTCGCACGTGCCACCCTTTGCTCCATGAAAATATGCTACACATGCTCCAAAATAGTGTTGCACACTTCCATTTGTTGTGTGTGCTCCAAAATGGTGTTGCATGGCTCCATTCATCAGGCGGGCTCCAAAATGGTGCTGTGCACCTTCTTCCGCCATGTGCACTCCAAAACAACACCGTGCACCTTCCACTACTTCATGCCATGTGAGTTTTGTCCCATGTGTGTCAAGCACTGCACACGCCACCATGAACTCCATGCATGCTCTCTTCCTCATCCACCATCACACGCCACATGAACCCTAATCGCACCACCACCTCGCGTTGCGTGTGCCACATAACACTGCGCACTCATCTGTGCCTTCACCCAAAAAAATTATAAAATTTAAACAAATTAAAAAATTAAAAATAAATAATAAAAATTAAAAATTAAAAATTAAAATAAAAAATATATATAATAAAAAATATAAAATAATAATATAAATAAAAGCACCCAAATTGAGCACGTTATTTTTGTTTTTTTTTTTTTTTTAAATTAAAATTTTTTCATTAATAAAAATTGAGTGCTTTTGTGTTCTTTTAATTTTTAGGTTCTCACTATTTTTCAGCTAATAAACATTTTTTCTCATTTCATGCGAATATTATGGCATCCATATTTGGAGAGAAAATGACACCCAAGCCCATTGTATTCAAGTTCCAAGGCATACCATCAAATTTGAGGTTCCATGATGATCATTTAGAAATGAAAGGTACTGATTTGGGACATAGACTTGGAAGAGTTCCTCAGAATCTGTAACAAATCTACGAAGAGATCTATTCTGGTATCCACCTTGATCCAATCTGGGTTGGTGAGCACAACTCCACATCTAGTATCACTGCAGTCAGCAAAGTTGATTATGACACTGGCACAACACTTTGCCCCTGAGGAGAGAGTGGTTAAGAGTGTGATAGGATAAGTGGTCCTTGACCTCTAACCTGACAACATTGAGAGGGCCTTTCACCTCCCGAGGGCAGATCAATTCATTAGACTCTCCCATGAAGCAATAGATAGATGGTACGGGGAGCACCCAAAAGAAGCATATGAAATCATCCAATCCTCATATCTCATTGAGAAAACTCCTTTGGGTAGGGGTACAAGAAAAGTGGACATGACTAGGGGATACATGAAGGAAGATAATGGCTATTCCATCATCCTTTTAAGTAGAGTCATGGGTTTACCAGCAGCTGGCCACCTCAACACTTTCATGGTTAATTTCATTCAAACAATCAAGACAACAGGGATGTCGCTAGACTGGGGCATCACCCTGAGTGAGAACTTGTGTGAGTAATTGGGAGTAGTTAAAGATAAGAAGAAGTTCTATATGAATTCTTATATTGTATATCTACTTGCAGCAAGGGCGATAAACTACCTCAGTCTATACAAAAGAGGTAGTATGTAGGATCCTAATGCTTGGCCTTACATTGTCTACCCTCAGCTAGTGAGGAAGAAGCTCTTAGCATGGAGTAAGGAGTACAGAATCATGAATGCCACATTCATTTTTGCAGTCATCTAATTCATAGAGGGTGATTATGCAAAGAGGTTATCTGATGAGGCAAAAGTATAGATAATAGCTCTCGAGGCCTACTTCATCCAATTTAAGACATTCATGTATCTATGGGTAGTTGGTGCCTCTATCAACCTTAAGATGCTCCCTAGATATCCAAGCAACAAACTGGTGTTATTGAAGATTGCACAACAAATTGAGTCTGCATATGAGAGTGTGAAGAGATAGAGGAGACCCTGTTGGACATGGCCCCTGCTCATTGGACCATACCAAGTAAAATAGAAACAAGATATTCCATCCTTTGAGTGAGAATGGGAGAATTATCCCCTCAAGGAATACAATTCCCCTAGGCTCTATTTTGATAATATCGAGAGAGTGGAGAGTCTGGCTGGTAAGGAGTTCCACCATGAATATGCTATTGAAGATCATTGGATGAATGCAACAAATGACTATGATGTCAACATAAGGGACTATTGTAGGATGAATTTGTATCTAGCAGAGAAGGTTCTCAAGCTAAACATTCTAAAGGAAATAAGGCGATAGGATTCACAAGAGTTGCTGGACCCCTTGTTCAACTTAGACAAAATAAGAGAAAAGCCCATCATGAACATTAAGGTTGATAGGGAGGACGGTGATGATATTAATCATTGAGCAAGGTACGTAGTCAGAATGACTAAGGATTGGATCAAGAAGCCTTTTCAACTTGATCCAATACTTGACATTGTAGTATTTCATGCTCAAGCCTACCTTGAGAAAGGTAGAGGGAAGAAAGTTACAATTCCTACCTTTGCAGCCTAGTCTCCCATCAGGCTAGAGACGATATACCAACTTGATCGCCTAGTTGGATACTATCATCCTCCAGAGAGGAAGGGAAAGAATAAAAGGAAGAGGAGCTCTCATCAAAGGATTCAAATAGAATAGGGTGAAGTGCAAGTACCTCCCCAACAATGGGAAGAGAGTGTACAAGGGTCTGAGGATACAGGAGCTACTCAAGTCTAGGATGACCTTCAATTGCCTCCCTTTGTGCCTAGCCAATCAGAAGAGGGAGAGAGTCAGTAGGTTCTATTCCTCCTTTGCAAGAAGAGCTAGTGTCCCCTTCTACCTCTAAAAAAAAAAAGAGGATTAAAATCTAAATGAAGAAAAGGCAAAGGGCGACCAAGAGAATGGTGCCTTTTCTATCTATTCTCAAGACCATTCTGGAAGAAGGAGAGGAAGAAGAAGAGGAGACAGATGAAGAAGAGTAGCTACCCCTGTAGAAAAGAACTAGGCTAGCTAGAGCCATAGAGCAAGAAAGGAGAAGTACCATGGGCATGTCACCATCCAACCCAATAGGACCCTTGGAAGTCTCTTCTTTAGAAGATGAAGTATAACAGTGGGTGGATAAGTGAAGTGAAGAAGGCAATGACATTTTCAAAATGTCAAATTTTGATTTTATGCCCGTGGGAATTGAGCTAGTTGGGGATAAGATTAGGGATACCCCTATAGGTGAACCTCAACAAGAAGATTGGACACAAATGATGCCAAATTCATAGGGTCCTGATCTTACTCCCCCATCTCTACCACAAGTCATAGTGGTAGATAAAGGCTCGTTACTCCTCTGCCTAGAAGTTCAGAAGAGGAACAAGTTCAGAAGAAACCATCAAAAGGGGAGGAACCAGAAAAAATGGTGACCAATGAAGTGTTGAAGGAGGGACAAATGGTGGAATATTCTCAACCACCTTCCCAAGACACTAAGGTGCAAGCAGCAGGGTCAACTAAAATAGAGGTCATAGAAGAAGAGCTAGCACAAAGAGGAAGTACTCTAAGGAGGAGTGATAAGGGGAAGGAGGTAGTAGAACATACTCCTTCATCCTCAAGAGGTAGGTCTTTGGCTGAGCACATCCCAAGATGGCTTCAGAAGGAAATAATGAGGAGTGCCAAACCTCAATTCTGTATCGATGAGGAAGACATTTTTGAAATTACAAAGATTTTGAATAAACTTGAGTCCTCATTACATGAGGCAAAACCATTGGTGTTTGTCACCAATACATGAGATCAAGAATTGTTTGCACAAGTGGCTATCCCTCCTAAAGACACAAATGTAGAAAGCCTTGGTCTCCAAGATTATCAACTCAAAGAGGTGATGCTAGGAAGACCCACACAGGATACAACTCAATTGATGGTGACCATGGGAATCAAAGAGGTCTTCAGGAGCATGGTGCAGGAAGAGGTTGAACTCCAAACACTTTGAAGGTAGAACGAGATCCTAACAAGATATTTAGCTGAAGTGGTTGGTCCTCTTGATCCTAAGCACCTCGAGGACACATTGAACATTGTTATCAAAGAATGGGTAGTTGTACATGTAGATCAATTTTTGAAAGCCTATTAGCAGTGGTGGGAAAGTTTTGAGGATAAAGGAATTTTGATCATTTAGGGGAACCTAAAGTCATTGCATGCTACATAGGAGAATGTGAATAAAATGGTAGCAATTTTGAAGCAGGACTTTAATATTATGGATGAGGCAAGGGCCTGGACCAAGGACTTACAAATTTTGTAGACAATAAAGGGGCAAAGGTATAGAATTTTGGTAGATGTGTACACTACTAAAGAGTTAGATTTGATCAATGATTGGATAGAAAAGATCGCTGATAGTAATAAAGTAATGGAAACATTACACGTGGAGATTCATAAGCTCAAGGACCAAGCTCGAAAGCAAATTTTGGAAGCAGAGAAGCATTACAACAATGCTAGTTTAATGATTTTTGAGGATGAAGAATGAGAGAAACTGTTTCCTGTAGAGGTAGTAGTGGAAATTTTTAAGAAGATTTTTGTGGAAGCTTCTAATGATGAGGATATCAAGTGAGCCTTTAAGACTGAAGAAGCTTTGTTAGAGGTGGATACCAAACTTAAGAATTTTGTTGACACCCAAATTAAGGTACACAATTATAGGCAAAAGGTAAAGAAAAAATATGAGGCTTTAGATCTACCAGATGTGGCTAAAATTATTGATATTATAAAGAAATTCAAGGGCAAACATCCAAACACAGCTTTGGGATGAAGAAGAACAAAACCTAGATGCCAGAATTTCACTTTTGGCACTCAATAATTTTTTTGAGATTTTGGGCCATTTTTAAGTATGTAGCTCCATAGGTCCATAGGTGCACAAGTCTGCAACTTTGCAAGTCCATAGATGTGCACTTTCAGATGTTTTGCCAACAGTTAACTGCGACTTCTAAAAATATAACTTTCCATGCATCAAAAGCGCATTCTGACAGTACTTTAACTCTGACAAATGCCCAGTAAAGGATCAGCTTCTAGTTTTGGCACTTCCAGACACTTCCAAACACTTCCAATGGTTACCGAGTTTAGAACTACGTCAAGTGATTAGTATGGACCGAGCCTTCACTTCTACTAAGTGCATGACAATGCCAAGTAATGCAGTGGACACTGAGTATCAGAAGGTCACCGAGTCAGTTCAGTGAACCCAAGTTATTTACTATTTGGCCGACTCAGTAATATTTTTTTCACTTGTGTTCTAGCTGACCTTGCAATTGTAATTATTGGAATGGTATATATGTAATGTATTATATCATTTACAATAAATGGATTAGAGTACTAAGAGAGGCATGTAATATTTTGAAGTGAAAATGTGAATCAGCAGAAGAGCAGAATATTCAGCAAAGTCTACAAGGACCAGTAAAGGTTCATCAGTCACAAGAGGTGATCTATACTTCAAGGATCTAATTAAAAAATCAAATTTGTAAGTAGATCCACTATTTCATCCTAATAGGTGAATTATTTTTGTAAATATTTTAATAGGGTAGACTTAACAGTCTTTGTATAAATCTCCTAACAGAGTGCATACTTCAGTGTATGTTTGTAAATCCTCTAACAAGGTGGACGTAGCAGTCCTTTGTGCTCCTAATAGGGCAGATCACTAGAAGTGGTCAATGTAAACCTTAATAGGCTATCTTCATACTGTAGTAATAAAGTTTTGTGGGTATCATCCCCACCCCAGTTTTACTTTCTATTTGCAAGGTTTCTGGGTCACCAAATCACTATGTACATGTGTTATAAATGTTTGTTCTCTCATATATGCAATAGATTAGATGAATGAATTGAGAATAATATATATGATTAAAGTGTTGAATTGTTTTAAAGTTTTGAAGTTACTGATTCACCCCTCCCCTCTCAGTAACATATCATATCTTGAATATTTTGAACAATTGGTATCAGAGCTTTGTGGTTCTCAGGATATAGTTTGATAGCTTGAGCAAAAATCAAGGACAATAGAGATATTCAGACTTGACAAAGCTATTGAAAATGAAAAGTTAGATCTAGAAATGGCCATGGCTCAACTCAAAGAAGCAAAGGAGCATCTTTCTCAATCCTTGAAGAGAAGGAAGGAACTTGCAAGACAAATAAATGACCATTAGTATGTTGAAGAAAAGATTGAAGACCTTTTACCATCAAGTAGTTCAGATGAGGCTAATAAGGTAACTAAGGAACTCCTGGCAAAGAATGGTTCTCTGTGAGAAGAAGTCAGAAAGCTTAAAAGAGAACAAGAAATTCAATCAATTAGGCTATGTGAAGTTTTTGAATAGAGAAACAAGGCAAATGAAGACTTAGAGGCAAGAAATAATCAATTCCTTTAGCGTGGAGATCTTGTGGATCAACTATCTAATACAAATGAAGAAATTATGAATCTGAGATCTGAAAATGAAAGCCCGAGGAATGATTTAATCACTGAAAGACAAATCAATGAAAGTTTAAAAAGTGACTTGAGATCTGAAAGATAAATCAATGAAAGTTTGGAAAATGAATTGATCATTGAAAGGAAAATCAATGAAAGAATGATAAAATCTCAAGCAGACATGACTCAATTAAATCAACAAAGTGAGTAGAATCTTCATAGGCAAAAAGGTAAAGCTAGACTTGGTTATAAGGAAGAAGGTGAAACCTCCAAACAAGGTTCCCAAAGGAATCAAAGACCTACTTGCAATCACTATGGTAAGTTAGGTCATACATCAAACAAATGTTGGAGTAATGGAAAAGCTAAATTCAATGGTAAATGCTACAATTGTAGTTAGCATGGTCACAAAGCCAATGAATGCAAGCATAAACTAAAATTTGAAGGCAATTGTCACAAATGTAAGAAGCATGGTCACAAGGCATTCCAATGTAGATCCAAATCATTCAATCCAGCTAAACAACTTGTTAAAACAATATTTGGATGGGACTACAATACCTGGTGCATATGTCATTATTGTGGAGAATATGGACATATTGGTATAAACTGTGCAAGACATCACCTAAGGAAGAATGACACTACTGTAAGGTGTTATACATGTACTAAACTCAGTCATATAGCTAAAAACTAAATGAACATAGAAAGATTCAAAGATGAAAATAAAACTAAAGCTAATAACATTCAAAAGTAGATGAGGCAATAGTGGATTCCAAAATCTACCGAGCAAGATAGTTCAAATGATGGCAATGTCACTCAAGAAGTGAGTGACTCCATCAATACCAATTAGATCCATAAATAAGGATATGGAACTGCATCTTTTAGTAATATCTCAAGTAGATTCAAAATAAAAGAAAGAAAAATGATCAAATCAATATTCTAGATACACAAGGATCAAAGAAAGCATATCTTTTGCCGAGTTACATCTACCAAGGAAAGTCGGTTGAAGACCTTACTGAGCTAGGTCGGGAGTAATTAAAAGTTTTGTTCAATAACTGAGTTGCAAGTTTCTACCGAGAAAGTGAATGATAGCCTATCAAGCACTATGTCATCTCAACTACCTTTGTACCAAGCATTAATGACAAAATTTTCATCAAAAGGGCAAAATTTGATTTCATTCTTCATCGCAATTTCAAAGCTAAGAAATTTTTAGGTGCAATTCAAGAAATTCTAATTGATTCCAAGTGATTTTCTAGCAAAAGATTTGTTCAAAAAATTTCTATCTTTTACCGAGCATCAATGGCATCTGGGAGCAACAGTGGCACCAAGGCAAATAAGGGTTCAAAAATGCTAGTAAAGGGGACAGAATGGAAAGCACCCAACTTCAAAATTGTTTCGACCGTTGCAGAATCACTTGACCCTAATAGTGCTCAATCTCAAATTCCATCAAAGGTACTCCTTATAAATGATATTCGTACATATTTTAAATGTTCTATTCAAGAGATTGGAAACCTAGAGATGGATAATGCCCTAGGAGAAATGAGTGTTGATGGCTCTTTAAACCTGAGCATAAGCATCTTGAAACCAAAGGCTTGACTCATATCTCACATATGCCAAGAAGCTTCCAAACCAAGTGGATTAGGTATATTTTGAGTCAGTGCACAATGGGAAACTATGGTTAGAGCAGCCAATGTTAATCACAAAAAAGATGTTTCACAAAATCACGAGTCTCCCTATGCTCAACAAAGTGAAGGTTACCAAAACCCTAGGATGGGATGAGTTACAGAAGCAAACCCTAGCTGAATGGGATAGTAGAGGTTTGAAGGTTAGCATTGTATCTGATGTCGAACTATGATTTGGCACTCATGTCATTGCCCACAAAATCTATAGCTCTAGTCAACTGAACAGTGTACCCTGTGAGGTTGTGGATTTGGCCTTCAAAATTGTAAAGAAGAACCTTGAATTTGACTTGTCAAAATTACTATTGAAACAATTAAACAAGAACATGGATAGTATAAGGACTTCAAAGAAAAATCCCTGTAAATTTGGTTCTCTATTGATCTATTTATTCTTTTATATTCAAAAATTCTTTCCATCTAAAGGAACTATAGTGTGGAGAAAAGATATTCCCATTCTTTATCAGATTAATGAGTTTGTAGCAGAAATGGTTGAAAATTTTGATATCTTCATGGATAATTATTTTGAATATTTCAAGGAAAGGATGAATAATAGGTTTCAAATTTCATCGAAATTGGTTGAAGACTACAAAGATGATGTATGCTTTATGGTTGATTGTGATAAGGTATACATTCAGGCAGTCAAACCTCGAGTTGCATGGGTGAAACCTCTTCCTTATGAGGTTAATATTGATGAGGCCAGGGACATTATTGAAGCATTGGTGAATGAACTAGTAGACCTAAAGCAATAATTTTTTGGAACATATGATGAGGCAAAGGCCAGAATTGAGCTTTAAATCAAGCTACCCCAAGCTATAAGCAAAGGCAAGAGGAAGATAGCTAAGTTGAAAACTGCTATCAGCCCTCTTATGCTTATAGAAGGAAAAGGTGAGGATGAAGAAGATGATGATGAAGAAGAAGGAGGTGAAGAAAAAGAAGAACATGAATCTGAAGAGGAACTGCCAAAGAAGAAAGGTAAGGCAATTATTAGCAAACCTAAGAAGAAGCCTACTGTAGTATTGTCTAGAAGAACCAGAAAAAGGCAAGTAGGAACCTATACTTGTCAGGCCTCCACTCAAATTTGAGGAAAGGCTTAAACAATTGGAAGAGGGAGCTGGCATCACAAATTTCAAGGCATTGAAATTTGAAACAAGAATTAATGCTGAGAAAATGCAGATTGAGGAACTAGTACTCAATAAGATGGGTAAATGGAAGTACTCCGCAGACCAGCTCACCCCTCATCTCCAAAGAGCTATTGGAGAGATTGCAACAAGATGGGAGTCAACCACCTAAATGGCCAAAGACATATATGAGCAATCCCTAAGGAATCTTCGATCGAGTCTTATTGAAGAAGAAATAAAGGCAACAATGAAGAACCATGAAGGTAAAATGATGATTAGATTTCACACATGTTTGATTTTAATTAAGGACATTGAGCATGTTGTAAATGATGCAACAAACATGTGGAAAAAAATCTTCCAAAGTACAATGAAGATCCAGTTGAAATCAAAGATGATGACAACAGTGACAGTGATGATTTTGATAGCACTCCATCCATCACAGTTACTCCAAGAGAGCTACATACACTAATGGAAGAAAAAGAGGAAGAAGACAAGGAGGAAGAAGCACATGAGGAAGATAAAGATGAAGAAGATCCAGTAAATTTTCAATTTTTACTGGATCTTCACTAAAGATAGTTACATCTACCTTGGAGATAGCTTCTGCAAGTGAGATTGTGAGCACAATAGTCACATCAATTGCTTAATCTTCACCAACCTCCTCCCAACTCTAGGTATCTGAAACAGATGTGCCAAGCACTTCATCTACCAAGCTGTCTGTCACTTCTTCAGCTACCGAGCTAGCCTCCTCAATTCCTTCACCATTAGTGAGTGTATCAGTAAGTTCTACAATTTTGTTTTCATCAGTTCTAGTAAGTTCAACAGTCTTGTTTTTGTTAGCATCATCTGTATCCACTTCCACTCTAATCAGCTCAAATTATACTATGGGTACTTTACCAAGTATGATACCATTTTTGGGAAGTGTTTTTGATCTGGTTAATACTTCTATTGGCATTCAATCCTCAAGTCCTATCCCAGTTTTCACTGCTAGCCCTTCTATCTCCACTATTGTGTCTGTTCCTAAGGTCAAACCAATCATCACAAAAGTAAAAAAAAAGCATCCATTAAAACTTTTGATCACTGGAAAGGAAATTGGAGAAGACATTGACTTAGACACAGAAATAGCAATTCCTAAGATTGACTATGACAATGCTACCATTGAAGAGATGAGGTTAGCTAGTCAACTCATAGAGATGAAAGCTACGTAGAAATAGTTAAGATTAGAAAGGGATAAGGAATATAGAATAATTGAAAATGCCAAAAATATAATTACAGATGCCATAGGTGTTGAAGTAGATTCTACTCAACACATTTTGATTCAGCTAGAAGAGGCTATATAGAAATTTAATGAGGATTCTTCTGGTCAAGAGAAACTTATTGAGAAAGATGAAAAGAAATTTGATAATAAGGTGCTAGAGCATATTTCTCAAAAGATAGCAATAAAGAAAGTTGAATTGTCAACATTTTTGGGAAATTTTGAAAATTCTTTTAATAATGCAACATCACTTTTTGCTAAACTTTGTGATGTTTCTTGTTTTACCAAAGAAATAAAGGATAAGTTAAATAAGATTGACATTTATTTGCAATCAAGTGCATCCAAGTTGAAAGTGGACTTCTCCTCCACAACCTCCCATCACACCAAGATAAGATATTTGGTAGATGTACAGGCATAACTATTGAGAGAGGAAGCTAGGATCCGGTCCGGTCTACACTCATAGACATCTAGAACATGATCCTTCCTCTCATGGACACAATACAAAAACATCTTGTTCATTGCAAAACATTGATCTAAGATTAGAACTTCTTAGTGGCTGATCACTTGATCCAATTATCAACAGAAGTTCAAATTTCTCTCTCCACCTGTCAAATTTTGTAGCAGACTTGGGATAGTACTTTTGCAACCATCCTTAAGGTACATCAAGAATTTCTATCTTACTTTGGTGTAACCATATAAATTGTATATGTGTAGTCCTTTGGCATTATTGTCAAAATGGGGGAGAGATTTAGAGATTCAACATAATAAATGAGGAGAGTTATCACTATAAGTGATAGAGGGAGTTAGCACTCATTAGAGTTAGCATGTGCACATAAGTATTGTTGTATATACATTATAAGTCATCAAGAAGGTATATAGAAATGTATATGTAACAATTCTACAAAGATCAATTTTGAAAAACCAAAATTCATTGAGTCAGGTAATGTACATATGTTTTGGCTTATAAGTGTTTTGTCACTAATGCCAAAGGGGGAGATTGTTGGCATTAAGTTATTATTGCCATTAGTGACAACACTTATCTATATCAGTATAGCTATCGAGCTTAGCACTCAATTTAATACATTCACCGACCTTCACAGTTTACACTAAGCATCTATAGTGTATACCAAGCATTTAGTGGTTACCTTATAGGTTCATCACTTAAGTAGTTCATACTGGGCTTCGCAGTTCACACCGAGCATTCTAGTGTTAACCGAGCTTCACAATTCACACCAAGCATTCCAATATTTATCAAGTAATGAAAGTGCAATATTTATCGAGTGATGGAAGTGCAGTATTTATCGAGTAATTAAAGTGCAGTTTTTATCGAGTAATGAAAGTGCAGTGTTTACCAAGTGATGGAAGCATAGTTTTTATCGAGTAATGAAAGTGTAGTGTTTATCGAGTGAAAGCAAGGTAAACAAAGGATTCAGTTTTTACCGAGTGATACTATATCTACCGAGTCTCCAATGGTTATCAAGTTCAGAACTATGTCAAGTGATTAGTATGGACTGAGCCTTCACTTCTATTGAGTGCATGATGATGCCGAGTAATGTAATAGATGCCAAGTATCAGAAGGTCAGCGAGTCAGTTTAGTGAACTCGAGTTATTTACTGTTTGGCCAATTCAGTAATATTTTGTTCACTTGTGTTCTAGCTGACCTTGCAATTGTAATTATTGGAATGGTATATATGTAATGTATTATATCATTTACAATAAATGGATTAGAGTACTAAGAGAGGCATGTAATGTTTTGAAGTGAAAATGTGAATCAATAGAAGAGCAGAATATTCAGCAAGGTCTACAAGGAGCAGTAAAGATTCATCAGTCACAAGAGGTGATCTATACTTCAAGGATCTAATCAGAAAATTAAGTTTGTAAGTAGATCCACTGTTTCATCCTAATAGGGTAATCAGTTTTGTAAATCCTTTAGAAGGGTAGACTTAATAATCTTTGTATTAATCTCCTAACAGAGTGCATACTTTAGTATATGTTTGTAAATCCTCTAACAAGGTGGACGTAGCAGTCCTTTGTGCTCCTAACAGGGCAGATCACCAGAAGTGGTCAATGTAAGCCTTAACAAGCCATCTTCATACTACAACAATGAAGTTTTGTGGGTATCATCCCCACCCTAGTTTTACTTTCTATTTGGAAGGTTTTTGGGTCACCAAATCACTATGTACATGTGTTATAAATGTTTGTTCTCTCTCATATATGCAGTAGATTAGATGAATGAATTGAGAATAATATATATGATTAAAGTGCCGAATTATTTTAAAGTTTTGAAGTTATTGATTCACCCCTCCCCTCTCAGTAACATATCATATCTTGAATATTTCCAACACTTCTGCAAAGGTGCACTTTTTCCAAAATTGATGCAAACTGGAGGGTTCTAACCTAGAATCTCCATTTCAATGAGCATTAAGGTCTCCATCAAGGGCACATGAGTTTCTTTAGCTTACCCACTTCCACAAACCACGCAGTGATAAGGGAGTACCCCAAATTCAACCACTTCCATTCAAATTTTCATCATCTTCTTCAATTCCATCTCCAATCCAACCACCCAGTGGACCACCACATACTCCCATAGTTCCACCTCCACAAAAACCACCTTTAGGTCTATCAAATCCTCCGATGGTCTTCTTCACAAATGCAGTAGACTCACCAATAATATTGAAAGGTGCACTCCATGACCTCCCTAAGAATCCCAAGAAGTTTTGCCCAAGGTTCATCTACGGAGAAACAAAAACTACTAAAGACCATGTTAAAGTGTTCAAAGAAATTTACAATCAAAAGTAGATTACCAATGAGGATGTGGTCCTTTGTTTAATCCCCTACTCTTTGAGGGAATTTTCTTATAATTGGTACGTCAATCTGCTACTTGGATGTATCAGAGATTGGAATACTTTTGAAAAATTATTCCTGGAGCAATTCAAAACATTCATCAACCCAACTATGATACATCAACAATTCATATCAATCAAAAGGGTCCAAGCTAAGATAGTTTCTCGCTTCAACCATCACTTCCATATGGCATATTGCAAGCTAGAGGCACTATATACTATATCCATTGAGGCAGCTATTTAGATTTATTTGAATTCCATGGACCCTCTTACTACTATCTTTCTCATAAGGCTTCCTACAATAGATATTGATACATTAGGAAAGGTTTTCATAGAAGCAATAAATTTTACCAAGCAGGCCAATCCGAATAGAGGAGGATTGATGCTCCCACCTCAAGCTATCATGGCAACACCAACATACCCCATCGGAATACCTACTATGCCTAGTCAATTCATACCAATGAATCTAGTTCCACTACAATAGGCACCCACTCCATAGAACATTATGTTGACTTATCCAGGGTATGAGCCTGCTAAGACAACTTTCTTTGAGAAAAAGGCAATGGTTCCTGTAGAGACAAAAAATAACTTCATTTCAGAAATTGATCAAATGAAAAGGACTATGTCACAAATGAAAAATGAATTGACTCATCTGAGATTGTCACAAGGACAAAGTAGCAACTTCAAAAGAAATAATGCTGGTCCTTACAACAATAATTATGGTCAAAATTACAACAAAAACTTCAATAGAAATAAGAACAATGCAAGAAACAATAATGAGGGAAACAACTTCAACCCTCCCGATCACAATAATGGCTTCCAAAGGTAGAAAAAATAGTGGAATAAATGTTCGAATAATGGAAGTATTCCTACTAAAAACAACAACAACAATGTTCAGTATGCAGATATCAATTAGTATGACGACGGTCATAGTGCACCTACCAATGATGGTTCACACTATAATGGGAATCAAGAGGTGGCTCAAAGCTCTCAAGAAAGTGATAATTCTACTCCCATGAAATTTAATGTCATGTTGTTGGAATCCTAAAACCCCACACAAAAGCCATAGGTAGAACAATTGATCGATGAAGACTTCTCATTTCCATTCAGCCAAGAACCTGACCTTTAGCATGAAGAAATGTTTGCCTTTCGCAGTGATAACCAGAATACGTACAACTTGAGAAGTAGAAAGGAATCTCTGACAGATGGAATTCCTTTGACACTATAAACAACACCTCCAAACCTAATGGCGAGCAACAACCCAGCACTGATAAAACCACCACTCAGAGGACAAAAAAATCAGAACCAAGTCAATGTGCCAACAATATTGAAAAATCTAGCTTGGTCTACTGAAAGATACAATATGGTGGAAGACTTGAAATGAACAAAAGCCAATATGTCTATGTTTGACATGTTGCAAAATTGTCCGTAGTAATGAGAAGTGCTCATGAAGACTCTGGACCATACGAAGACTTCCCACAATGTTAATACCACCCCTCAAAAGGTGGTGTCGCAACAAGTTAACATTGCAGAGGCATTGCCCACCATATTTAAAGACAAGGTAGAGGTGCCTCCACTTTTTCTCAATATAAGGATATACATGAAGAATCTTTATAATTTCCTTATTGATTCATGAGCTTCATGCAATGTCATGCCTTTATCCATAGCACAAAAACTAGGGGTCACCCCTCAACCCACCAACTGGGTAGTGATATAGTTGGACAAAATAGAGGTCAAATTCATAGGTGTATTGAAAGATATATAGATACAGTTGACAATAGATACTTGAATTTAAGATATCATTGATATACATGTGGTTGATATTCCAGAAACTTATAGATTGCTCCTAGGTAGAGAATGGACAAATTGTCTAAGGGGGTGGTTTTCCACAAATTTTACCTAGCTTTGGTTGCCATGGAAAGGCTTGAATAATCAAATCAAGATAAATTCAGAGCCTAAGTTAAAAAATATGATCACCAATTACAATGCCCCTAATGAGGTAGCCTTCTTACAAATAGATCTAGGCTCCTACAAGGTCATGGTTTTTGATACTATGTCAACCGAAAAATTGAACAATCAAGATATGGACTCCATGATTTCAACCCCAAAAGATGAGGTCATACCACAATTCATAGACCATATGATGGCTAATCTACAATGTCTAGGAGAAGAGGTTGATCCCAATATTCTCCTACTTCTACAATTTTGTCGATTACATAAAGTTAGTCATTTAGAGATTGAGTGTTTGTCATGTCAAGAAGTAGTTGCTAAGGTATTGATGCAAATGGTTGAAGTAAAGAAAGTCGAGGACCCACAAAAAAATTCTATTAAAAACCAAATTTCTACAAATGCATCTAATGATGTTGAAGAGATTGAAGGGGAAACTGAAGATTTGAATGCATCATATAGTGATACCTCTTTAGATGGTGGAGGTTTGTCTTCTCCTCAACCCATAATGATCAAAGTACAAAGAAGAAGAAGCTACATAAAAGGCTAAGGATGGACTTTAGTGGTAATTCATCCTCTACCCAAAGTTGATGAAATTCAAGAACTGATAGGGGAAATTCAGGACAAACAAGAGAAACACACACCTCCTCTATCAGGGATTTATAATGGAGAAACATCAAGTTTTCCTCCCCAAAAATTACAATGGGTTCCTAAGAAACAATCCTTTAAAGCTAAAATAAAAGAAAAATTGAGAACAAATAAGCAAAAGGTTAGAAAACCTAAAGAAAATCTAATTTGGACTCTTTGCTTTGATCGTTCCAAGTGTAAATTAGGAGCTAGTGCTGGTATTGAGCTAGTTCCTCCAAAAGGTAAATCTTTCTGCACTGCATATCAATTGCAATTTAGATGCACTAACAATGTTGCGGAGTATGAAGCCTTAATTCAAGGACTTCTCTTTGCACTTGAGAAAGGAGTTCCAACTCTCATCGTTGAAGGAGATTCCCAATTGGTTATCTAATAAGTAAAATCACTGTACTCTTGCAATGATAAGAGATTGATTACCTAAAAAGGGTATGGGATTTGTTAGATGACTTCCAAGAACGAAGAACATGGTAGTCAATGCACTTGCTATGTCAGCAAGCACATTGCAACCCATTGAAGGAATAAAGTTGAAATAGTTTTCAGTTGATTTGGTTGTTGCTCCATCTATTCCAGACAATATCATGAACTTTCAAGTTTTTTAGGATGATCAACATATACTAGAGTTTATTATGTGCAGTGGTCACTTTAAGGGACAAGAAATAGATGACAAACTAGGGGATACTCAAATTCAAGATGAAGATGGAATCTTGAACCTGAAGGCTAATACTATTCCAAAGGGGATGGTTGAACTAGAATGTATCTTTGATTATGATGAATCAATGCTCAACAAAAGAATTCCTAAAGAAAAGGGGACCGACAAATACAATTCATACAATTTAGGAATAGAAGATGATCCCAAGATGGTAAAGATTGGGAAAGCATGCAATTTATAGGAAAGGGAAGACATGCTCAAATTGCTCACAGAATACAAGGATGTCATCACTTGGAGCTATGATGATTTGAAGATGTATGATCCTCGGATTATTACACATGATATTCCCCTCAAACCAGATACCAAACCTTTTTGACAAAGGTAGAGACCCGTTAATCCCATCCTCGAACCCTTGATACTGAAGGAAGTCAATAAATTGTTGGATGTGAAGATTATCTTCCCTGTGCATCACTCTACATTGGTGGCTAATCTAGTTCTTTTATGAAAGAAGACTAGAGAGATTTGACTTTGCGTAGATTTTTGCAATTTGAACTTAGCATCTCAAAGGGACAACTACGCATTGCCCTTGCTAGATGAATTCTTACAAATTGTGAATGGTTCAAAAATGATGTCTTTTGTGGATGGATATTCTAGTTACAATTAGGTAATGGTTGAAGAGGAAGATAGACTAAAGACCACCTTTATGACCAAATGGGGAACCTTCACCTACAGGAGAATGTTGTTCGGATTGATTAATGTAGGAGCTACATTTCAGTGTGCCATGGATGAAGCATTTAAGGGATTGATTAATAGATGTATAATTATTTATATGGATGACTTGACTATCTTTTCAAAAGATTGAACTAATCACATTGCTAACTTGAGTAAGGTGTTCAATAGGTGCCATAAATATGACATATCTCTCAATCCCAAAAAGTGTTCATTTGGGGTCACTAAGGGAAAACTCTTGGGTCATATCATTTTTGAAGCTGGCATCTCCATAGATCCTAATAGAGTTGAAGCCATTTTAAAGTTATCACCCCCAAATAGTTGAAAATAACTCAAGTATTTCTTTGGGAAGATAAATTTTGTTTGGAAATTCATAAGTGGATTTGCAGAGATTGTGTGTCCTCTTAATAATTTTCTTAAGAAGGGAGCTAAAACAGAATGGGCCCCTGAAGTTAAGAGATCATTTGAGGATATTAAGGTAGCCATTTCCATAGCTTTGGTATTGGTCAGTCTCGATTACAACCTTCCCTTCAAAATATATTCCTTTGCTTTAGAGCATTCATGTGTAGGGGTTTTGACTCAAAAGAAGGAGAAGGAAGATGAAAGACCTATTGCTTTTATGAGTTGCCTAATGAGAAATGTTGAGTTGAATTATTCCAACCTTGACATATAGTCTTTTGCTTTGGTTAAAGTGGTCAAGAAATTTTGGCATTACATATTGAGAAGTAAGGTGTATGCTATTGTACCTAACCCACTAGTAAAGACATTGTTGATGCAAAACAAACTTGGTGAAGGCAGGGTAAATGGATGGCGATACTTCAAGAGTTTGACCTCGAGATCCAATCTATGAAATTAGTCAGAGGTCAAGGATCGTTGAGGATAATAGCTGATAACCAAGTTGGAAATGAAAAAAAATTGAGTTCTAGAAGGAAATAGATGATGAAGACCATAAGAAAATGATAGTATCTCAAGTCGATATTGGCCAAGGTGTGGTGATAGATGTTTGGAACCAGGATATTTTGTATTACCTCCTGGAGAATCAATGCCCGGGTTGGATGAATAGCTCACAATGCAAAGGACTTAAAATGAGATGTGAGTCCTATACACTGTAAGACAACAAGTTGTACAAAAAAAACTATGAAGGGATCTACTTGAAATTCCTAGGACATGAAGAAGCGAAGGAAGTTTTAGAAAAATTTCATGACAAATATGGTACAACACATGGTTTGATAGAAGTAAGAGCTCATATTATTTTAAGGTCGGGATATTTTTGGCCCACATTGTTTAAGGACACTTTTGAGCATGTCCACCCTTG
The DNA here is from genome assembly GCA_028749045.1 of Cupressus sempervirens. Classification (NCBI taxonomy): domain Eukaryota; kingdom Viridiplantae; phylum Streptophyta; class Pinopsida; order Cupressales; family Cupressaceae; genus Cupressus; species Cupressus sempervirens. The sequence goes on from CM053786.1 coordinate 824,431,468, forward strand.
TCATGTTTGTCAAACAAGTGATAGCAAAGAAAGAAAGACACTCGATGATGCTGCTATAGCCTGTGTGTGAGATACGTCCTTTTGCAAAGTAGGGGCTAGATTTCATTGATTTAGTTAACCCACCATCATCAACTTGGACATGCCTATATTCTCATAGCCACTGATTATTGCATAGGATGGACCAAAGTAGAAACCATCAAAAATTGCACTACCAAGGTGGTGACAAATTTCTTAGAGGAGCATATTGTTACCAGATTCAGAATGCCATTAACCCTTGTGTGTGACAATAGATCTACTTTCACATCAATATTTTTGACTCAATGGGCATTTGAGAATAAAGTTATCATCAAATTCTCTTCAAATCACTTCCCACAAGGAAATTGGGTAGCAAAATCTATGAACAAGAACCTGATCATGGTAATAAGACAGTTCTTGAAAGAGAACCCTAGGGATTGGCATACACAACTCAAATATGCCTTGTGGACAGATTGAGTAAGAGTAAAAAATGCTTTGGGGACTTCTCCATATTTGCTTGTCTATGGATAGGAACCAGTGTTCCCATTTAACCTCAAGATTCTTGTTTTGAAATTCATGAGTGGGTATGCTGAAGACACTGACAAAGTCCAAATCTAATTGATGAATCTTTTAGAGATGGATGAGAAATAGATAGCTAGCACATGGCTAAAAATCAAGCTATCGTGAAGAGATGGTTGAACAAGAGAGCCACCATAAAATCATTCAAAATTTTTGACCTTGTCCTACTTTGGGATAGGGCAAAAGAAAAACTGGGCAGCCATACCAAGTTTCAACACTTGTAGACTAGTCCTTATTAGATTGCGGAAATCCTTAGAGAGAACACTTTTAGGCTCCATTCCTTATATGAAGAATTTCTTCCCTTACCAGTAAATGGGAATTTTTGAAACATTACTTTGAGGCCTAAAAGAAACAAAAAAATAAATAAAAAATTTTAGGTTTTATTTATGCATTTAGTTTTCTATTTTTCACAATTAGTTAGTTTTTATTTTTGCAAGTGTGTTTATTTTCTGCAAATGTGTTTTTGTTTTCAGTTGTGTTCTCCCTTTCAATCAATTGTTTAATTTCCAAATTTGTGTCAGTCCCAAGGGGTAAAGTGCACTTGAGATTTTATCTTGAGATATTTCACTAATCACTCTCTGGTTTTGATTTTAGGGAGAGGTATTTCTTTGTCAAAATATCTAGACAGTTGTGTGTTTTATACCAACTGAACAATGGCTGTTGCTTGCGAAAAATCAGGAGGCTTTCAGTCTTAAGTTTAGGGTTCTGAACCATCAAGATCTCAACACTTTGAAAACTTAAGAATCAACCATCTTAGGTGTTTTCAAACTAAGGTCAAAGGTTGCAAGGGACGATTCAAACTCCAATTGGTTCAAATAGGAGGGGTCTTCTTGAAGGGTTGCTAAGGTCATGGTTTGGCATGAGAGTTTCTAAAAGTTCTAAAAGAGGAATGTAGGGGATGTTCACCAAAAATCAAATCTAAGAAACAACACTGATATCGTGGCTACACAGTCTAAGCATAGTTAGGACAAAAAATAATATATTTAAAAAAAAGAGAAGGACGGTGTTAAGACTGAAGGATTCTAAAGATCTAAAATGGTTGAAGGATACCATTACAAAATGAAGTATCTGGTACTAAAATATTGTTTCATTAAATAATAACATAACAAGTTGCATGGAGCAATTCTTCAAAATTTTCCAGAAAGTTAAAAGAAAGTGACAGCCCACTAAGAGACCTCGAAGTAATTCTCTCATCTGGTCAAGCAAACAATCGGTAAACAACCTTTGTGAAGAGTTTTGATGAATGAGCTAGGAAGTTTGGAAGATTATTTCTGAGTTGTTTGAAAAATTGAAATGACTACATCCTGAGAGGTTGATGGGAATGAACACATGAATCACACACTGAGCTTGAAGGTTTTGGATCCTAAAGTTATGATTGTGACATCATTTCGACTACACTCGAGACGTTTAGAGTTCCATTGGTATTGGATATGCATTGAAAGGATGTTTTCTCATGAAGAAATTCCTTGGTCATTTCTTCCTTTTTTCGGGGCTATTTGTTGTGGTTCCACAACACATGCCCCATACCCTACTAGGAATGGGGACCCCCTACTTTTTTCGAGTCCTTGAACTCATAGTTCGAGATTTGGGAAATGTTTAAGAGTTGGAAAGTAAGAATCGTAAAAATAAAAAAAATAAAAAATTGGAAAATTGAAAAAATCAAAAATTTGAAAAAATTGAAAAAACTAAAATAAAAATAAAAAGTTTTGCACACTCATGCACCTCATATGGCGCATGAGGGTGCACCACCCATGGTGGTGCATGGTGTGCACCTGTGCACTTGCACAGGAGTGTGCTACGCACCCTGTAGGTGGGCAAGGTTATATAAACCCTGGCTCCCCCCCCCCAAATTTCACCTTTTCTCATTTTCATTTTTGACAATTGCATCCAAAAATTTTGCGCATAACGTCAAACCATCCCTCTGGCTTTGCACTTGTAACAAGGTGCGCACACCACTTTGTGCCTCATTGTGCAGGCAACTCATACATTACACGCACCACACACACACCTTCTTTCATGTGAGCTCCCTCCTCTACGTGAAACCCTCCACATGCGCTACCCTTCACGCCATGAAAATACATTGTGCATGCTCCAAAATAGTGCCACACACCTCCATTTATCGTGCATGCTCCAAAATAGTGTCATGCTCCTCCATTTTCCATGCAAGCTCCAAAACGGTGCTACACATCTTCTTCTAGCATGCACACTCCAAAATGGTGCCACATGCCTTCCACCAATTCATGATGCGTGAGTTTTGTGCCATGCACACTGCCATGAACTCTGTGTGCACTCTCTTCCTCATCTACCATCACATGGTATGCAAACCCTAACCACACCACCACCTCATGCCACATGTGCCACATAGCACTGCACACTCATTCATGCCTTCACCCAAAAAAATTATAAAAAATAATAAAATAATAAAATTATATATATATATATATAAATAAATAAATAAATATATAATAATATAAATAAAAGCACCCAAATTGAGCACCTCATTTTTGTTTTTATTTATTATTTATTATTTATTTTTCATTAATAAAAGTTGACTACTTTTGCATTCTTTTAATTTTTCATGTCGTGTAGATATTATGGCATCCACATTCAGAGAGAAAATGACACCCAAGCTCGTTGTATTCAAGTTCCAAGGCATACCATCAAAGTTGAGGTACCATGATGATCATGCAAAAATCAAAGATACCGATTTGGGACATACAAACTTGGGAGAGTTCCTCAGAATTTATAACAAACCTATGGAGAGATCTACTATGGTAGCCACCTTGATCTGATTTGGGTTGGTGAGCATAGCTTCACATCTAGTATCAGTGTAGTTAGCAGAGTTGATTATGACACTGGCACAACACTTTGTCCCTGAGGAGAGTGTGGTTAAGAGCGTGATAGGAGGAGTGGTCCTTGAGCTCTAACCTAACAACATTGAGACTCTCTTTCACCTCCTAAGGGTAGATCAATTCATCAAACTCTCCTATGAAGTAGCAGAGAGATGGTATAGGGAGTACTCGAAAGAAGCATCTGAAATCATCCAATCCTCATATCTCATTGAGAAAACTCCTTTAGGCAGGGTCACAAGAAAAGTGGACATGACTAGGGGATACATGAAGGAAGATATTGGCTATTCCATCATCCTTTTGAGTAGAGTCATGGGTTCACTAGTTGCTGGCTGCCTTAGTGCTTTCATGGTTAATTTCATTGAAACAATCAAGATGATAAGGATGCTGTTGGACTAGGTCACCACCCTAAGTGAGAACTTGTGTGAGCAATTGGGGATAGTCAAAGATAAGAAGAAGTTCTATATGACTTCTTATATAGTATATCTACTTGAAGCAAGGGAAAAAAACTACCCCAATCTGTACAAAAGAGGTATTATGCAGGATCCTAATGCTTGGCCTTACATTATCTAACCTTAGTTGGTGAGGAAGAAGCTCTCAACATAGAGTAAGAAGTACAAAATCATGAATGATGCATTCATTTTCACAGTCATCTGATTCATAGAGGGTGATTATGCAAAGAGGTTATCTGATGAGGTAGAAGCACATATAACAGCTCTCGAGGCCTACTTCATCCAATTTAAGACATTTATGTATCTATAGGTAGTTGGTGCCTCTTTCAACCCTAAGAAGCTCGCTAGATATCCAAGCGACAAACTGGTGTTATTGGAGATTGCACAACAGATTAAGTCTATGTATGAGAGGGTGAAGAGACGGAGGAGACCCTATTGGACATGGCCCCTAGTCATTGGACCATACCAGGTAAAATGGAAACAAGATATTTTGTCCTTTGAGTGGGAATCAAACAATTATCCCCTCGAGGAATACAATTCCCCTAGGCTCTATTTTGATAATATCAGGAGAGTGGAGAGTCTGGTTGGTAAGGAGTCCCACCATGAATATGCTATTGAAGATCATTGGATGAATGCAACAAATGACTATGATGTCCACATAAGGGACTATTGTAGGATGACTTTGTATCTAGTAGAGAAGGCTCTCAAGCTAAACCTCCTAGAGGAAATAATGCAACATGATTCATGAAAGCTATTGGACCTCTTGTTCAACTCAAACAAAATAGGAGAAAGGCCCATCATGAATGTTGAGGTTGACAGGGAGGAGGGTGATGATATTAATCATCAGGAAAGGCACACAGTCAAAATGACTAAGGATTGGATCAAGAAGCCTTTTACACTTGATCCAATACCTGACACTGTAGTCTTTCATGCTCAAGCCTTCCCTAAGAAAGGTAGAGGGAAGAAAGTTACAATTCCTACCTTTGCAGCCCAGTCTCCCATCAGGCTAGAGATTGTATACCAACTTGATCACCCAATTGGATACTATCTTCCTCCAGAGAGGAAGGGAAAGAATAAAAGGAAGAGGACCTCCCCTCAAAGGATTCAAATAGAATAGGGTGAAGTGCAAGTACCTCCCCAACAACAGGAAGAGAGTGTACAAGGGTCCAAGGATACTAGAGAGGAAGAAGAAGAGGAGACAAATGAAGAAGATTAGCTACCCCTGTAGAGAAGAACCAGGCTAGCTAGAGCCATAGATCAAGAAAGGAGAAGAAGTACAGAAAACATGTCACCATCTAGCCTAGTAGGACCCTTAGAAGTCTCTTCTTCAGAAGATGAAGTACAACAGTGGGTGGATGAGCAAAGTGAAGAAGGTGATGACATTTTTAAAATGTTAGATTTTGATTTTATACTCATGGGAACTAAGCTAGTTGGGGATAAGATTAGGGATACCCCTATAGGTGAACCTCAACAAGGACATTGGGTGCAAATGTTGCCAGATTCATAGGGTCTTGATCTTACTCCTCCATCTTCACCACAAGTCATGGTGCTAGATAAAGGCTCTATTACTCCTTTGCCTCAGAGTTTAGAAGAGGAACAGGTTCAAAAGGAACCATCACAAGGGGAGGAACCAAAAAAAATGGTGACTGATGAAGTGTCAAAGGAGGGACAAATGGTGGAATATTCTCAACCACCTTCTCAAGACACTAAAGTGTAAGCTACGGGGTCAAATAAAATAGAGGTGGCAGAAGAAGAGCCCCACACAAAGGGGAAGTAGTCCAAGGAGAGTGATAAGGGGAAGGAGGTAGTAGAACATACTCCTTCATCCTCAAGAGGTAGGTCTTTGACTGATCACATCCCAAGATGGCTCCAAAAGGAAATAATGAGGAATAGCAAACCTTAATTCCACGTCAATGAGGAAGACATTTTTGAAATTGTAGAGATTTTGAATAAACTTGAGTCCCTGTTACATGAGGCAAGACCAATGGCATTTGTCACCAATACATGGGACCAAGAATTGTTTGCACAAGTGGTTGTCCCTCCCGAAGACATAGATGTAGAAAGCCTTGTTCCCCAGGATTATCAACTCAAAGAGATGATACTGGGAAGACCCACATGGGATATATCTTGATTGATGGTGACCATGGGAATCAAAGAGGTCTTTAGGAGCATGGAGTAGGAAGAGGTTTAACTCTGAACACTTCAATGGTAGAATGAGATCCTAAGGAGATATTTAGCTACAGTGGTTGGTCCTCTTGATCCTGAGCACTCTAAGGACACATTAAACATTGTTCTCAGAGAAGGGGCAATTGTACATGTAGATATTGCAACTGTCAGTAGTGGCAAGAAAGTTTTGAGGATAAAGGAATTTTGATAATTCAACAAAATCTAAAGGAACTACACACTACACAGGAGGATGTGAATAAAATGGTAGCAACTTTGAAGCAAGACTTTAGTATTATGGATGGGGTAAGGGCCTGGAGCAAGGACTTACAAATTTTGTAGACAATAAAGGGGCAAAGGTATAGAGTTTTGGTAGATGTGTACACTACTGAAGAGTTAGATTTCATAGATGATTGGATAGAAAAGATCGCTAATAGTAATAAAGTAATGGAAACATTGCACGTGGAGATTCATAGGCTCAAGGATCAAGCCCAAGGGAAAATTTTGGAAGTAGAGAAGCATTACAATGATGCTGATTTAAGGGTTTTTGAGGATGAAGAATGAGAGAAATTGTTTCATATAGAGGCAGTAGTGGAAAGTTTTTAGAAGATTTTTGTGGAAGCTGCTAATGATGAGGATATTCGGCAAGCCTTTAGGACTAAAGAAGCTTTATTAGAGTTGGATACCAAAATCGAGGATTTTTTTGACACCCAAATTGAGGTAGGAATTTATAGGGAAAAGGTAAAGGAAAAATACAAGGCTTTAGATCTACCAGATGTAGCTAAAATTATTAAAATTATAGAGAAATTCAAGGGCAAATATCCAAACATAGCTTTGGGATGAAGAAGAATAAAACCCAAATGATAGAATTTCAATTTTGACTCTTAGTGAAACTTTGAGATTTTGGACCATTTTGAGGTGCACAAGACCATAGGTGTGCAAGTCTGCAAGTTTGTAGGTGCACATTTTCGAAAGTTTCACTGATAATTAACTACCAGTTCTAAAAATATAACTTTGTATGCATTGGAAGTGCATTCTAATGGTAGTTTAACTTCAACAAATTCCCAGTAAAGGACCAACTTCCAGTTTTGGCACTTCTAGACACTTCCACTTTGACTTAGAGCTTTCTCATTCTTTTTTCTCTCATAATTCTTTGTTTTTAAACATGTAAAGGCTCATGCATCCAATTAATGAATAAAATATGGATGGAGTCCTACTTAGCACCAATTAGATTGTAGTTTGTATATAATTAGTTTATTTTGTCAATTAAAAGCATTTTATTGCATGAAGATATCCCTCACTCTCAACAAAAATTGAGGAGATGATTTCTTATAAATACCCCATCATAGTATTTAATAAGGGCCACCATTATTTTGTAATAAAATTATGCTTTTGGTGCTTGCATTTGGAGTGTAGTAATTCTTGCCTGAATGTGTCATTGTTTTGTGAATTTATTTTCATGGAATTGTGATTGAGCCAAAGGTTTATTGCTTTGTTTTTGGTTGTGCATTCTATTAGTTCTGGTGTTTGTTATGGTATTGACTAATTCTACTGCATAACTAGCTTGAGAAGAAATCATTGAATTGTGCTTACATAATTTTTTGTCTTGCATGAGCACACTTTTCGTGGCCTTACAATTTGATGAAGGGTGAAACATCATACGCTCATTAAGTTTCTCATTGATAATTGCATCAGTGGAATTAGGGAAGCATTGCTCCTTCTTTCATATGTTATTTATCAATATCTTTGAAAGCTTAATTCATAGACATATGGTTCTCCATAACTTATTTCTGTTAGAAATTTTCAATTTCATGTTATTTACTTTCAAGTTTAGTTATTTTCTTTTCTAACCCCTTGTTGGAATAGGAATTCATATTAGTTGCACTGTTAGCTTGCATTCATTAGAAAAACCATAAAAATACAAAAACATAGTTTTTTTTTTTGTGCTTTATTTTGAAGTAGCATGCAATTTTTTCATCTCATGTGAAATCAAGATGAACCAACAAAGGCCTCCTTGTGAATAGTCACATTTATCTTCAACTAAACAGATTCTAGTAGGTCACAAGATCAACTCGAAAGCTTGGAGTTGATTCACAAAATCAACTTTTCAAGAGAGGAATTATTAAGAATTCCTATCATTTAGCATCATGCATAATGATAGCTCAACACCCCTTAAGTTCTCTAAGGCTGATTCATTAAGGATATCTTTAGATGAATCTTAGAAATCATCCACAGAAACCCATCTTACAAACTGCTAGAAATTGATACTCCAGGAGAATTGCCATATCTCCCAACTTATAATAAATTAGGTCTAATTAGCTTAACCAAAGATAGTACTATAAACCCTCTTTAATCCCTAAACTTTGAAGCCTCTAACTCATTGCAAAAAATTAGTTACATGGCTCGTGATAGGCATCTAGAAACCAGAAAACATTGTTCTAGCAACAAGGTAAAACAACTCAAACTTCAACTCAATCCATCTAATCTTTATGAAATCATGAGGAAAGGTTCTCCAATATGTTTCCAACACATCCATAAACATGAAAAGCATAAATCCACCAAAATCCAAGCTCTATGCTCTTGTATCAAAGGGGCAGCAGCCCTACGGGGTCCTAGGGTAGCACCCCAGGTGCACTCCCTTAGTGTCTTGTGTTCTCTTCTATGTGATCTATTATTTTTTGATATTGGTTATATTTACATGTAAATATTATTTCTTTTTGAGGTTATTCTTAATAAAAGCAACAAAAGGTTTTGATCTGTCAAGTACAACTCACTTTGTATATATAGATCTTAGTTGGGCTCACATGCACTAATTCATTGACTGGCCCTCATTGTCATCTTCATCTCTAATTTTCTTGGAAATCCTTCAAGCAATCACTCTCCTTCTCTTCTCAACTCTTCTCAGCCTTGTGCTAGAGTTCACCAATTAATAACATTAGTAACTACTCCAACCTTTTAACCTTGAATCCACATATACACACATAGTACGTTGGGCCCTTGTACCTCCTTAAATAGGTAGTTATGATCTTTTGCAGCTTAAAAATCACCATAGATCTTAGGGTTTATAATTAGGTCCACCACATATAATGAATATGATCACCATCTTGTTTATCATCTTCTTTTCTAGAAACTTCTCTTGGAATCCATACCTTAGGTTATTTACCTAATCCTCTCCTAGTAGTAAATAATCCAACTCATTGATCCTGATCTTTGATACACTTTCCCTATCCCAAGAAAGTAACTTAGTCAATTGAAAGTTATGATTTCTTATATACTATTAAAATGATGTTTCTCGATCAATACTACATTTTGACACTCAGTCATCACTGGGTTACTTGATCACTACTAAATTTATTTCTTGACATATAAACTCTCACTCAGTCAATACTGATGTTTAGTCAACACTAATTTTGCTTGGCTTGTTCTAGCACTTGGTCAACACTAACATCACTCTGTTGAAATGAAAAATATTGTTGAAGTATATAACAATCATTATTTTGTCACTAATGTCAAACCTACTACTTCTTGGTGAAACAATTGTTAATTTGGTTTGAATGTTATCATTTGATTGATTGATGAAGATGATTTGAAAAGAAATATAAACAATATTAGCATGAATGGTAATAATACTACTTTGGGGGAGTATCCTAAGCATTGTACAATATTGACATGTTGTATTCATGATTGTGTTTGTCATTGATGTCAACATAATAGGAAGTCTATGAAGACTGATAGAGTAATAGAGAGAAATTATAGTTGTATGGACAAGGTGTTTCTTGTCTGTTATTGCATTGTAAGCGACATGTTCAACATAGTATTTTGATGGTGTGGTTTAATGCACAACACATAAGTCAAAGCCGTACAAAATTTGTACTTGACTTACAAAGACTAGTACAAAAGTTGAGCATTAGGAAAGCAATTCTTGATGTTTATTCACTATCTTACATTTGAGATGAAATGAAGAGATGTGCATTCAACTAGTAATGAAAGATAGTCTATTGGTGATGTCAACAAGTGTACAAACCCTAGTATCATACGTGTGAAGTTTTGTACAGATTGTAAGACAACAGAGCTATTGTAATTGTAATTAATAAATTATCTTATTATAATTAATTGGGAAAGATCCAAGGCCAACTAAAGGAATTATTTTAAAGACATAGTATAAAGGAAATATGTTTTCCTTATTTGTAGTGTGAGTATGAGAATTGTGATCATTGTATGAAGTGCTAAGTGTGAAAAGGAGAAGAATGTATACTGAATGCAAGTAAGTGATCCAAGGGATTATTAGATGCAAGTTTTATAATTTGGTTACATGATCAAAGGAGTAGAGGTTTGATTGAAATGACAGGGGCAGAAAGTACTATTCATTTCTATAATTCTACAAGGAATTATACAAAGATCATTTGGACAGTGGGTTCATTGGTCTTAACCTTGAAGCTGTTTGGCTAGTGGGTCCAGCTGTCTTCCACAACTCCTAGCATGGTTGGAATCTCTTAATAGGGACTAATATGTACTGAATGTTGTTATAGACTCTTAATAAGGTCCATCCTCTAACAAGGAATATTTATATTAGTACATCATCTTATGGGTACCATCCCCACTGGGGTTTTCCCTCTAATCAAGGGTTTCCCTAGTTAACATATCTGGTGTTATTCTTTATGAGTATCTTGTGGTTTCTAATTATATTAATCATATAGTTAAGATTATTTAAAGTTGATAATTTCTATATTAGCTGGATAACTAATTCACCCTCCCCCCTCTCAATTATATTGGTGGACTATATATTCTAACAAACAAGAGTACCTAGAGAAAGGTTGAATTATATGCTATATAAAAGAAGCATTAAGACCAAGTAAGACTTTGATGATATAATGTATTATTTATCTAATTAAGGCTATAGTAAAAGGACACTTGACAAAAGACAAGAAGAAGGCTAAGCAAAGAAATGTGTCTTCCAAGCCTGATTGAGAAAATTGTGGAAGTCGAGCAAGTTAGTGCAAGCCGAGTAGAAAGTTAGTTGTGACCAAGCATATTCAATATGTGTTGAGCAAAGATAAATTTAGTAGATGTCGAGCAAAATAAGTTTATTGTGTGATGAGCACTAGTAAGACTTAGTGTATGTTGAGCAAGTTAGTGTTGACCAAGCATCAAAAGATAATTATTGCCAAGAAAACATCATGTTATTATCGAGTGCCAATAAAATGAGTTTGATCAAAGATTTGACAAATCTGAGTCAACAAAGTTGAATTCTTGAATTGCGTGAAGTGTGTGTAAGATAAGTATGATGAGTTGGTGGCACAAAAATTAATATAAACTATTTGAAGATGAATTTGAAGAGGATTGTAAGAGAATTTTCTAGAAGAGAAGAAAATGGAAAAGAGGGTAGATTTGATGAATCTGACCTAACCCTAAGATGGAAAATTGTGGTTAAGTGGAAAAATATTGAAATCCTTTATATAAGGAGATAATAGGCTAGAAGGAAAATATCATAGTGTGAATGAGAGATAAACAAGGTTTCTTGAGGTATTGCTTCATTTGGTGGCCAAAGGAATGAACTTGTTGGCATACTAAGCAAAAAGGCTTAAGGAGATGAAGGCTTGAAGGGTGAACAAGCTATTAGAGATGGAGATTAAATACCAAGAAGAATGAAGGACTAAATAAGAGATTTGTAATCTACAAGTGAGTTATTTAGTTATTAGATCAAGTCCTACTATTACTTTCTAACAACTATATTAGTCTAGATAAATCCTTTGGATTAAGGTTGACCTAATGGCCATGAGTAAATATTTTAGTAGGGTGACATTCTAATGGAATGTTCTAAAGTCCTTTAACAAGGCTCACTAACAGGGTGATTGAAGTCTTTTAATCAAGGTCACATTTAATATCGCGCATTATAATCTTTAATAGTGTTGTCTCCTCACAGAGCTCACTTCAAAAGAGTGAAAATTGGTAGCATGTTACTGGTGGTTTTTCCCAAATTGGGTTTCCATGTAAAATCATTGTGTCAAATTGTGTGAATAATTTTGTGGTATTTCATGTTTACATTTCTGCAAAGTTCATTTGACCTAGGACAATAATATACTATGGTTTGACATATTGGATGATCAATACACGCACATGTATTTGTTAAGTACTAACAAGTTTTATCTATACATTTTGACCTTGGAGAAGGTCTATGGAGGAGACAATAATGTGCTCAAAGCTAAAGCAAGAAAATTTGATGAAATAAGAGAATGCAAGAAGGTGAGATTATAGTCCATTATTGTGCAAGAATAAAAGATGTTGTAAATGAAATCATAGGAGAAAATGGAATCATTAAAGATGAGACTGCGATCAATAAAGTGTTGAGAACCCTATTACCTATCTATGCTATTAGAGTCTCTGCTATACAAGAACTAAGGTGTACTCTTGGTAGTGATCTAACCCTTGAAGGACTGGCTGGTATACTCACTGCTTTTGAACTTTCAAATTTTGATATTTCAAATATGAGAATATTGATTCTAATTTCAAAGCTAAGTTGACACTAAAAGAACCTAAAGGAAAGAAAAAGGTCAAGCATGTTGCTAGTGATAGTGTCACAGATGATAAAGATCTAGAAGAACTAGAAGCATTGTTGGCTAGGAGATCTCATAGAGGAAAAGGAAAACACAAAGGTAAGTTTCTCATCATATTTTTTAATTGTACTGAAGTTGGTCATATTACAGTAAGGTGTCTTGAGAAGAAAAAAATTAAAAATCAAGACAAATTTAGTGGTAGGAAAGTTGAGAGTAACAAAGGCTATAAAGACAAGGGAAAGAAAGCTTGTTACATTATTGAAGAAGAATCTAATGATGAATCAAATGATCATGATGATGAATATGTGTATGCTTCTATGAAAGATGATATAGATGAAGATGAGACAACTATATTACTATCTTATGTAACCAAAGGTGAAAGATGGATCATTGACAATGGATGTTCTCATCACATGAATGGTGACAAAAGTAAGTTCATTATCCTTGAGCATTATAGTGGAAATAATGTTAGATTTGGTAATGATGCACCTTGTCTAGTGAAAGGTAAAGGATAAATAAGATTAACAAACAAGACCATGTGTGGCAATGCTTACTATGTGGAAGGACTTAACTATAATATGTTGTGTGTCACAATTGAATAGTTTAGGATGGAAGTTGAGTTTGAACACAAGAAAGCTAAGATCTATGATGTTGATGGAGAGCTCATTAGAGGAGGAGATCAGACTAGAGGTAATCTCTTTTATCTTGACATGAATGAAGCTAATTTTCTTGTTGTACAATTTGATGATGTGTGGCTATGGAATAAAAGATTATGTCATGTAAATTTTGACAACTTAGCTACTTTCAGTAAGATAAAAAGAGTAAGAGGTTTGCCAAAACTGAAGAAACCTAATAATGTGATTTGCAAACAATGTCAGTTAGGCAAGATGGCAATGTCTAGTTTTAAGAGTAAGAATCATAATTCAAAATAAATTTTAGAATTATTTCATACTTGTCTATGTGGACCAATTGATGTGCAAAGCTACAAAGGTGATAGGTAATTTATTCTAGTTGTTGATGATAACTCAAGAATGATGGCAGTTATACTTTTGAGAGAAAAATATGATGCTTTTCAAATTTTTAAGTTGTATTTGGCTAAAGTTGAAAATAAAATGGTAAAATGTTGAAATTTTTGAGATCTGAAAAAGGTGGAGAGTTTACATCAAATGAATTCAATAACTTTTTGCAATGAAAGAGGAATCAAGAGACACACTTCTGCACCTAGGACCCCTCCATATAATAGGATAACTGAAAGGAGGAACACATATGTGATGGATTGTGCCAGAACACTGATGATGGAGAATAATGTTGCTTTAAAATGTAAGAAAACTTGCAACAAAGATATAACCATTTCCACATAACCCATAATAGATCTTAAATAAATAAGAAATTAAAAGCCACATGCAAGAGAATAGACAACATACCCACAAATATTGTGACACAAGATATACTCTAGGAAAACCTCATTGAGGGAAAAAACCTAGCCTCCAAAAGCATCCATCACCATGTATTATTCAATAAAAATATCATTGTAATACAACCATGGAAGCCTTCAAAACCATAGCCACAACTAAGTAATCCATGTAAAAAAGCATAAATCCACACATCTCATGCCATGCTCCCTTGGCTAACCTTCACAAATGCTCCCTTGGCTAACCTATCAAGTCTTGTCCCACTCGACTCTTTCCCTTTTTGCCTTCTTCTTGTCTCTACAAATACCCTTGTGGCTTCTTATATAGTAGCAAGTCCCACAAAACAACCAAGTTGTATTACATAAACCATGTGCTACCTAACCCATTGACCCCACATTTAATATTGAGCATTTAATTATTTTCTCCAATATTAAATAATTACATCAAACATTTTCACAATGTTATAATACAACTCATCAAGTGTATCCCATGAGAATCTTTCCATGTTGCACGTCCATCTAAGTGTAACATTACATAATAAAATACAATAATATAATAGAACAATGTTATACAATGTGTGCAACACCCATTATCTCAACAATCTTCCACTTTTTGTATATATTGCATAGGGTCAATCTATAGCCACATAAATGAATAATGGAATAATCCCTCCCAACACATCCACCAACATGGATCAAAGTACATGAAGTGCTCCATCATGGTACCCACAAAAAAGAGAGTATCGAGCATCTCAAACATGAATGATCTCACCTCCTATTATGCCATTGCCACCTAACATACATAAAAGCCATCCAAAGAGAAAGCCACCCAGCCTATCACATTAGAAGATCATAAAATCTTATACCAACTAAAATTCCAAGAACAAAAACTTGATCCAAAGGTAATCACATGTATCCGTAGTTGTCAAAATATCTATAGTTAAAATAGCACCCACGATAAGTGACAAAATCATCCAACTATCCATACCTCCAAAGGTATACCTAGTGAATGCCACATCATCAACATATCCAATTTGTAACCTAGAATCACAAGCCTCAAGAGCAATACCTACCACATTTATACCAAGAAGCTCCCACTGTAAAAGATAATGGAAAATTTATAACCAATCCATGTTGAAATCTAATTGAAAAGATCATTATTGAAGAAGGGAGCTTGTTGCAAAAAGGGAGATTGTTGATAAATAATGTTTTCAATCATTGTTTTATCACTGATGTCAGGCCTATTATTTTTTGGAATGAAAATTACTTATAAGATCCAAGTACTATCACTTAGTTGATTGATGAAGAGGTTTTAATCAATAAGATGTAACAAAAGCACCTAAGGTTAATGTTGAGTTATGGTTTTGTAATGAAGTAAAAGGATCAATTAAGACAATGGTAAAATGATGTATTGATAATACACTTGAATATATAGAGATTGGCCACACTTAGAAACTCTAGAAGAATAAGTTGTAACAAAGCTATCTGCAAAGCTTGACTAAATTCATCATTGGGTGCCAAGCAAGCTAGTTCATGTCGAGAAGATTATTAGTAAGTGTCAAGAAAATAAAAAATCTAGTGTGTGCCAAGTGAAACAAAAGGTGCTAAGCAAGTTTAGGTACTGAGCTAGACAAAATGTAATAGGTGTCGAGCATCAATAAAACTTAGTTGATGACGAGTGAATCCATTGTAGGTGTCGAGTAACAAAGTATGTGCTAAGCATCAAAAAGTTAATAGTGTCAAGCTACTCCATTATTTGAAAAGTCAAAGATTTTCTAGATTTGAAATGATAAGTTTGGTACCTTGAATTTTGTAAACCAGGTGGAGGATAAGAATGATGAGCTAGTGGCACAAAATTCTAGGTAAATCATTTTTAGCTGAATACAGGTGGATTCTACATGATGTTTCTAGAAGAAACAAGATTAAGGGTAGATTCATTGAATCTTACCTAATCCATTCATACCAAAAATAAGATCAAGAAGATTAGAACAAAAAAGTATTCCAAACTTCTTCTTAAGGAGTTATAGGTCAAGAAGCAAGAGTGGTTGGTTGAAGAGCGTATGTGGTATCAAGGAGAAGGCATCAAGAGGGAAGAATAAAGTACAGAGACTTTGCTTTGATAGGTGACCAAAGAGGTGATTGTATTGGCAAAACGGTCATGGAGACTCAAGGAGATGAAGCTTGAAAGGAGGACAAGTTGTCAAAGTTGTAGAGAGTGAAAGCCAAAAAAAATTTGTGAATTGAATTGAGATCTAAAATCTACAAGTTATGTTGTCAGTTATAATAGATCAAAAGCCCTTATTGTTACTCTCTAACAATGGTATTAGTTAGGGTAAAATCCTATGGATTTAGGTTGGTTTAACAACCATTTGTAATTCTTTAATAGGGTGACATTCCAAGTGAATGTTCTAAAGTTCTTTAAATAGGTCCACTTCTAACAGGGTGGTTAAAATCTTTTAACTAGGTCACATTTAATAGTGTGTTTTGTAGCCTTTAACATAGCAGGCCTTTCATAGGGCATCACTTTAGAAGAGTGAGAAAAGAGTGGCATGTTACTAGTGGTTTTTCTTAAATTGGGTTTCCACGTAAATCACTGTGTTATGTGTTGATCTTTCATGTCTTATTCTTGCATATTGATTAATCAATAACTTGCTAAGAAGAAAGTTTAGCTTGGATGCATGATTAGTTTAATGGGTTCACTATACTTAGTGAAAAAAATTTCTTAGGATATTTGGACCTTGAATAATTGATTCACCCCACCTCTTAGTTATTCTAAAGAATTTCTAACAATTGGTATCAGAGCCATCTACTAATTTGGTTTAAAGGTACTAGAAGTATGAAGATCAAGATGTCCACGAGAGAAGTTCCCAAGCTCAACAGAGATAACTTCATTGCATGGAAAATTTTAATGAAGCTACACCTTGGATCAATAGGTGATCATGCACAAACATCAATTGAAGTGGTACATGTTGATCCAACCAGTGTCCCTAGAAGATATGAAGAAAAAGAAGGAGCACAATCAGGCAATGCTAGAGATTGCCTCTGCCCTTAACTATGTTGAATTTGATGACATCAAGGGATGTAACTTTGCATTCAAGATATGGAAAAACTTGATAGATATTTATGGAGGAGATTAGAATGTCCAAAGAGAAAAAAGAGAAATCCTCAGAGGAAAGTTTGATGACATGAGAATGGAGGAAGGTGAGAACATTGGTCAATATGCCTCTAGAATAAAGGAAGTAGTAAGTACAAAGAAGTTTGGGTGTTCATTTAGATGATGAAACTATTAATAGAAAATTCTTAAGAACCTTGCTCCCCATCTATGCTATTAGAGTTTCAATCATTCAAGAGTTAAGATGCGTACTAGGAAACAAGCTAACTCTTGAAGGTATAGTGGGAATATTTACTGCATTTGAGTTATCCAACTTTGATAACTACAGACCTAAGAATCTTGAACTTACTTTCAAGGCCAAGCTATTGTTAAAATACACCGACAAGGTGAAAATAAAGAAAAAGAAAAGAAAGAAAAAATATGCATCCAGTAACAACAACATAGATGAAGAAGATGTGGAACAATTGGAAGCATTGTTGGCTAGAAGATTTCACAAAGGCAAAGGTAAATTCAAAGGTAAGCTACCTATCATTTATTTTAATTGCAATGAAGTAAGACATATTGCTGCAAGATGCACACTAAAAAAGAACTATAGAGAAGGCAACAAGAACAAGAATAGAAGAGAAGATGATAGCAGAGATTACACAGATAAAGGCAAAAAGTGCTATATTGTTGAAGCAGAGGATTCTGATGAAAATGATGATGAGGTAGTCTATGTAGCCATGAAGGATGAATCAGATGAAGATGAGGCAATTGCACTGGTAACCTATGTAAAAAGAATGATAGGTGGATCATAGACAGTGGATGTTCACATCACATGATAGGAGACAAAAGTAAGTTTGCTACCTTAACTCAGTATGATGGAAATAATGTTATATTTGGAAATGATGCTCCATGTCTAATCAAAGGAAAAGCTTCCATTAAGCTTACAGAGAAAATTTCATGTGATAATGCATATTATGTGTAAGGATTAAACTACAATCTACTGATTGTGTCATAGTTAGGCAATGTAGGATGCAAAGTAGAATTTGGAAACAAAACTGGCAAAATCTATGTCACTAATGGAAATAGGAAAAAGAGACCAAACTAGGAGTAATTTATTTTACCTAAATATGGAGGATGAACCCTATCTCATTGTAAGACTTGATGATGTATGGTTATGGCATAAAATGCTATGTCATGTCAAGTTTGATAACTTGATTAGCATTAGCAAAATGAAAAAAATCAAAGGTTTACCTAAATTGAAGAAGCCTAACAATACAATGTGCAAACAGTGTCAGCCAGGAAAGATGATCAAGTCAAGTTTCAAAAGAAAAACCTATACTTCTAAAGAAGTACTAGAGTTAGTCCATACATATTTATGTGGCCCAATAGAAGTGCAAAGCTACAAAAGAGACATAAATATAATGTTGTTTGTAGATGACTACTCTAGGATGATGATTTTCATGTTCTTAAAGAAAAAATCTGATGCATTTTAAATGTTTAAGTGGTATTTGGCCAAGGTTGAGAAAGAAATAGGAAAGAGTCTAAAGTGCCTAAGATCAGACAGAGGAGGAGAGTTCACATCAAAAGAATTTGAGACATTCTACAATAACAAAGGAATTAAATGACAAACATCAGCACCTAGAACTCCCCCACAGAATGGAATTGTAGAAAGGATGAATAGAACAGTGATAGACTATGCCTGAACATTAATGATGGAGAAGAATGTTTCTCTAAAGTACTAGAGAGAAGCTATTAGTACTTCTGTCTACACCCTGAATCGAGTACAAGTCAAGAAAGGTACAAATACAACACCTTTTGAATTATGGTATAATCACTCACCCAATGTAAAACATTTCAAAGTTTTTGGTTGTAGATGCTATATTCTTAAAGATTCTAGAAATGGCTAGTTTGATGCAAAGAGTGATGAAGGCATATTCCTTGGATACTCCACTAGAAGTAAAGCATATAAATGTTTAAATACTAACACTAACAAAATTGTGGAGAGTGCAAATGTAAATTTTGATAAGCATATAGAAGTTCAAGTTGATTAAACCAAGAAACAAGAAGATTAAAAATCCTTTGTATACTTCTATGAAGGAATGCTTATTGAAGAAGAAGCTGCCAATCAAGTTGGGAATCAACAACAAGTTTTAGTATTAGCTAAGTCACAACCAGTGAATGTCGAATTGCATTTAGAAGCTTAGTTGAAAAATGAAGAAAATGCACATTCTAATTCTTAAATTAGTACACATGAAAGAGATGATGAAATACCAAAAAGAGATGTGCACAATGACTCTAAAGTTGAAAGACCAAACATGGTATTAAGGATAGAACCAAGGCTATACAAGTATGTGAGAAGACATCACCTTGTAGAATAAATCATTGGTGACAAGGAAGCCAAACCAATGACTACGAACAGACTAAGAAATGAATCATGTCTATTGAGAAAGATTGAACCCAAAATAGTGAGAGATGCACTACAAGATAACAATTGGTGCAAAGCTATGAAAGAGGAGATTGAGTAGATAGAGAAAAACAAAACTTGGACCTTAGTTCCAAGATCAGCTAATAAAAATGTGATTGGTATCAAGTGGCTATTTAGGAACAAGTTAAATGAGAATGGTGAGATCACAAAAAATAAGGCTAGACTAGTCTACAAAGGTTATGCACAAGAAGAAGGAATGGACTATGGAGAAACATTTGCCCCTATTGCAAGGATGGAAGGAGTAAGAACTCTAATTGCATATGTTGCTTACAAAGGTTTTAAAGTCTATCAAATGGATGTAAAGTTTGTTTTTCTGAATAGTATACTTGAAGAGGAAGTCTACATAGAACAACCAGAGGGATTTTTTGATGACAACAACAAGGATATGGTTTGCAAACTGCATAAAGCACTCTATGTTTTGAAGCAAGCACCTAGAGCATGGAATGAGAGACTTCACAAATATCTTGTGAAGATAGGATTTGAGAGAATAGATGACAAGAACAACCTGTATATCAAGGCAGAAAAAGGTAAAGACATTTTGATATCTGAAATCTTTGTTGATGATATAATATTTGGAGGAAAAGATGCACTATACAAAGATTTTGTTGATCAGATGAAACATGAGTTTGAGATGTCAATGTTTGGGGAAATCAAATTCTTTGTTGGATTGCAAGTACATCAACTAAAACATGGCATATTTGTGACTCAATCAAAATATATCAAGGAGATACTAAAAAAATTTGGCTTAGAGGATTCAAAACCATTCAATACACCAATGGTAATAGTACATAAGTTATCCAAAAATGATGAGTCAACTGAAGTAAATTAGAAAATGTACAGATCAATGATTGGAAAGTTGCATTATGTTGTACATAGTAGACCAAACATTGCATTATCTGTTGGAATAGTGGCAAGATTTTCTACAAACCCAAGAGAAAATCATCTTATGGTAGTAAAAAGAATAATGAGGTATCTAAAAGGAACAGATGACTTTGGCTTATACTACAAGAGGACTAAAAAGTTTGAGTTGAAAGCCTACACTAATGTAGATTGGGGAGGTAATATAGATGATAGAAAAAGCATCAGTGCAGGAGCACTCTTCTTAGGTAAAAGATTGGTCACTTGGACTAGAAAAAAGAAAAGTTGTACCTCACTCCATAGCTAAAGCTACATATGTTGCTGTTGCTATCAACTACACCAACATTGTATAGATCAAGCATATGTTGAAAGGTATGAAGGAAGAGATAATTGAACCTATGATACTTTATTGTGACAATACAAGTGCCATCAACATATCAAAGAATCATGTGATGCATGCCAAAACAAAGCACATTGCAATTAAATATCACTATGCGAAAGAATTGGTAGAAGACAAACAAGTGAAGATGGAATATGTCAACTCAAAGGAACAAATTGCTGACATCTTCACAAAACCATTACATAAAGATGCATTTGAACATCTTAGAGGCAAGTTAGGGGTGATACCCCTATCCAAGGTTGTTTAAGTAACAGTAAGACTACTTTGCATCAAAAGAGTTGATTGCTGAAATGATATAAATTAATGCAAATGATATTTACTTTAGGTATTGTGTGAAGTAATTAAAATACTGAAATTTCAAATCAGTCACAAGCAAGGTGACAAAGAGAGAAATTGGAGTTCCTCCAAATGTTAGACTTGCATAATAAGATGCTGAAGTAATATGTCTTTGGTATTGTTGTCAAAGAGGGAGAAATAGAAAAACTGATCAAACATGTAGAGGGAGAAATAGCAAATCTACAGGATCAAATGTGTAGAGGGAGAAATAGAAGAAAAATAGTAGAAAGGAAGGATAAAGGAAACACCTATTAAGAGGGAGAAGCAAAAGTAAAGGAATTAGTTAGGATAACAAATTAGAGAGGGAGCAGAACAAAAAAGGAGAAGATAGTGTATTAGCAAACGAGATATCTCTAATACTTTGAAAGAGGGAATTACTTATTGAATTCAGAGGGAGTCATAAGAAATTCAAAGTTGTTAATAAAATAAACAATTTTAGATACAAAGTTTTCTTTTTGGCATTTGACTTACTATTTTAACCTAGTTAGCATCTTGATAACTTGGTTGATTAGTTTGGTTTGCCATCAATGCCAAAGATGGAGATTACTGAAATCTGATTGAAAAGATCATTATTGAAGAAGGGAGATTGTTGCAAAAAGGGATATTGTTGATAAATAATGTTTTCAATCATTGTTTTGTCACTGATGTCAAACTTTCTATTTCCTGGAATGATAATTGCTTATAAGATCCAAGTACTATCGCTTAGTTGATTGATGAACAAGATTTAATCAATAAGATGTAACAAAAGCACCTAAGGGTAAGGTTGAGTTATGGTTTTATAATGAATTACAATGACCAATTAAGAAAATGGTAAAATGATGTATTGATAATACACTTGAAGATACATAGATTGGCCACACTTAGAAACTCTAGAAGAATAAGTTGTAACAAGCTATCTGCAAAGCTTGACTAAATTCATTAGTGGGTGCCAAGCAAGCTAGTTCATTCCAAGTAGATTATCAGTAAGTGCCAAGCAAATGCAAAATCTAGTGTGTGTTGAGTGAAAGAAAAGGTGCCAAGAAAGTTCAGGTGTTGAGCTAGACATAATGTAATAGGTGTCAAGCATCAATAAAACTTAGTTGATGCTGAGTGAATCCACAATAGGTGCCAAGTAACATAGTATGTGACGAGCATCAAAAAGTCAATAGTGTTGAGCTACTCCATTATTTAAAAAGTCAAAGATTTTCTAGATCTGAGATGATAATTTTGTTACCTTGAATTTTATGAATCAAATGGAGGATAAGAATGATGAGCTAGTGGCATAGAATTCTAAGTAAATTGTTTTTAGGTGAATACATGTGGATTCTACATGATGTTTCTAGAAGAAACAAGATTAAGGGTAGATTCATTGAATCTTACCTAATCTATTTGAACCAAAAATATGAGCGGGAAGATTATAGTGGAAAAGTATTTTAGACTTCTATTTAAGGAGTTACAAGTCAAGAAGCAAAAGTGGTTGGTTGGAGAGAGTATGTGGTGTCAAGGCAAAGGAATTAAGAGGGAAGAATAGAGTACATAGACTCTATTTTGATAGGTGATCATAGAGGTGATTGCATTGGCACAACAAGCATGGAGACTCAAGCAGAAAAAGCTTGAAAGGAGGACAAGTTGTCAAAGTTGCAGAGACTGAAAGCTAGGCAAATTTTGAGAACTAAATTGAGAACTAAAATCTATAAGTTATGTTGTGAGTTATATCAAATCAAAAGCCCTTATTGTTACTCTCTAACAATGGTATCAATTAGTGTAAAATCCTATGGACTTAGGCTGGTTTAGTAGCTATTTGTAAATCCTTTAACAAGGTGACATTCTAAGAGAATGTTCTAAAGTCCTTTAACCAAGCCCACTTCTAATAGGGTGGTTGAAATCCTTTAACTAGGTCAAATTTAATAGTGTGTTTTGTAGCCTTTAATAGGGTAGACCTTTCATAGGGCATCACTTCAGAAGAGTGACAAAGGAGTAGCATGTTATTGATGGTTTTTCCCAAATTGGGTTTCCATGTAAATCACTATGTTATGTGTTGATCTTTCATGTCTTATTCTTGGATATTGATTAATCAGTATCTTGCTAAGAATAAATTTTAGCTTGGATGCATGATTAGTTTAATGGGTTCACTATACTTAGTGAAAAAGTTTTATTAGGACATTTGGACCTTGAATAACTGATTCACCCCCCGTCTTAGTTATTCTAAAACATTTCTAACAATCCACTCACAACATCTCAAATAAGTGAATCCATGTAGTCTCAAGGAAATCCACAACACATAAACCAATAATCTATGAGAATAACTCATAAAAAAATCTCCAACAGTCTGCCAAGCTCTCCACAACCAATAGAGGAAAGAGATAAAGAAATAACCATGTCATCTCTCAAATGACATACATGAACACAAACCAATGATCATAATCTCTAACCAATCTCAAATCCAATGTAAGAAAAACTAAACATCTAGGAAGATAACCAAGACCAAAGAGAAAACATGCAAATCATAACCTGTATCATGTCCTTCTACACACACCTCTAGATATAAAATGTGAAAGTATGATCTCCTCCATAAAACCTAAACCAAGAAGCCACAACAACACCTAAACCATACCATATAACTAATCATGGATGTAAGCTTCTCATAAGAAGATCGAATTCATAAACCATTCCTAATCCAAGGAATATGCCCAATATAAAACCATCTCCCAAACTCAACCAATATTACAACATATAAAAATGGAGAATTCTAAACCATCTCTTAAATGAACCCTCTCGACCTAACTCATGTACCACAACTCAAGATCCATATACATGAAAGACAAGCACAAACATAATGCACCCAAGAGAAACAATGGGATATACCTCTTAAGTAGCAAACTGTCAAGTAGACTAAGAGTGGGGAATGAGAACACTCATCAAGATATCCAAGTCTCCAACCAAGACTCATCTAAGAACAATCTCCTCTCAAGTCTATATTAGGTAAATCCCCCTTAGACTTATTGCTGAAACCACCAACCATCCCAACAAATACTTCTCTAATCCAAGAGAAATTAGCATCACTACCATCTTTAAGTATCCATGAGAACCTATAACCAATCAATCCATGCCAACTCCAAATGAAACATAGCAATATCATGAAGTATCCAACTTATGATCAATGTACTCAATACTAAGAAACTAAATGAAGATCATTGTCAAAGTTCCAACCATGGCCTCAAGAACATAAACATGACAACATGATCTAAACCATCTCAACCAAAAAGATAACATGCTCCATATGAACATACTATAACATGTCAAAAAAATTCTAAATGCATATCAAGAGTATACCATGATAGAAAAAATGAAACCATCCTAAAACCAAGGATAACATGTCTTTTCGTCTTCTTGGCTTTTGGCTTTTGGACAGGCTTTTTGTAGTCTATTTTAGTTTGTTTATTTTCTGGCCTTTCTGTGGACCTTTGTTTTGGGCTGGGCCTTTGGGCTTTTTTTCAGCTGTTGGACCTCTATTTTGGTTGGGCTTCTTTTGCTTATTATTAGCCTTGTTTTTGTAAAACTTATGGGTTTTAGGATCCCTTAAAACCTATTTATCTTATCAAAAACATGTCAAATGAAAGCATAAACCACATCTTTACCAAGAACCTCAGGAGTCCTCAAGATGCAACCATCTCCACACACCATGAAGAAAACCATCTCCACATACCATGAAGAACCATCTCTATACACCATGAAGATAAACAAGAACCCCACAAGTCCTCAATATTTAACCATCTTTACACACCATGAAGATAACAAGTGCACCATACAAATGTTAAAGATGCTTCTACAACAATATGATCTAAGAAAAATCTCCAACATCTACAATCACTAAATAATTATATCAATTTCGACAACTCCCACTCAACCATGGTATCAAGTTATCTATGGCATCATATAAACTCATCTCCTTCATGAAGATCTTCTAGGTCTACACTCGAAAAACCAAAGCACCAATACCAAGTGAAGCCAAGATCTCCAAACCAAGAAGATACAAACCAAACTAGGAACTAATCTTGCACTATCACCTCATCACTATCAGAAGCTCCCACTAAAATGTGTATCTAGTCTATCTATAACATAATGATGAAAAACCATCCTCTAACCATGAGAATCAACCAAGGCATCAAACCATCAAAGAACTCAAAGTGCACATTATGAGCTCCTTAAAAGAAACCAAATAATCATGATCCTCAACCAAGAAGATATACCACCATAACCAAATTAGGAATTTGACCAATGGACATCAAGGATGTACCTATATATCAAATCATGTCATGCCAAAATCCATAGCACCATGATCACATCCATGAACTGAGCAACTAACTCTCAATGTGTCTAACCTATTAGCATAAAATAGTCAACCACAATCTTCCACCATGACTATACCTAGTAACAACATATCATCCCTTCTACATGAAAAAAAAATCAAAAAATCACATGACTTAGGGCATAGACAACCCAAATCCAAGCCAATAATCTGAATATGCATCAATAATGAAAGACCAATGGGCAATGACAACCCATAACCAAACTATAAATGCAACCTATAAGTATAGACTACTTATAACACTACACAAACTATAGACCCAACAAATCATGATACATATTCAAACCAAACATTGATAATTATATCATCATGAGACAAAATTGAAATATGAACTTAGTATACAATGACATCAAATCTTAAATCTAAAAAAAATACAATATCATAAACTATCAATGTTACTATAGTCAATATATATCATAAAATATTCATATTAATATATCACCAAATAAATCAGGCCAAACATGCACCAAATTTGAACCAATGTGTAGGGATCTTCAAGAGTTTTTTGGTTGACTACTTGATGTCCAAAATCTAACTTTGTATGCCCAAGTTATGCCATAATTTGTGCTCAAAATAAATAGAATCTAACTTTTGGGCTCTTAAAACCTAGAAAAATGTCAAAATTATAGAATCAAACCTACACCAACTTGTAGTTATCTAAATTATCTTTCCAATGCTTATAAGAACTTTGAAATCCAATATCTTGATAGAAAGTAATGGTCATTTTACTAAGACAATCTTTTTGTTAGGAATAAGGTGTCTCAACCTTGGATAATTCCTATTATTTGTTTTCTAAATGTATTTTTTTGCAAATAATGTAATTAAGTGTGAGTGTACATGTCTAGTTGGCATGTTGATGTGTCACTCCACTTGTATGTGTTGACATCTTGAATTGTGTGTAAGGAGATCATGACCAAAATGGTTATGACATATTCCCATGACACATAAGAGCTATCTTTGGAAGATTTGATGATGGTTGAAGATGTGAAGACATGTGGCAATTGATCATTGAGTATTGTACACTTGAGTCTCCATCTAGCGTGTGGGGTTCCTAATTTTTTGAAGAATGGTAAAACCCTAATATGGTTCTTCTTTGGAAGTTGCCCTAAAATGAAAAGCACATGATATAAGTGACTTTAGGGTTGTAAATAGGAGAGTGAAAAAAGTATATTGTTTGTTGCTACTAGATTTGTCTTTCGTGTCTTGAAAGAACCTACATTGCAAGTGTGTTGTAACCTTTGTGTTAAAGATAATACATTGTGTAGGTTTTTAAGAGGTGGGGTTGTTTTACCAAAAGGTTTTTCCCCATCGACATATCTTAGTGTTTATGTTTTCTTTCTCTATCTATTTTCTGTATTCATGGTTGACTGCAATATTATTGTTTACATAATATCAAATCTAAAATTGTAAGGATTTAAATAGAATTTGCAGAATACTTTCCTTAAGGGATTAGTATAGGAATCTATTTCTGCACCTGAGTTTCCTTGCACTTTTTACCATTTTTGATGTGATTTATTTTTTTATGACAAAAATTTTGACAAGATTAAATTTGATGGCCATCACAGCTGAAACTAAAAAACTCTTTCATTTCCTCTAAACATTGCCAAACTAGGGCATATTATATATCAAAATTTATGGAAACATCAACTCGGATCCAATGGTGAGGTCTATTTTTACCCAAGAGGTCATTTATGCAAGCTTCGCCCTACAAACCTCATTTAAATGCAACATCTAAAAAACCCCTTTTGTCCAACAATTTCACATGCCCAAAATCTACCAATATCCCATCATAATAGCAAACCCAAAACCCTCAAATCTGCAATAAAAAACTCATATATCTTGTCCTTTCTTTTATCCTCTCATGCATTCCCATGGATTCAATCTAGGGTTATAATGATAAAACCATAGCTTTGATATTAGTATAGGAAGCTATTTCTGCACCTGAGTTTCTTTGCACTTTTTACCATTTTTGCTATTATTTATTTTTTTATGACAAAAATTTTGACATGATTAAATTTGATGGCCATCACAGCTAAAACTAAAGAAGTCTTTCATTTCCTCTAAACATTGCCAAACTAGGGCATATTATATATCAAAATTTATGGAAACATCAACCCAGATCCAATGGTGAGGTCTATTTTTACCCAAGAGGTCATTTCTGCAAGCTTCCCCCTAAAAACCTCATTTAAATGCAACATCTGAAAAAACCCTTTTGTCCAACAATTTCACATGCCCAAAATCTACCAATATCCCATCATAATAGCAAACCCAAAACCCTCAAATTTGCAATAAACAACTCAGATATCTTGTCCTTTCTTTTATCCTCTCATGCATTCCCATGGATTCAATCTAGGGTTATAATGATAAAACCATAGCTTTGATACCACTTGTAAGGAAACTTGCAACAAAGAATATAATCATTTCCACATAACTCATAATAGATCTAAAATAAATAAGAAATTAAAATTCACATGCAAGAGAATAGAGAATATACCCACAAAAATTGTGACATAAGATATACTCTAGGAAACCCTCATTGAGGGAAAAAAACGTAGCCTCTAAAAGCATCCATCACCATGTATTATTTAGCAAAAATACCATTGCAATACAATCATGGAGGCCTTCAAAGCCATAGTCACAACTAAGCAATCCATGTAAACAAGCATAAATCCACACATCCCATGTCATGATTCCAACCTTCATAAAAGCTCTCTTGGCTAACCTGTCAAGCCTTGTCCCACTCAACTCTTTTCCTTTTTGCCTTCTTCTTGTCTCTACAACTACCCTTGTGGATATCATATAGTAGTAAGCCCAACAAAACCACCAGGTGGTATTACACAAACCATGTTCTACCTAACCTATTGACCCCACATTTAATATTGGACATTTCATTTTTTTCCCCAATATTAAATAATTACATCAAATATTTTCATAATGTTACAATATAACTCATCAAGTATATCCCATGAGAATCTTTCCATGTTGCACATCCATCTAAGTATAACATTACATAATAAAATACAATAATAAATTAGAAAAATATTATGCAATGAGTGCAACACCCATTATCTCAACATAAAATACTGGAGAGAAGTTGTTAGTACAACTATTTTTACCTTGAACTGAGTACAAGTCAAGAAAGGTACAAATTTCACACTTATGAATTATGGTATGGATACTCATCCAATGACAAATATTTTAAGGTATTTGGAAGCAAGTGTTACATTCTTAAGGACAACAGAAATGGTAAAATTGATGCAAAAAGTAAAGAAGGCACTAGTACATTTGACCCCATTTTTAGACCAAAATTTTTGACCATCTATTAAAATGGGGTCAAATTGGTTGGAATAGGCAAGGAAAAAAATATATTTTTTAAATCCATGCCCATGTTGGTTGAAATTTTGACCAACACAGGCTTCATTATGTTAAAATGAAAAAAGTTCTATTTCGTGCCCTAATTCATTGTTATGGTGAAAAGACTTGTATGCTTATTTCCTAAACAAGCAACACTTTTCTGATTGTAAGTCTTGAATCTGGCTTGCGTTGGTGGGGGCAAAGTAAATAAATGTTCAAATCTTGGATTTTAAGGGCTTAGTGGGCTATTTGGTTTGTTTTGTAAACATCTTTTGGTATTTTTCTTTTCTTTTGAAAGATTATGGGTTTTGAACCTATGTGGATTTTGTGGCCAGGACTATGTGCCAGAAGTGTTTGACAACTTCAGTGAAAATGTGGTGATGGATGGGAGTACAATGAACCTTGGTCTTTGGGAAATGGTAGGTAACATTTTTTTAGCTATCATGCTTGGTTTTTAGCACTATCTGGTTATGTTGGGCACCATTGTAATCATCCCCTCATTCTTTATTCCTCAGATGGATAGGTTTTGGATTTCTTTTTGTGCAACTCTTCATCTAAGCGCTCGATTGAAACCACTATGATATTAAACAAATTAGCAGCATAGATCATTTGCACCTTTGAAAATGCATCATATGTTTTAGTTGAAATACATCAATAATTTTTAAATTTTATTGCAAGTCCTTTTTCTAACTGGATAACATAAAAGTAGTAGCTACTAGAAGATAAAATCATGGTGATTCCAAGGAAATCATAGACCAAAGCCCAAAACCTTAA
The DNA here is from genome assembly GCA_028749045.1 of Cupressus sempervirens. NCBI lineage: Eukaryota > Viridiplantae > Streptophyta > Pinopsida > Cupressales > Cupressaceae > Cupressus > Cupressus sempervirens. The sequence continues at coordinate 824,461,143 of CM053786.1, forward strand.
ATTTGTTCCCCAACAATATAAACAACAAACAATTACACAAAACTTTAATGGCAAGTAGCAACATGGATGGTGGAATAAATATATTTTTCTTTTGCTACCATTAGAATACTAATTGTTTTCCATAACATCCATTGTATCTGTAACTATATGGAAAATGGTAATGGTTGAAGTTATCCAACTTAAAAAGATTTGACAGAGGCCTGGGTAGTGAATTTACTCCAAAGAGAAGATATCTTTATTGAGATGCCTATTGACTCGGTTCCCATCCTCCAACATCATCTTTTTTATACATGCAAATTCTTTTTGTGACACATGGCTCATAAATTATTAATTTATTGTATTTCCTTTGTTTGGAAGTGTTTGTAATATTCCCAAAAATATCACCATTAAGAGGAAAACATCAAGCAACAAGTTTCAAGAGGAATTGGGAAAATAGGGGTAGCTCAAGAGATTTTACTGTCAACCACTTGGAGAGCTTTTAAATAGTATACAGACAAAGGCTCAAAATTTATCTTCAAAAGCTTAAAAAGCTTTAATGGTGATTTCACATTGGTTGCTAATTTACCACATGCAATTTATGTTCATGCTTAATGCTATATTTGTATTGACAAGATTTGCCTCTGCATCTTACAAAATCACATGGGGTCTTTAAACTCTTTGTAACAACCTGGACAGTTTTATATCCTTATTTGTTATGTTGTGGAACACACATCTCCAACCATAATCCTTAATGCTAGAGAAATTCCAACTTCCATTATCAAATTCCCCTGCTTTCTCCCATTATGTACTATTTTTCTTAACAATCTCCATAATTTTTCATCCTTAGAACTTGTATCTCTTCTGTGAGTGGAGCCATCATGAAGTAGCCAGTCCATCAAATGAGAAAAGTGATATTGTAAATGTGCATGTCTTTAAAATCAGGACAATATTCATGACCATTCTATGAACTTTGCCCTAAACAAAAGAGAGCAATTACTATATTAGATTGGTGCATACCAACCCCAATTAGAGTGATTTAGCGATATTTTGACTAAAAGTGTTCATCTAGTAAAAGAAGATTTTTCTCTAAGGGACCCTTGGAAGAAACAATTATATAGATAACTATCATGCTATGCTATATTTCCCTTAATATCAAATGCATAACAATACTTTCCCAAGTGGAAACACTTGCATAGCTTATCTGCTACATTTAGGACCAACTAAATATGATGTGGGAAGATAAAGTTGTATATTTCAAATCAAGATGTCTCCTACAAGTGGGATTCAAATATTGTTTGTCATAGATTTGTAAGTGCTATCTTGTACAAGTTTATTTAGGATTCAAGTTTTGTTATTGGTTTTCTTGAAAAACATATATTTCTTGTGTGTTGTACAGAGTTAGATGCAATGACCAAGAGACACACTAATGATTCATTTCCAGTTGATCAGTTTAGTATCGAACTCAAGAATCAACATGGGGAAAATATGTCATCTATTTCAAAGACTGATCAAAGGTAGTATTTAATGATGGCTTTTAATGTTTCTTTTGCATATGGTACCCATGTGGTGATACATAACATAATTAATTTTACTTGGCACAAATACAAATGTCAATTTCACTGCCATTTCTGTGAACAATATATTTGTTGTGCTTGCAATCAATGTCCCTTACTAATGTTTTTCATCCTAATTGTATAAACTTGTATAAATCTTTTCTTGTGAACCATATTGAATTAAAGGATGCTTTTCCTTGAATAGGGCTTTTATGATGGGATTAATGCTTCATGCAAAAGGTTAACATTTAATTGAAAAGTCACAATATAAAGAGGCTCTTGAAATACTTTCCATGGGAGAGGTATCTAGCGCATAGACAAGCATTTGCAATGATGGCTACTGCTTTTGTCTCACTAGTTGAGGTTAGCTTGTCAAATTCCAAATTCCAGTCTTCATATTTAATTTTTTTTGTAGTTGCTAACTACTTTGTTAATTATCCATATGCTAGAAAGTGTATTGATTGTTGTGCTTTGAATTGGCAGTCTAGTGGTGTATTTTATGTTGTGTCAAGGTACGCAAGTGCCACAGCTCCTCCTCCATCTATCCTAAAGAGGCATCCTTGTTGCACATTTCTTGAATGCACTTAGATTCTTTAGGGAATCCACTTAGTTCTCCTTGGATGATTCTACATGGAATCTACTCTCTTTGCTGTGATGATGCATTTTCTCTTTAGCAGCAGGCCATAGATCTATTTGTAGTATTTATATGGTATCAATTTTGTTAGATCCCCATTTCCTTCCATGAAATTGCTAACTCTCGAATCCTTTCTTGTTTGACAGCTACATGAATTCTAGATTGACAAACTGAATGTTTATTTGCAACAAAATATGATGTTTTTATTTCTAGTACAATGTTTGACAATTTTTGGTCTGTTTAAAAAAAAATGTTGTTGATCTTTTATTTTTATGTTGTCTAAATTTGGTTCAATAATTATTATTTGTATGACATTAAAGGAATACCATATTAACAAATATCTAGTTTGGTTTGCAGTGAAATATGATGTTGCTGTATCCGCTGCTTGTGGAGGGCTTGACTTTATTGTGGTGGAAACAACATTTGCTGCACAAGCATGTGCAAAATTATTGCAGAATAAAAGCCTTGGTATTGCAACATGTATGATATTGGTATGTTCTTTTTTGAAATGAGCTTTGAGTGAGTCTTATATGGAGATGCTCATCTTTTTTTTTTTTGTGAACTATCTTCTTATGTTTTTCAAATTTAAAATTGTTGAATATAGTTTTTAGGAACCAAGAAGTTACTCGCCAAACAAAAAAGAAAACCATTGGAAAGTCAACATTGTAGATGTAGTGGCATCATATTTACTTGTTTGATCTTTTTGGTATTGAAACATGTTTTATCTTTCAATTTGCTATTGAATATGTTAATGGGTTCTGTAGAGACACTATTTTTTAGTATGCTGAATATTTAAACATAATGTACATGGAGTTGAAATTGGATATATGATTTCATCAGCCCTTTTGGGCATAGTTCCTTTTCTCTTTAGTGTGATTCTTCAAACTTATCAAGCTAATATGCCTCTAAAATTCATCCAAATTGACATGTTTTTGAAGTGAATATCTTATTTAGCATCCAAAAAACATAGAAATTCTGCTTTATTTTAAAATATTTTGGATGCTCACTTTTCCAATTTATATTTAAGAATTTATTATATCCTCTGCTATTATATTACATATTCAAGTCTTGACCAATAAAATGGGTTAGGAGTTTTTTTATTGTACAATCTTACTAAGCATTGTGCTTATATGATTTGTATATTGGTGTTGCATATCATCTTCCACTGCTAGCAAGGATTCTCCAGCTCTATTTAAATGTTGGTATAGTTTGCATTAATCTTTCTAACCATGATTCTTAGGTATTTCAAACATCTAGTAAACATAGATGTTGCAGTCGATGTCCCTCACCATTTGGCTTGCCCTTCTCAATGTGATTGTAGCATGTAATGTAATACTAATAAGTTGTCTTGGCTAAAGCTTCTTTTTGTACTATTTAAATGACTCTCTTGATTATAATGAATGGAAAGATAAACAAGAATTGCTTAACATATTTGGAGAGTATATTTTAACAGCCACGATCTCTTAAATGGTTAGAACAACTCCTGAACCATAACCCTCCCTTTTTCTCCCATTAAGGTAACTTTAACTACCTTATATCATAAATACTTTTCTTTAATCTTTGAAACTTTAATCATGTTGGCTTTTGAGAGCACGATTACATTCTACTCCTCTTATATCAGCTTTACAAATAAAGTAATATAAAATATTCAGTACTCATCATAAAAAGATTCTTAGAATACAAATTTCTTCTCCCAAACTGTAAGCAAGATGTACTTGTGGACTGTGAACTACAAATACCAAAAATATTAGCATTCAAAGGGATTTAGAAAGATCTAAAATACCATGAACCTAAAGTTGCATGCTTATGGGCCTCTAGACTGCATAAATGAATAATATAAAAGCTTACTTCTAGGAGAATAGAGATGTGTATATTGTGCATTGAAGGATGATTGAAGGGCACTGCAGTACAATAGAATGATGAGATGTTGAGGAGTGGGCTGCACATGCATGGTTAGTTGGGATTCCCTTGTATGAGCTAGGTGGGTCTAGGGGTTTGAGCAGTGGGTATGTTAAGGTATTTGCAGTGGACATTTGTAAGATTATATTTTGTATCTTTTGATGAATAATGTAAATATTATACTACAAATATATGTTGTCAATCATTGCATCAATTGATTGTCAATGTAATTTCAGCTTCTTTAAATCATATTGTTTACCAAAACTTAAATTGTTGCTTTTTCAATTTTTAATTTTTGAAAAATAATAGGTATATATTTTATTAATAATGCTCTTGGCTTTCCTTGAGATCTTTTGTTTCGTCCCTACTGTCCCTGAAACTCGGAGAAAAATTGAAGAAAGTATAATAACTTATCATTTTTTTTTGTTGTGTTATTCAGGAGAAGCAAGAGAACCATCTTCAAAGAATAAAGGAGAAAGTTAGAACACCAAAAGGTGTGCCACACTTATTTGACTTAGTAACTATTTAGGATGAGTGCATTAAATTGGTATTTTACATTGCATTAGGAAGCATTGTTGTAGCAAAAGATCTGGACTAGGTAGATTGCATTCTTTACTTATTTTTTAATTGTCTCCTTCTTTGCCCCTTATTCTATGGTAGCATTCATTTTATTGGTTAGATTTGTAAGAAAATATCAACTAGTTAGGAAATTTAGGTTAGTTTTACATTTATTATAGAAAAAGTTTTTCAAGGTCCACGCATTTGGATGCCACTACCAAATTATGCATATTTTGATTTCATATATCTACTGATGATAGTAATAAATGTTGTTTTCAGCACCTCTTTTAAAATATTTTGTATATTTCTATAAACTTGTCTGTTTAATCTTTTTTAATTTTATTTGTTGTTTTTTGTTAGTCCACTCAAATTGCCTATGATCCAGACAAAGAGTTCAGATGTGTGGTCACATTGGATGGTGCAATTTTTGAGAAGTTTGGTACAATGAATGCTGGTGGTAGAAAACCACAGGGTGGTAGAATGGGAACATCCATAAAAGCTTCTAGTGTTTCTGGGGAAGCTATTACGAGTGCTGAAAAGGAACTTGAAAACTTAGTCGAATAGCTTAGAAACATACAACAAAGGATAAGTGTTGTTGTTAATTATTATCAAGAAGTAGAGAAGGCCATGTCACATTTGGAACTAGAATTAGCCAAGACACGCTTGAAGGTCTACAAACTGGACAATAATATTTCCAATCTATTATTTGTAGACATCATTGCCACTTTTTAAGCCATGGAAATGGTTTACCTTATCTTACCATTGTTCTCATTACAGATAGAAGGACTCAACGGTCAGCATGTTAACATCAAGAAGCAATTTGATTCTTTGAAGTCTATAGCACATGCATCAAAGAGTGAACTAGACAGGTTGAAAGAACTTGACCAAGTCATCACAAATGAAGAAAAAGAGCTTGCATGTCTTGTAAAAGGCTCTAAAAAGATCAAGGAGAAGGTTGGAAAGATAGGTTTGGAGCCATTCATGTGAAATTTTGTAAGCCATACTTTCTAATTAAGACATTTATTTTGGTAGGATTTCTATTCCTCTTTTCGAGGAGCTACAGAAAGTTGATATCACATTTATTTTGGTGTCATTGAGTTGAACTATGACATTTTGGAACTAAATTGTTTTTCTAATTGGATTATCTTGCAGTTCAACAACATTCTGAATCTGATTTTCTCATCACCAGCAATAGTTCATGGATTTGTAGCAATAGTACTAGATAGCACTTTGCATGTGCATGAGAGTTCAACAAGGAAAGACCGGGGTTGGTATTGGTGGGAGAAGTCACGTAAATTCAAAACTAACCCTAGAAGTGAAGAATTTTATGCTCTTCCTTTTAGACTAAATAAGTTTTTCCTGTTTGTCTGAAGAATCAGCTCTATTATGTTAAGATTGGGAATACCTCTATTATGGGTAGGCAGGAAAATAATAATTTTGTATTCATTGGATATAATTTCATAGTAAGAAAGCCTTAGGTGTTAATATTTTACTACTTTTCCCCATCATGTGAATTTGGTGTGATTATGTGATATAGGTAAAACATATTCAAAACTTGATGGTGGCCATTTTCAGTGTTTTCAAATTTTTGGTACTTTTGTGGAATTACTGTGATAAGAAAAAGGAAATCTAAAATGATACCAACAAAGCAAGAATCCCAAGTATAGCATTTCTTACTGTAGGCAATTATGGTTACTTTGTATCTTCAATTATTTTTATGCATGTCAAAAAAGAAATAGATTAAATATATTATTTTGCACGGATGACCATGCATAGGTCACAAGGGGTACATAATGTACAATAGCAAAGAACTAGCTGCATAAAGGGCCATACACATGAAATGGAGGAAATCAAAAAATGTTCAAATAATTGGAACATGGGTTTATTCAAAAAGTGTGTAAACTTAAACAAGTACAACTATTAAAATATCAACTTGGGGACAACCTAGCTAAAAAGATGAAACCAAGGAAGACTACCCCGGTTGAGAACTAAATGGCTTAGGTGTCAACATTTAGTGACCTATTGGAGGAGCCACCTTTGCTATCATGTATCACTGTAGGAGTACTAATGTTAAGTGCAAGAATTTCTGTAAGGGCTTGTCCTCTAAATATCTCTACAATGTATTAACAAGACTAAAGTATCTCTAGCTGTAGGTACATAACTTACTTGAATCCTAAAATTATAGGCTATTCTGGTGAAAAAACTAATATGTTGCACATTTGATTGCCTACCCAAACTAACAAATCCACCTTATATTTTGGGTTTCAGTAGAATTCAACCAAGACCTTAAATCTTCCTTCACATTTATACATTAACACTTGTACCCACTATACAAAACACATTTTTTGCATTAATAATAAACATGTAGTTTAGGAACTGGGTCCAAAAGATTGCTAAATCATAGATATTTTATGTATTATACAAGTCTAAAAACACTTCAACAAAATGTCGTAACAACAATGGATGCAATGGTATCAATTGTTAATGAGGTTACATTGAACTTGCAATGCCAAACATGGTAAGGTTGGGTTCACAAAATGAATAAAACATTGGAGTCAGCTATTAAAACAAGGGGGTTTGTGTAAAAATTAGATTACATTGCTTCAATAGCTATTACAAATTGAAAGTCAAATGCTTACAATCATGGCTATTGTGATAGTACATTGATGTAAAATTGATACACGTAAGATCTATGACCCTAAAGTCCAAACAAAAATTACAAATGAGCTTGTCTTTTGGCCAAAGGGATTTTCTCTTCTATTTTACATGATCAAGGAGGGTTTTTACACTGTGATTCTTAATAGACAATTTCTCAGAACTAGGTTTTCTATATAGAAGATAGCATAATAATCCTTTTGTTTTAATTCTAAATTTTTGATACTTCAAGGGGAAATTTCAAGTATTACATTAAATCTCAAAGCTAATAGTAAAGCTGCAATATTCCAGGTGTTAAAGCATGAATGGCCAGGTAGATGGCCAAGATTTATACCTGATCTTGTTTCTATTGCAAAAAGTAGTGAAACAAAATGTGAAAATTGTATGGCTATTTTGATGGTAAGGTGATTCATCAAGTATTTTAGATTTCATATATCTTTGTATCTGGTAAAGATGTTACTAAGAGTATTATATTTTTTATCCTTAGCTACATAGTGAAGAAATTTTTGACTTCTCTCAAGGTGAGATGACATGGCTGAAGATTAAGGGACTAAAGCAGTTGTTGAAGAGGTAGAGCAATATGTCAGTTTAAGCATTACATAGAAAGTGTCTTTTCAGTTTCAAATGGTTGAATTTTGAAAAGATGGGGAATTTTGTTTATAAAATATTGATGGATAATTCTATTTTAAAAATTTGAATGGGTATATTGAATAATTTTTTTAATGCAATTTGAGTCAACTCTTTGATAATTGCAGCGAATTCCAACTTATACATGAACTATGTCTCTATGTATTATTGGCATCATAATGTCCTAAACTTATAAGGGAAACTTTGGCCACTCTTCATGCATTTTTATCATGGATTCCTCTTGGTTATATACTTAAATCTCTCTTGGTTTGTTTCTCATCTAGCATATATCATCTTATCTAAATGTCTTTTGCTCCTTAATTATTTTATTATCACATATTGCTTTAAATAATAATGTTGAATGCTTTAAATTACTAAAACATAGTGATGTCTATCTTTATGTGTCCCAAGAGTCCTCCTAGTTTGTAATGTTGCTAACCATTTTTTTGTCTTTGATACTTACAACTCGATACTTTGCTAAATCTTTTTCCTGTGTCTGCTTACAGAAATTTGGCTTTACAATTCTTAACTGAGGTATCCATCCTTGCATTTATATATTATATTCTATCTACTCATTCATTTAATTGTATTGTGAGTAACTTTACTATAGCAGTAAGGTTCTTTTTTATTTTTTCTCCTTGCATGCCTAATTAGTAGTCTCTATTCAAGTTGTAGCACTCAATTTTGGGGACTTCTACAATGTATAATTTGTGAACCTTTATACAATATTCATGGTGCAATTGTAGGTAGTGTGAATGAAATTTCTACAATTTGTGATTTTAGGTGGGTTTTATTTATCTTCTTGTAAATACAAGAAAATTGCAACACATTCATGTCTAAAAGGAGTGACTAAAATCATAGTTGTGTCAGTTAACTAGTCTTAATAAAAATGATGTCGATTATCTAGAGGACAATATAACATATTTATAGGTCTTCAAAGCCATCATTTCTATAATTAGATTTGTATGATCTATTTTATTAGAATAGTAAGATTATGAAGTTACAAAATTAACATTAATTAAGTTTATTGTGTGTATTTATGTAAATGTATTATTTGCTACATTATTGTTGAGCATCAAGTCCCTGTCAAATTTTTGTGCTACAAGTTTTAGCTAAGTTCAAGTTTTCATGCTAAACTTGGTAGATTTGTTTTCCATTGAGTTATTTCTTTGTATATTTATACACATGAAAATGTGTATTACCACATTTTCTTTCATAGAATTGACTCCCTCATTACATTGCACCTAGGCATTGTTGCAAGAAACATGATTATTTATTTGTAGACATGCTAAAACTAATTATAATAGGTGCTTGTGAAAGTCTAGACATAAATAGTAAGGTGAGCTCTGCATTGGTTGAGATTGTCAAATGAATTCAAATTTGACCACACTATCTTCTTTCCAAGGTAAAATATCAATTGTTTTAGCCCAACATTAATTCACATAAGGTAATTATTTTGGTTGAGCATTTATGAATGTGTAATATTGGCCTGATATTCTTTGTTCTGTGTTCCATTCTTTTTTTGGAATAATAGTAAGGATCTTTATTTTTGGAAATCTATGAGAAACATATCCTATGACAGTAATTTGATGAAGATAACCTTATCTATTTGCAAAAGAAGAAATATGATAAATAGAACCAGGTAGAACAAAAAATCAAAAGAAATGATGAGAGGCATGAAGTAGAGGAGAATCTATGCTATGAAAGACTATGCATTTAAGATGTGTAGTTTTGTTTTGTTGTTAATTATTAATCTCATGTCCATCTCATGTTTTCTTTAGTCCTCCACATTTCACAGTTGACTAGTTTAAATAATTTTTACTTATGATAAAGAAAAACAATATTTTAGATGTTAGACAAGACTTCTAAATATGAAATAGCAAAGAATTCTTGATAAGAAGTAAGCCATTTTGAACTATACTACCAATGCAACTAGCTTTTCTGTTTTGTAATTATTATTAAGCATTTTACTTTATCTTATGTTTGAATATTTGTTCTTAGATCTATGACTATTTTGCATTCATATTTGATCCAGGATTTTCTTTTATATTCCATCTTTCAGAATAGCCTACGTATTTGGTTTGTTTAAGTTAAAACTTGACGCATTGCCTTAGTAGGTTTAGCATATTTTTTCCCCTTTTCCTTCAACATGGAATGAAGAGCCAACTTCTAAAATCTTAGTGGTTGCTTAGTAAAAAAATTAGGTCCCCCATTCACTAAAGCTTCCCATAGGAAGTTAACCAAAAATTATTTTTAGGTATTAGTGCGAGTTTTTAGTAATAATATCCATGAAAACCTCTTCCTTTGGATTATTATACATTACCTCTATTGAAAAGTTCAAATTCTTTTATTTATTATGAATGCATGATTAAAAAAAGCCAGTATTTCCCACATCAAGCAAAATTTCTCAATAGATAAAATTAGTTCTGATAAGAATGAAGCCAAAATAATACATATTGGAGGTTGTTTGGGTGCATTTTGTTCTTAGTAATATGAAATATTATTAAAAGCCTTTTGCTATGGAATTTGCTTGAATTTTATTTAGGGAGGTATCACATCATTAGATCTAGCCACCAAAGCAATGGGAGCACATCATGTAGAGGTGGTTGGACAAGCCTTGGCTGGGGTTCCCCTATGGTAGCTAGGACCTGAAAGTAGACACCCTGGTGTTCCTTACATTGTGTTTCTAGGTATTTCAAAATATGCAAATAACATCCCCCAATCTATAAGTCTACTCCCGTACAAGTACTAAAAAGTTTTCCTACACGTAATGTTGGGGGTAATGATGCATTGGCTCAAGTTGTTAAGAATTGGGTTGTTCCAGCAAGATCTTCAACAAAAGATCTTCTTCTAGTAAGAGCTGGTAATCATTGCATGGATTTCTTGTAAAAATTAAACTGTATTTTCTAGAGAATGCTAATTTATTTCTTTGGCAAGCTGAAAGACATCAATATGTTATTGGAGCATTCAATGTATACAGTCTTGAGGCAGTTACAGCTATTATAGTAATAGCTGAGGCTGAAAAAAGCCCAGCTATTTTGCAAGTTAGGTTATTTACGATTCTATTTTTAAAATTTTATAGGATGGTTTAGCCAAAAAATTCCAAAAGACAATTAGAAGAGAATTTAACAAAAATAGTGATTGGGATTAAGGTTATCAGCATCTAGTGACCCCTATTACTCCTTTAGTACCAAGTAAATCTATAAAAATTCTTAAACTTCCATCTCTTTAGTGACTAAACTTCCATCAAACTCATCATTACATGACTTGTTTTCTTCTTGAGCTTTTATATCATTCAAGCCACAATAAAAGGACACCCAAGGTGATGTCTATTTGTTAGTATAATAATCAAAACTAATGACAATTTTACTTTCTTAATAACATAATTGTACTAGGTAGCCTTTTTGGAATGATGTGTTTCTATTGGTTTCTATTGATTAGATTTATTCTTCTTGTATTCACAGATCCATTCAAGTGCCCTAAAGCATGGGGGAGCACCTTTGGTTGCATGTTGTATCTCTACTGTAGAGCATGCTACTGTATGTATCTAGAGAGCTTATCATGTTGTGTACATCAAAATATCATTGTAAAAACAATTAAGCTATTTTTGCATGTTGGAATTACTTGTTTTATGGAGCAAATAGGTTCTTATGAATAGTACAAGAGATCTTAGAAAGGAAAATCATGCATGGAACAAAAGTCAGTGTCCTTGTAGAGTCACATAAAATAAAATGGTAGTGTAATGTATGTATAGGACTTACAGTGAGAAACAAATATTATCAAAATATTTTGAAGTGCAACAACAAAAATTTGTGTGGTAGGAAGTAAGCTGTTCTAGGTATTTCTTTGACCATATCACTACTATCAAATCATGACACATTAAACCTTGACCATTTTTAAGTACATTGAATGATTATCTTTGTATGTGCAAAAACATTCATAGACATGTTGTTGTGTATGTGATTGTTTATTAGGGTGTTGACTCTGCAATGGTGGATGGTTCACATCTATCTTTCAGTGAGAATATTTCATATACTAAATACATAACAACCATGGCCCATGCAAAGAACATTACAGTGAAGCTAAACTAGGGTGACTATCAGGTACATAAGATAATCTGACAATTGAGGAGCATGAGGCAAAGCTTACATATTTGATCCAGGTGAGATGATTCAAGGATTCATATTTTTATAATCCTTCATATAGCTTACTACTATGAGGAATCATGTAAATCATGTTGTAACTATTAGTCATTACGTTCGAAAAGATTAAGTTCTGCTCAGCCTCTAATTTTCTTCATGCATATTAGGCTTTGTTAAAGACTTTTGTACATATTTTTGGTCACATAAACCCAAAAAAGTGCTTCAAGCTCTTTAATAAGATAGTGTAGCATTTTCTATAATGTTTTTAATATGAATGGATTCCAAAAATAATTCAAATAAGTTTCTAATTTGTTTTCTGTTTATGATTTTAATGATGCTACTCTAACTTTTAATTTGTTTTGTTCTTGTGATGTTATTTTTAATTATTTTTCCTTTTGTTGTCGTCAAAAGCTCAGTAAATTCTTGAACAATTTTGTAATTCAAAGTTGTGTGGTTTTGTATTTGACCAGGCTTTTTATGTTGTTCTATAGAGTTGGGTTTCTAAAAAGTTCATCAGCAGATGGTAAGAAGGCATTTTTTCCATTTATTGCCTTACACTTTGAAACCTATTGATCTATAGACCATTTCATTTGTTTCAAATTTTAGTTCTAATAAGGATTGGGGCTTTTTTAATCTATGTTGAAATTTGTACTAGATGATTATGTGGGATTGAAATGTTGAACACAATTTTGCAATGTGGTTTTGTTTCTAGATGCAATAACTTTCTATATCACTTGGTGGTTTATTCAGTTCATCGATGGTTTCTTTAAACCAGTATGCTTCTCAAATTCCTCTTCCCTAATTTTAGTTTTCAAGCTTGGACTTAATGAACAAATTTTTTGCAAGTAATGTTGTATTGATTTTTATATGTTATGTGCTTTGTGCTTGCAATATAAATGTGTGTGGGTGGATACAGTTTCATCAATATACATATACATTAACATCTATTTATAATTAAGTTCTATTCAACTAGATGATTTATTGCTTACAGTGAACCCTTCCTTGATGCACTTATCATCTACACACTATAGGAGTTGAAGATTAGCCCAACACTTCATGATCACCTACAAGAACACAAAAACCCTCCACAAGAGTATGCAAGAAATGATCTTGCTTGGTATCATGATATATTTTAATATAGTGTTCAAAGGAATGTGTCTATTTTGTCTATTTTGATTTCTATTTATTTGGTGTTTATTATGTGTGATCTGGGTTTCATCATGACAACACTGATGAGTGTATCCTGATCTTAGTCTCTAGGTTTGTGGTAAACATGTGTGAAAACCATGAGAGGTGTCTTTCATTAACTACGCGAGTTGGGCTTATTGTAGTTGAAAGTGTGAAAGTTTTTAGATGTTCATATTGAAGAAGGATTTTGGGAATTAGCCCTCACATTTATATTAGGTTTTTAAGTACAGTTTAAATTATAAATATCACACGTACAATTTAGGATAATATAAAATTCTTTTGTTTTACAAGTGTGTTTTTTTATTTTGAAATTTGATTATCATCCATAAAAACTTAGTTTATTCACCTCCTTCTCCACTCACACTATTTTTCTTATTTGTTTAAGCCTAGAAAAAGACAAATAAGGAAAAGAAGTTAAAGCTTAAAACCCAGCTTAAAAGTTATCATTAGTAGGCTATGGCAGTCATAAAAAATTTAAGACCTAAATCCTGAAAGAAAAATGTGAAAGGTGGAACTTAGAAGATTGAATTGGGAAATGTTGAGATACATGTGGAAAATATGAAAATGGGAGGCTATAGTCACTATTGTACACATAGCAAAGGTTAAGTTATAAATTTTGTTAAGATGTTCTTCTATTTGCAATGTTGAATATAATTGTTTTAGTTTTTTGAGGCTGATTATAGTGATGCATTGGCTAAAAGTTCTGCAGATAGTGATGATCTAAAATATATGAAGAGGATAGCCATATTTAATGCTTGATCTATTATACTTTCATTTCAATATTCTTAGCTTCTTTCAGGCATTCTATAAAATAGTTCACATGCCTTGTGTATGATTTAACATTTTGCGTGCATCCTGCACACTCTCATCTGACTGATGATGGATTATAGAGAGTGATATGAAACAATGATGCTAAAAAACACATACAATCAAATCCAAAATGAACTTGCATTACAAATGGATTGCATAAATATGATATTGTTAATTTTGCATGCATGTCTACCAAGACAATCATAACTTAAACATATATAAATAGAGATTTATATATGTTTAAGTTGTGATTGTCTTGGTAGACATGCATGCAAAATTAACAAGATCAAATTTTCTCAATCCATTTGTAATGTAAGTTTTTTTTGGAGATTATGTGTGTTTTTTAACATCATTGTTTCAAATCACTCTCTATAATCCATCATCAGCTGGATGAGAGAGTGCAGGATGCATGCAAAATGTCAAATCATATGCAAGGCATGTGAATTGTTTTATAGAATGCCTGAAAAAATTTACACCTAGGCATTGGTCAAAATTTTGACCAATGCTTAATAGTTTTCTACCAGCATTGGTCAAAGTTTTGACCAATGCCAGAAAGTTTTCTAGTAGCATTGGTCAAAATTTTGACCAATGCTAGAAAGTTTTCTACCTTACATTGGTCAAAATTTTGACCAACCCCTGGCAGAAACAACATCAAGAGTTCTGGAAGTTTTGACCTATGTATTGGTTGAAATTTTGACCAATCCATGGTAGTTTTCCACCAAGCATTAGTCAAAATTTTGACCAATTCTTGGTAGAAACAAGAGCCAATATTCTAAAAAAATTTGACCAACTAGCAAGTTGGTCGAAATTTTGATGAGAAAAACTTTGACCAATTGGTTGGTCAAAAAATGGGGTCAAATGTACTAGTGAAGTATATTCCTAGGTTATTCCACAAGAAGTAAAGCTTATAAGTGTTTAAATACTAACACTAACAAGTTGTGAAAAGTGAAAATGCAAAATTTGATGAATATACAAAAATACATGAAGATGAAAAAAAGAAGGAACTTGAATTATAAAACCTTTATGTACTACTATGAAGGCATTTTTTTTTATGCTAATGATACTGTAGCTACTTATCAACAAGAATTAATGACTGATGAGTCATAGGAAATGGAATAGAGATGGACCAAACTACTTATGAATGTAACCATGATTAACATCACTATGATCAAGCTATCAAACACAGGGTTAAAAGTGAATTTCAAGTCGAACCAAATTGAGCAAGCTCCATTACCCATCGAAAATGTGATGGTGCACCCCACTACAATTCCCCCTAAATAGATTATTATGGGGCCTAGAATTTTATGGGTAGCCCACTAGAATTGAAAGTGCTCTCTAAACTCACACTAGATGTCAAGTTGTATTTAGGAGTCAAGTTACAATTAGAAGTCAAGGTACATTCTATTGCCAAGATTAGTTTACAAGAGAGGAATGTTGAGTTACCTAACAAAGAAGTACATGGTGAACCCAAGATTGAACTTCATGAATGACCTATTGTTGAAAGAAGAATATAACCAAGATTATCAAAATATGTCAAAAGACATCATCCTGCTAGAAAAATCATTGGGGAAAAAGAGGTTGGGCAATTGACAAGGAATATATTAAGGAATGAGACATGTTTGTTAAACATACATGAACCTAAATTAGTGAAGGATGAATTAGAGAATGAAGAATGGATTTTTTTAGGAATAAGGTGTCTCAACCTTGTATAATTCCTATTCTTATTATTTGTTTTGTAAAATGTATTTCTTGCAAATAATGTTGATGTGTTGACATCTTGAATTGTGTGTAAGGAGATCATGACTAAAACGGTTATGATGGATTCCTATGACACGTAAGAGCTATGTTAGGAAGATTCAATGATAGGTGAAGACATGTGGCAACTAAGATATTTGAGTACTGTACACTCTACCCCAATAGTGGGGTTCAAGGCATTGCCTCGAATTCCTATTTTCTCGGAGAATGGTAAAACCCTAATATGGTTTACCTTTTGGGAGTAGCCCTAAAGTGAAGCACATGTTATAAGCATTTTTAGGGTTGCAAAGAGATGTGATGCAAAAAAGGTGTATTGTTGGTACTGCGAGTAGCTACTGGAGTCTTCTGTTGTTGATGTTGAACTTGCATTGCAAGTGTATTGTAACCTCATGTTGAAGATAATACATTCTGAAGGGGTGGGGTTGTTTTATCGAAAGGTTTTTCCCCATCAAAAAATCCTTGTGTTATGTGTTCCTTTCTCTGTCTATTTTCTGTATGCATGGTTGGATGCAATATTGTTCTTTACATGATATTGAATCTGTAAGTGTAGAAGATTTTAATAGGATTTGCATCATACTTTCCTTATGAGATTAGTGTAGGAAGTTGTTTCTGCACCTGAGTTTCCTTACAAATGGTATCAGAGCTTGATCAACTTTTGATCCTAGTTGTTGAGTAGGGTTTTTTGAGCTAATCTCAAGTTGAGTGGGAGTCTTGTGCAGAGTATCTTGAATCTTATTTGCAGATTGAGATGGCGAGTTCATCATATGGAAGAATGGAGGTGGAGAAATTTAATGGCACTAATTTTGAGTTGTGGAAACTCAAGATGGAAGACATGTTGGAAGATTGTGACCTATGGGAAGCGACTACAAGTGCTACAAGACCAGCAACTATAGCTCAAGCAGATTGGGATATCAAATATCGTAAAGCTAAGGGTCTCATAAGACTCTATTTAACCGATGCAGTCCTTCTGAATGTTCTAGATGAGAAAATCACATATAGTTTGTGGGAGAGACTTGGGGCCGTGTATTAGGCCAAATCTTTGGTGAACAAGTTGTTCCTAAGGAAGAAGTTGTATTCTCTATGAATGGAGGAAGGTGGATCCTTAACGGATCATTTAAATGCATTTAATCTACTGGCTACACAATTGACATCAACTGGTGTCAAGTTAGAGGAGGAGGATCGTTGCTACACACTTTTGTGTTCTTTACCGAATTCATGGGACCATCTTGTGATGGCTCTCGGAAGCACATTAGTCACTTTCAAAATGGATGATGTGGTGTCTTCACTGCTATCAGAGGAGATGCGGAGAAAGGCTTCTGTTTTGAAAAAAGAAGCCCTTGTTGTTTGTGGGAGATCCACGGAAAGAGGGGAGAAAAATGACAATAAGTCTGATAATAAGGGTAGATCCAAATCCCATGGGAAGTCAAAGACTTCCAATAAGTCCAAGGCAAAATGTTGGAACTGTGATAAGACTGGGCACTTCTGTAAAGACTGTAAAGAGCCTAAGAAGAAGAAGAAAGCCTTAGATTTTGGTTCTGAAAAATCTCAAGAAAATGGCGATGCATTCATCGTAGCTTTGGCAGCCTATGCATCTGATGATGTGTGGTTGGTTGACTCGGGTGCATCTTTTCACATGACCTCTCATCGAAATTGGTTCTCAAAATATGAAGATTTCGATGGTGGAAAGGTGTACTTGGGTGATGATTCTCACCTAAAGATAGTTGGATGCGGAAGGGTCACTATCAAATTTCCTGATGGACGAGTAAAGGGAATCAATGGAGTTATGCACATTCCAGGTTTGGCACAAAACCTATTATCTGTAAGTATGCTAAATGATGTAGGTGTGCAAGTTTTTTTTTCTAAAGATGGATGTAAGATGATGAGAGGAGCTATGGTGCTTGCTAAGGGTACTAGGAGAGGTACTTTGTTTCAGCTTGATGCACACATTTCTTAGTGTAATAGTTCTTCTGTTTCAAAGAAGAGGGTAGCTATCACTTCATCCCCACCATCTGAATGAGCAACAAAGAAGACTATGGTTAGCAGTTCTGATGGTAGTGCAACAAGTGTACCTAAGGGTGCAAACACTTTGGAAGGAAAGCTTCCTGCAGAAAAGACAATGTTGTGGCATTTGAGATTTGGTCACATTGGTGAGAAGGGTCTCAGAACCCTGAAAAATAAAAATCTCGTTGAGGGGTTAAATGATTGCAATCTTGAGTTTGACTTCTTCTAACACTGTGTATATGGTAAACAAAATCCTGTTCAATTTTACTCTAGTTTTCACAAATCTTCTGATGTTTTGGATCTTATTCATTCTGATGTATTTGGTCTTGTAAAAGTTCCTTTAATCTCCAAGTCTGTATTTTTTGTATCTTTCATAGATGATTATAGTAGAAGGACATGGATTTATTTCCTTAAAAGTAAGACACAAGTCTTTAATTGATTCAAGGAATTTAAAGCCCTTGTAGAGAATTAGACTAGTAAGAAGATTAAGTGTGTGAGAACTGACAATGATGGTGAGTTTTGCTCAGTAGAGTTTGAATAGTTCTATAAAGAACAAGGTATTGAGAGGCATAAGACAACTCCGTATACCCCACAAAAAAATGGAGTTGCAGAGAGAATGAACAGGACACTGATGGAGAAGGCTAGGAGTATGCTTAGTGGAGTTGGTTTAGAACAAAATTTTTGGGCCGAAGCTGTGGCCACTACTTGCTATCTGGTTAATAGATCTCCTACATCAGCCCTTGTTGGTAAGACCCCCATGGAGGTGTGGTTTGGTAAGAAGCCTTCAATTAGACATCTTCGTGTTTTTGGTTGTGAAGCTTATGCACATGTTCCAATGGAGAAAAGATCTAATTTGGAAAACAAAGCTATTAAATGTATTTTCATCAGGTACAGTGCTGGTGTCAAAGGATACAAGCTTTGGGATCCTGTGACTAGTAAGGTGTTGTACAGTAGAAATGTTATTTTTAGAGAGCTAACATCTTCTCCTATTGTGCTACAACTAGATGAAAAAGAAAAGGAAAAAGATGTTGTTCAGTTGCCTCCTACCCCTGAGAAGACTGAACAGAGAGACCATGTTGGGTCTAATGATGAGGAGAGCTCTAGAAGCTCTGATAGTTCAGAAGAAGAGGAAGAACAACCTCAACCTCAGCCCTTGAGGAGATCCACGAGAGAAAAAAAGCAACCAGAAAGGTTTGGTTATTCTATGTTAGATTCTAGTTGTTCTTTTGCTTTGATTACTAACACTGATGAGCCTAGATTTGTGAAAGAGGCTTTGGGCATGGAAGATGCAGGTTCCTAGATTGAGGCTCTGGATGATGAGATGGCTTCATTAGAGAAAAACAAAACATGGGACCTTGTACCTTTGCCTAAAGGGAGAAAATCTGCTGGCTGTAAATGGGTGTTCAAGAAGAAATTTTGTGTAGATGGCAGTGTTGAAAGGTACAAAGCTAGATTGGTTGCAAAGGGGTATTCACAGGTAGAGGGAATAGATTATGGTGAAATATTCTCTCCTATTGCAAAGTTGACATCCATTAGATTTTTGTTATCTCTTGCTGCATCATATGATTTAGAGATAGAACAGATGGATGTGAAGACAACTTTCCTTCATGGTTATTTGGAGGAAGAGATTTATATGTCACAGCCTGAGCACTACATTGTTAAAGGTAAAGAATCCTTAGTTTGCAGATTAAAGAAATCTCTATATGGTTTGAAGCAATATCCTAGGATGTGGTACCTTAAGTTTGATGCCTTTGTCTTGTCAATTGGATTTGTAAGATCGAAATCAGATCATTGTGTTTATTTTAGAATTGAAAATGATTGCCTTCTTATTATTGAATTATATGTTGATGATATGTTGCTGTTTGGGAAGGGTAAGGGTATGATTTTTGATTTTAAATCTCAGTTGTCGGCACAATTTGAGATGAAAGATCTTGGGGCAGCTAGGTACATCTTGGGTATGGAAATCAATAGAGACAGGTCTAACAAAAAACTTTGGTTGAGTCAGAGTAAGTATGTGAATTCTGTGTTGGACAAGTTCAGCATGACAGATTGTAAACCACTATGTGTTCCTATTCCTATGGGAACAAAGTTATCTATAGATGATTGTCCAAAATCTCCTAGTGAGGTGGAGGACATGAGTAGAGTACCTTATGCTAGTGCAGTTGGCAGTCTTATGTATGCTATGGTCTGTACTAGACCAGACATTGCCCAAGCAGTGGCAGTCCTGAGTCAATTTATGGCTAATCTTGGATGGATACATTGGGATGCAATTAAGTGAGTATTCAGATATTTGAGGGGTACATTAGATTACTCCATATGTTATCATGGTAACTCTTCTGGATCTCCGCATTCAGTTTGTATTCATGGGTTTGTGGATTTAGATTGGGCAAGTGATATTGACAATAGGAGATCCACCAGTGAAAATGTGTTCACTATGTTTGGTGGTGCCATCAGTTGGATGAGCAAGTGACAACCTATGGTTGCTTTGTTCACTATAGAAGCTGAGTACATGGCTGCTACTCATGCTTGTAAGGAAGCCATTTTGCTTAAGAGATTGTGTTCTGATGTTGGTGTTGATGCAGAATAGATTACTATTTGGTGTAATAGTCAGAGTACTATTTGCCTTGCGAAGAATCCAACTTTCCATGCCAGAATGAAGCACATTGATGTGCAGTATCACTTTGTGAGAGATATGGTGGAACATGGAAAGGTAAATTTGGAAAAGGTAGATACTGTGAAGAATGTTGTAGATGCATTAATGAAACCAGTGGGCACTGAGAAGTTCAGATGGTGTTCAAAGTCTATGGACCTTTCGGCCTATAGCGGTTAGTTCCTGTTATGTTCCTGTTGCTCTTACAAGGTGTTTGACAAGTGGGAGAATATTAGGAATAAGGTGTCTCAACCTTTTATAATTCCTATTCTTATTTTTTTTTTTGTAAAATGTATTTCTTGCAAATAATGTTGATGTGTTGACATCTTGAATTGTGTGTAAGGAGATCATGACTAAAATGGTTATGATGGATTCCTATGACATGTAAGAGCTATGTTAGGAAGATTCAATGACAGGTGAAGACATGTGGCAACTAAGATATTTAGTACTGTACACTCTACCCCAATAGTGGGGTTCAAATTTTTTTTTGGGGTTCCTATTTTCTCGAAGAATGGTAAAACCCTAATACAGTTTACCTTTTGGGAGTAGCCCTAAAGTGAAGCACATGTTATAAGCATTTTTAGGGTTGCGAAGAGATGTGATGCAAAAAAGGTGTATTGTTGGTACTGTGAGTAGCTACTAGAGTCTTCTGTTGTTGATGTTGAACTTGCATTGCAAGTGTATTGTAACCTCGTGTTGAAGATAATACATTGTGCAGGTTCTAAAGGGGTGGGGTTATTTTACCAAAAGGTTTTTCCCCACCGAAAAATCCTTGTGTTATGTGTTCCTTTCTCTGTCTATTTTTTGTATGCATGGTTGGCTACAATATTGTTCTTTACATGATATCAAATCTATAAGTGTAGAAGATTTTAATAGGATTTGCATCATACTTTCCTTATGAGATTAGTGTAGGAAGCTATTTCCGCACCTGAGTTTCCTTACAGAGTTAAGCCATGAAAGAAGAAATTGATTAGATTGAGAAGAAAAAAACTTGGACACTAGTACCAAGACTAGAGGACAAGAATGCTATTGGAACCAACTAGGTGTATAGAAACAAATTGGATGAGAATGGTGAAGTAACAAGGAATAAGGAAAGCTTAGTCTACAAAGGTTATGCACAAAAATAGGTAATTGACTATGGAGAGACATTTTCTCTAGTTGAAAAATTGGAAGGAGTAAGAGCTATGCTTACTTATTCTGCCTATAAAGGATTCAAAGTTTATCAAATGGATGCTAAGCCAACATTTTTGAATGGTATATTGGAAGAGGAGGTTTACATTAAACAACCTAAAGGATTTGTTGATCCAAACAATAAAAAAATGGTGTATAGATTGTATAAAGATTTAAATGGTTTAAAGCAAGCTCCAAAAGAATGGTACAAAAGACTGCACAACTATCTTGTAAAGATTGGGTTTGAGAAGATTGATGAAAACAACAATTTGTTCTTGAAGATAGAAGGAGGTAAAGGAATTTTACTAGCTAAAATATTTGTTGATGATATCATATTTGTAAGAAAAAATGCATTATGTAAGACATTTGCAAATGAAATGATGAAAGAATTTGAGATGTCTATGTTTGGAGAAATGAAGCTCTTCATTGGTTTACAAGTTTATCAGATGAAATATGGTATTTACATTACTCAGTACAAGTATGTAAAGGAAATCTTGAAATTTTTTGGTATGCAGGATTCAAGACTAGTTACTATTCCCATGGTGACAAGATATAAATTATCTAAAACTGATGATCCTGCTGAGGTAAATCAAACATTGTATAGGATTATGATTTGAAATTACAATATATAGCTCATACAAGACTTGATATTGTACTATTTGTTGAGATTGTTGCAAGATTTTTCAAAAATCCTAAGGAGAATCACTTAATGGTTGTTGAAAGGATTATGAGATACTTAAAAGCTATAGAAGACTATGGTCTATACTACAAGAAAAATGACAAGTTTTAATTGAGAGCCTATACAGATGTTGATTGGGCTGGAAACATTGATGACAAAAAAATTACAAGTGGTGGAGCATTTTTATTACGGAAAAGATTGGTTACCTAGACTAGAAAGAAACATAATAGTATTTCACAATCTAGTGCTGAAGCTAAATATGTGGTTGAAAAATATGATGCGGATCAAATGGTTACTGAAAGGAATGAAGGAAGAAATCATTGAACATGTACTAATTTATAGTGACAATACAAGCATAAACATATCTAAGAACCCTATGATGCATACAAAGATAAATCACATTGCAATCAAGTATCATTACTTGAAAGAGTTGGTTCAAGACAAAGAAGTGAGAATAGAGTATGTCAATACAAAGGGAAAAATATGTGATATATTCATAAAGCATTTACCTAAGGGTGTGCACGAATATTTTAGAGGTAAACTAGGGGTGATTATCTATAGCTACTTAAGAAGAAAGATTAGTTCCCTACATCAACTGAGTGGAATGACATACTTTACAACTTCATGCAGTGGATCTTACTTTAGGAACTAGCTAAAGTAAGGAAGGAGTTGAAATAGAAGATTTACAATCACATGCAAGGTGATAGAGGGAGAATCTAAATTAATTATATCTACATGAGAAGATTTCAAGTCTTTGGCATTATTGTCAAAGAGGGAGAATATACAGGGAGAAATTAGGGAGAGTACAAAAAAAGAGAGCAATCAAAAACAAGGAGAAAGATAAAAAAGAAGAATAATTACACTAAATATTTGAAGAAGAAGAGAGATTGTAGCTTATACAAAAGAAGGATAGATACTAATAGAAGGAGAGATTTCAATACATGGAATTAAGTTTCTTTTTGGTATTGGTTTTCCATCAATTCCAAAGAAGGAGATTATTGAAATGAAGAAGATTGTTGAAGTATAGAAAAATCATTATTTTTTCACTAATGTCAAACTTGCTACTTGTTAGTGAGAAAATTGCTAATTTGGTTTGAATGCTTTGATTGATTTATGAGGAGGATTTGAAAAGAAAGCTGTTGTGGTCTCCACAACACACGCCCCATTCCTTACTAGGAATGGGGACCCCCTACCCTTTTTGACTCCCAGACTCATAGTTCGAGAGTTGGAAGAAAAAAACTCGATTAAATAAGTTAGAGTCAAAAAGTCAAAAAAAAAATTTAATTTTTTTTTAAAAATTAAATAAAATAAAAATCTTGCATGCACACGCATATTGAGGTGCACGCGCTTTGCAAAGACAAGGAAGGAAGGGAGGTTATAAAACCCCCTTCCCCCTTTTTTCACTTCATTTTTAAGAGTGTGAGAGGGAAAGGTATGAAACCTCCCCCCCCCCCCCCCCCCCCATGTCCATGTAGCCTTCGCGCTTGCACGCGCACGACCAAGAGAAGAAGCGCACGCATTTTTGGGGTGCCTTTCTGGGTCGTGCACGATGCTGCATTGTCACAGTACCTTTTTGGGTGCACACACAACACTGCTACCACACCCTTATGGGCATGCGCGCGGCACTACACATGCCCTTTGGGCCGCGTGCAGCACGACGCTATCACCGCACCTTTCTGGGCATGCACACAACGCTGCCATCGCGGCCTTCTAGGCATGCACACGATGATACATGCACGGTGTGACGTTATCACCGCGGCCTTACGTGTACGCGGACACCTCTGCCATGCCCCTCTGAGACGCACGCATGCGGCCACTGCCGCGTTTCAAACCCCTTTTTTTTTTTAAATTTTTTTTTATATAAGATTAAAAAACCCAAAAAATAAATAAATACATCTATTAAAAATAAATAAATAAATAAAATAAGTTCTAGGAGATTTTTTTTTATGTTTTATATATATCCAATAATTAATTATTCTTTTTCTTTTTGTGACATACAGGTAATATAATCAAATGGCGTCCACATCCAGATCAACAACAAAGCCAGTTGTGTACAAGTTCTAAGGCGTAACCCTGAAGTCATGATTGCACAATGAACACTCTGAGATCAAAGACACAGAACTTGGACACACAGACTTGGGAGAGTTTTTGAGGGTTTGTAACAACCCAATTGAAAGATGTTCTTTGAGATCTACCTTAATCTGGTCTAGATTGGTAAATGCAGCATCACATCCTGGGACCGTTGAGTCAGCTGAATTGATTATGACCTTATCTTGACATTTTGTTCCTGAGGAAAGGGTGGTAAAGAGCATCACTGGGGAAGTGGTCTTAGATCTACGACCTGATAATATCGAGAGGGTTTTTCACCTACCTAGAGCTGATCAATTTATTAGGCTTTCATATGAAGTAGCTAAGAGGTGGCATAAGGATCATCACTAGGAGGCCATCGACATCATATATTCCTCATACTTCATCGAGAAGCCATCTCGGGGAAAGACAATCAGTAAAGTAGATATGACTCGAGGATACATGAAGGATGACATTGGATATTCAGTCATTCTCCTAAGCAGAGTTATGGGATTGCTTGTAGCGGGTCATCTCACTCTATTCATGGTTAACATCATTGAGACCATTAGACATGCAAAGATGCCACTGGATTGGGCCACCACACTTAGTGAGAACTTGTGTGATCAGTTGCGAACAGTAAAGGATAAGAAGAAGTTCTATATGACTTCTTATGTGGTATATCTACTTGTAGCAAGAGCCACCAACTATCTTGGGTTGTACAAGAAGGGCAGTATGCAGGATCCTAATGCATGGCCATATATAGTTTATCCTCACCTAGTTAAGAAGAAGCTCTTGCCGCAAAGCAAAGAGTACAAGATTGTGAATGATGCCTTCATCTTTGCTATCATTCGATTCATCAAAGGGGATTATGGGAAGAGATTTTCTGATGAGGCCAAGGCACAGATCATAGCTCTTGGTGCATATTTCATCTAGTTTCAAACATTCACATACATTCGAGTTGGTGGTGCATCCATCCATCCAAAGAAGCTCCCAAGATACCCAAGTGACAAGTTAGTTCTAATGGAAATTTCTCGGCAAATTGAGTCAGCTTATGAGAGGATCAAGAAACAATGAAGGCCTTGTTGGGATTGGCCTTTTGTAATAGGATCATACCAGGTAAAGAGAAAGTAGGATATCTTGACTTTCGAATGGGAATGGGAAAATTATCTTCTCAAAGAATATAACTCTCCCCGACCATTCTTTGACAATGTTGGTAAAGTGGAAAATCTGGCAGGAAAAGAGTTCTACCATGAAGACGCCATTGAAGATCATTGGATGAATGCCACAAATGACTATGATGTTCATATCAGGGACTATTGTAGAATGACTTTGTATTTAGTGAAGAAGGCTCTCTATTTGACTATCCTAGATGAGATAAGGTTATAGGATTCGCAGGAGCTATTGGATCCCTATTCAATAGAGATAAAGTTGGCAAAAGGCCTATCCTAAATGCAAAAATTGATAGAGAGGAAGGAGATGATATTAATCATCGAGCAAGACATGTCATTATAAGGACAAAGAGTTGGATCAAGAAACCCTTTCCACTTGATCCAATTTTGGACATAGTGATATTCCATGCACATGCTCACCTAGAAAGGGTAAAGGGGAGGAAAGTTAGAGTTCCTATCTTTGCACTCCAATCTCCTATCAGGCCAAAAATAGTCTACCAACATGATCACCCAATGGGATACTACCATCCTTCAGAGAAGAAGAAAGAAAAGAGGAAGAGAGCCTCTCCTTAGAGGATCCAGATAGAGCATGTTGAAGAATAGGCCCCTTCGCAACAACATGAATCTACTCCCCAGGACCCCCAAGACCCTAGAATTTCTCATATCTAGGTTGATTTTCCATTGCCTCCTATTTTGTAAAGTCAACAAGAAGAGGCAGAGATTCTAGAGAAATCCATTCATCTAATGCATAAAGAGCTCGCTTCTCCTATGGTTCCATAGAAGCAAAGGAGGGTTAAGGTTAGAATGAACAAAAGGCAGAGAGTTCGTAAAAGATTAGTGCCTAATCCATTTTTTCTTGAAACCATTCTTGAGAAAGAATCAGATGAGGATGAAACAGAGTCGGATGGGGAGGAAGAGCAAGTGCCTCTACAAGGGAGAACTCGACTAGCCAAAACCACAAGAATTGGAAAGAAAGAAGAATGTCACAAATACCCCACCACCCACCCAAGCTGAAATGGTAGAGCTCTCTTCTTTAGAAGATGAAGTACAAAGATGGGTGAATGAGAAAAGGGAGCTAGGTGATGATATTTTCTCCATTCTAGATTTTGATTTCATGCCAGTGGGTACAGAATTGGTTGGAGATAAGATTAGAGATACTCCTACAGGTGAATTTCAATAGCAAGATTGGATGTAGATGCCACTTGAGACACAAGGTCCTCATCCAATGCCCCCCATCTTCACCTCAAGCTATGATGGTAGATAAGGTTTCAATGACACTTCCACCTTCAAGTTCAGAAGAACATGTTCAGAAGGAATTATCATTAAAAGGAGAGCCAGAACCAAGGGTTATTGATGAGCCCTCAAAAGAGGCACAGGTAGTAGAATGTATACAACAGCCTCCCCAGGAAGTTGAGGATCAAACTACAAGATCTATAGAAATTGAGACTATAGAAGAAGAACCCTCACAATAGGAGACTCCAAGTAAGAGTGACAAAGGGAAGGAGGTAGTTGAACACATCCCTTCATCATCTAGAGCCAAGGTTACAGAAAGACATATCCCGAGATGGTTCTAGAAGGAAATAATGAGAAGTGCTAAGCATCAATTCCTTGCTTCAGAGGATGATATTTGTGACATTGCAGAGATTTTGAACAAGCTTGACTCTCCATTACAAGATGCAAAACCATTTTCATTCATTACTACTACTCAGAACCAGGACTTATTTGCACAGGTGGCTCACCCTCTGAAAGGTATAGATGAAGAAGCCGTCAGCCTTCAAGACTATGAAATGAAGGATATCATGTTAGGAAAGCCTACATGGGATACTTCTTGACAGATGATGACTATGGGAGTTAAGGAGGTTCTTAACCATATGGAACATGATGAGATTGAAATCAGAGCACTTCGAAGGCAAGTTGAGATCTTGAAAGGATATCTAGATGAAGTTGTTGGTCCTCTTGATTATGAATGCCTTAAGGAGACTTTGACTACCATTCTTAAAGAAGGGGAAGGTGTATGGCTCAGTCCATTCTTGAGAGCTTGTCAGGATTGGTGGGACAACCTTGAGGATAGGGGTGTCACTATAATTACAGGAAATCTGAAGTTATTACATGCTACAAAAGAGGATGTTGATAAGATCGTGGCAATTTTGAGGCAGGACTTTAGTATTATAGATGAGGTATAGTTTGGAGCAAGGATTTGCAAACTCTATAGGCCATAAAAGGACAAAGGTATGACATTCTAATTAATGTATATACCAGAGAAGAGCTAGACATGAATGATGATTGGATAGAAAAGATTGTAGAGGGAAATAAAGTGATGGAAACATTGCATGATGAGATACATAGGCTCAAGGACCAAGCCCAAGAGCGAATTTTGGAAGCAAAAAAATTATATAGTGATGCATGCTTGGATATTTTTGAAGATGAAGAATGAGAGAAGCTTTTACCAGTTGAGGTAGTTGTGGAAAACTTTAGAAAGAATTTAGAGGAAGCATCCAGTGATGAAGACATTAGACAAGCCTTTAGGATAGAAGAAGCATTGTTAGAGTTGGATACCAAACTCGAAGATTTTGCAAAAACTCGAATTGAGGTGGATAACTACAAACAGAAGGTCAAAGATAAGTATGAGGCTTTGGATCTTCTCGATGCTGCTAAGATTACTGAGATTATAAAGAAATTCAAGGGCAAACATCCAAACATATCTTTAGGATAAAGATGAGCAAAACCCAGATGCCAGAATTTTAATTTTGACACTTAGTAAAATTTTGAGATTTTGACTAGTCGAGGTCTGCCGCTCCGCAAGTCCGCAGGTCCACAGCTTCACAATTTAGAGGTGCACTGATAGTTGACTGCCAATTCCAAAAATAACACTTTCCATGCATTTGAAATGCATTTTGATGGCAAGTTAACTCCGACACACATCAAGTGAAGGGCCATCTTCTATTTTTGGTGTCTCCATGCACTTCTACTTTGACTGATGGCTTCCTCCTACTTTCTCTCTCGTGCTTTCATTGTTTTCGACATGTGAAGGGCTCATGCATCCAATTAATGAATAAAATATGGATGGAGTCCCTCTAAGCACTAGTTAGATTACCAGTTTGTATATATTTAGTTTGTTTTAATTTTTTAAAAGCATTTTATTGCATCAAGATATCTCTCACTCTCAACACAAATTGAGGAGACGATTTCTTATAAATACCCCATTGTAAAATGTAAAAAGGGCTGCCGTTATTATGCAATAAAATTATGCTTTTGGTACTAGCATTTGGAGTGTAGTTATTCTTTCCTGAATGTGTCATTTTTTTGTGGATTTTATTCATGAGATTGTGATTGAGCCAAAGGTTTATTGCGTTGTTTCTTGTTGTGCGATCTTTTAGTTCTAGTGTTTGCTACAGATATATGAATTTCATTGACATAACGAGCTTGAGAAGAAATCACCCGATTGTGTCTACATAACTTTTTATCTTGCATGAGCACACTTTTTGTGGCCTTGTGATTTGATGAACAGTGAAACATCATTTGATTTGTTAAATATTCTCACTGACGATTGCATCAGTGGATTCTAGGAAGCACTACTCCAATTTTCATTGGTTTCCTACCGATTTCTTTAAAGGTTTAACTCGCAGCGTGTTGTGTTCTGTAGCTTATGTCCGTTTAGGATTTTCAATTTCAAGTTATTTGATTTCATGTTATTTTCTTTCAATTTCATTATTGCTAACCCCCTATTAGAATAGGACCTCATAGTAGCTACATTGTTAGAGTTGCATTCATTGAAAAATAGAAAATACAAAAATATTGTTCTTTTGGTGTGATATTTTTGAGACAGCAAATAGATTTTACTTGATTCCAAGGTTAAAGAGTTTTTTGAACCAGCAAAGGCCTCCTCATGGACATTCACATTTATCTTCTACTGAGCAAATTTTGGTATGCTGCAAGACAAACACTGAACCTTGGAGTGGATCCTTAAAAAGATTTTCTTTTCAAGAGTTGAATTACACTATGGATTCCTATCATTGACTTCGTGCAAAATGAATGCCCAACAAAAGTGGCACTAAAAGGAGGGCCAATACAAAGAAAATACTATTGGAAACAAGAAAGATTTGATCAAGTTTCAAAAATTTTGCACCCTTGCAATAATCTACACTACGTAAAAAGTTCAGAAATCACTTCTGAAATTTTCAGAAATTCAACTTTGCAGGTCCATAGCTCCACAAATCCCCAGGTCCGCAAGTCCATAGAACTGTAGGACCATAGCTCTGTAGAACTCTGTGGTGCACAAAATTTAGAAGAAGTGAGGAAGTGTACTTCTGCAGAGGTGCACTTTTCCTAGAATTGATACAAGTTGGAAGATATTGATCCTAGATCCCCATTCCAACGAGCATTAAGATCTTCACCAAGTGCCCAAGAATTTCTAGAGCTTACTCATTTTCATAAGCCATGTAGTGACAGAGGAATACCTCAAATTCAACCACTTCCATTCAGCATTTCATCATCTTCTTCTACTCCACCACCCATTCAACCACCAGGTAGACCTCGACATATTCCAACACTCCCATCACCATTCCAGCCACCTTTAGGTCCACAAAATCTTTCGATGGCCTTTTTTGCAAACGTAGTTGATTCACCCCTTAGCTTTAGAGGTGCCCTCCATGACCTCCTTAAGAATCTTGAGAAATTTTGGCCAAGGTTTATTTACAGAGAAACAAGAACCACTGAAGATCATGTCAAGATTTTTAAGGAAATTTGCAATTGGAAGAAAATTGCTAATGAAGATGTGGTTCTTTGTTTATTCCCCTACTCTTTGGGGAAAATTTCCTTCAATTGGTATGTGAACCTACCACCAGGATGTATTGGAGACTGGGACACTTTTGAAAAATCATTTTTGGAACAATTCAAAACATTCATCAATCCAACAATGATACATCAACAATTCATATCAATAAAAAGGCACCTAGCTGAAATAGTTTCACGCTTCAATCATCATTTTCATATGGCCTACCACAAGTTAGAAACATCGTACACAATTTTGGTTGAAGCTGCCATCCAAGTTTATTTCAATGCCATGGATCCTCTTACTATGATTTTTCTAAGAAGACTTCCTATAACAAATATTGACACATTGGACAAAGTCTTTGCAAAAACAATCATGTTCACAAAGCAAGCTAATCCTAATGGAGGAGGAATGATGCTTCCTACGCAAACAATTCCTACCATGCCAACAGTTCTTGTGGGAGCACCCACCGTACCTAGTCAGTTCATACCTATGAACCCAGTTCCATTACAATAGGTACCCACTCCACAAACTCAAGCGATAACATATCCAGGGTATGAGCCCCCGAAAATAGCCTTCTTTGAACAAAAGGCAACTGTTCATGTAGAAGCAGATAACAATCTCCTTTCAGAAGTTGGTCAGATGAAGAAAACCATGTCACAAATGAACAACAAATTGACTCGTCTTAGATTGTCTCAAGGACAAAGTAACAACTTCTAAAGAAATAATGCTAGCCCCTACAACAACAATTTTGGTCAGAATTACAATAGGAACTTCAAAAATAATGGTAACAACAACGCAGTAAACAACGACGGAGGAAACAACTTCAACCCTCCTAATCGCAACAATGGCTTCCAAAGACAAAATCGACAATGGAACACTTGATCAAATAATGGAAGCATTCCTACTGATAATAACAACATTCAATATGCTGATATTAATTAGTATGACGATGGCCAAAATATGCCTAGCAACGATGGTGCATACTATAATGGTAATTAGGATGTGAATCAAAACCCACAAGTGAATGATAATCCTCCTCTTGTTCAATTCAATGCAATGCTATTAGAATCTTATGATTCTACACAGAATGTACAAGTGGAACAATAGGCAAATGAAGAATTCTCATTCCCTCTTAGTCAAGAACCCGATCTTCAACATGATGAGATGTTTGCCTTTTAAAATGATAATTGAAACACATATAATCTCAGAAACAAAAAGGATCCCTTGACTGATGGAATTCCTCCTAGTTTGCAACCAACCCCACTTGATCCTAGAGCAAGCAACAATCCACCATCGGTAAGGCCAGCCCAAGGAGGACCACAGTATCAAAATCAAGTGAACATACCAACAATACTAAAGAACCCTTCTTGGCCTACTAAAAAATATAATGCGGTTGAAGACCTGAAGAAAATCAAAGCCAATATGTCCATGTTCGACATGTTGTAGAATTGTCCACAAGAAAAAGAAGCACTCATGAAGACACTAGATAATACAAAGGTTTTCCATAATATAAATAATGTCCCTCAAAAGACGGTGCCACAACAAGTAAATGCCATAGAAGCAATGCCCACTATGTTCAAGGACAAAGTCGAGGTACCCCCATTTTTGCTGAGCATAAGGATATATGGAAAGAATCTTCACAATTGTCTTATTGATTTAGGAGCTTCGTGTAATGTGATTCCATTATCAATAGCTCAAAGGCTAGGAGTTAATCCTCAACCCTCTAACCGAGTGGTAATACAGTTGGATAAAACAGAGGTAAAAGTCATTGGAGTATTGAAAGATGTGCAAATACAACTAACAGTTGATCCTCGGATCAAGGATATTGTTGACATACATGTGGTTGACATCCCAGAAACATACGAATTACTCCTGAGCAGAGAATGGACAAAATGTCTCAGAGGATGGTTCTCTACAGGTTTCACTCAATTATGGTTGCCATGGAAAGGTTTGAATGATCAAATCAAGATAGATGCTGAGCCCAAACTAAAAACAATGATCATAGATTACAACGCCCCAAATGAGGTAGCATTCTTACAATCTAACTTGGGTTTGTACAAAGTAATGGCATTGAACATGGTTCCAAACAAGACATCTCAAGACCAAAATGAAGAACCTAAGGTGTCGATACCCAAAAGTGAGACCATGACACAATTCATAGAAAGTATGGTGACTAATCTACATTGTTTAGGAGAGGAAGATGACCCTAGTATCCTCCTCCTTCCAAGATTTTTCTAGTTGCACAAAGCTAGTCATTCAGAGTTCGAATGTTCACTATGACAAGAAGCAGTAGCAAAGGTTTTGACACAAATAATGGAAAACAAGAGCACAAAGATTGCAAGTGATGGAATTATTGAAAGTCAAGATTCAGTGAATTCATCCAACCTTATTGAGCAAACTGAAGAGGAAAGTGAAGATTTAAATGTATCATATAGTGATACCTCTTCAGATGGTGGAGGTTTATCTCCTCCTCCTCCCAAGATGATTAAAGTTTAGAGAAGAAGACAATATGTTAAAGGTAAAGGATGGACCTCAGTAGTCATTCATCCTGAACCTAAAGTTGAACAAATCACTAAGCTAATAGGGGAAATTTAGGAGAAGCAAGAAAAAAACACTCTTCCTTTATCCATGGGGTATGAAGGAGATTCATCAAGCCCTACATGAGAAAAGTTACAATGGGTTCCAAAGAAACAATCATTCAAGACTCGAGTAAAAGAAAAGTTAAGGAAAAATAAGCACAAAGTCAAAAAAGCCAAGGAAAATGTAATTTGGACACTCCACTTCAATGGTTCTAGATGCAAATTAGGAGCCAATGCAGGTATTGAAATAATCAACCCAAAAGGTAGGTCTTAATATGTCGCATATCAATTGAAGTTTAGATGTACTAATAATGGTGCAAAATATGAAGCTTTGATCTGAGGGCTTCTCTTTGCATTGGAAAAAGGAGTTACTACTCTTATAATCGAAGGGGATTCTCAATTAGTGATAAGACAAGTAAAATCCATATACTCATGCAACGACAAAATATTAATTGCTTACAGGAAAAGGGTATGGGATATAATGGATGACTTTGAAGCTCTGAACATCAAATCCATTCAAAGAAGAAAGAATGTGGTAGCAAATGCCCTTGCTATTTCAGCCAGTGCTTTGCAACTAGTAGAAAGAACAAAGTTGAAAAGATTCTTTGTTGAATTAGTTGTTGTTCTTACCATTCTTGACAATATCACAAACTTTTAGGTCTTTCAAGATGATCAACATATACTCAAGTTTATTATGTGCAATCACCATTTCCAAGGACAAGAGATTGATGATACACCTGAAGACAAGCTTGAAGATAATGAGCTTGAGGATGATGATGGAATCCTTAATTTGAAAACCAATAGCATTCTGAAAGGGATGGTTGAACTTGAATGCATCTTCGACCATGACGAATCAACACTCAATAGAAGGGAAACTCAAGAGAAAGGAATTGAAGAATGTGACTCGTAAAATTTAGGTACCAATGAAGAACCAAAAATGGTGCAAATAGGAAAAGCATGCAATCAAAAGGAAAGGGATGACATGCTCAAGTTGCTCACTGAGTATAAAGATGTTATTTCTTGGAGCTATGAAGAGTTAAAGACTTATGATCCTGAGATTATTACACATGACATCTCGTTGAAACCAGATGCTAAACCTTTCTGGCAAAGACAATGATCGGTAAATCTAATAATCGAACCACTGATTATGAAAGAAACAAAAAAAATACTAGATTCTAAGATCATATTTCCTATCCATCATTCGACCTGGGTAGCAAGTTTGGTCCCTGTATGAAAAAAGACCAGAGATATTCGCCTTTATGTTGACTTTCGTAACTTGAATTTGGCATCTCAGAAGGATAACTACCCTCTACCCTCATTAGATGAGGTGTTGTAAATTGTTAATGGTTCAAAGATGATGTCATTCTTGGATAGTTACTTAGGATATAACCAGGTGATGGTCAATGAAGAAGATAGGCTAAAGACTGCTTTCACAACCAAGTGGGTAATATTTGCCTATAGAAGGATGCCTTTCAGGTTAATTAATGCAGGAGCTACATTTCAACGAGCAATGGATGAAGCTTTTTAAGGATTGCTAAATACGTGTATAGTCATCTACATGGATGACTTGACTATCTTTTCAAAAGATTGAAGTACTCATATTGTTGATCTAAGGCAGGTATTCAATAGATGTCATAGGTACGACATATCGCTCAATCCCAAGAAATGTTCGTTCGGTGTTACTAAAGGGAAGCTCTTGGGCCATGTCATTTCTGAAGTTGGAATTTCCATTGATCCAAATAGAGTTGAGTCTATTTTGAAGTTAGCACCTCCTCATAGTTGGAAGGAATTGAAATCTTTCTTTAGAAAGATAAACTTTGTACGCAAATTCATAAGTGGTTTTGCAGAGATAGTCCACCCCCTCAATGATTTACTCAAAAAGGGGGCTAAAATAGAATGGGTACCAGAGATAAAGAAATCCTTCCAAGATATTAAGGATGCCATTTCCATAGCCTCGATTTTGGTAAGTCCATGTTACGAGTTACCATTCAAGATCTATTCCTTTGCTTCTGAACATTCTTGCACAGGGATCTTGACGCAAAAAAGAGAGGAGGATGAGCGACCCATTGCTTTCATGAGTTGTCCTCTAAAGAATGTTGAGTTGAAATATTCAAATCTTGATAAACAGTCCTTTGCCTTAATCAAGGTAGTAAAGAAGTTCCATCACTACATACTTAGAAGTAAGGTGTATGCAATTGTACCTGACCCAACGGTAAAGATGCTTTTGATGCAGAATGAACTTGGTGAAAGAAGAGGAAAGTGGATGGCAATACTTCAAGAATTCAATCTAGAGATTCAACCTATGCGATTAGTCAGAGGCCAAGGATTATCCAAAATGATCGCTAACAACCAAGAAGGAAATCAAAAGGAATTCAAATTTGATGATGAAATTGATGAAGATGATCAAAAGAAGATGGTTGTATCACAAGTTGATATCAATCAAGGTGTGGTGATAGATGTGTGGTACCAGGATATTGTCTATTATCTCCTACAAGATCAATGCCCCAAGTGGATGAACAGTTCACAATGTAGGGGACTTAAGATGAAATGCGAGTCTTACAAGTTACTTGGTAACAAGTTGTATAAAAGGAACTACGAAGGGATTTATTTGAAATGCTTAGGATGTGAAGAAGCTAAGGATGTCCTAGAACATTTTCATGATAAGTATGGTATGGGAAATGGTTCAGCAGAAGCAATAGCTCACATGATTTTAAGATTAGGTTATTTTTGGCCCTCAATATTCAAGGATACTTTGAACATGTGCATTCCTATCATACATGCCAAACTAGTGCTAACAAAGAGAGGCACCCAACAATGCCACTGCAACCAGTATACGAGGTGCACCCTTTTGCAAAGTGGGGACTGGATTTCATTGGTCTAGTAAATCGACCATCATCAAATGGACACACATTCATCCTTATAACTATGGATTACTGCACACAATGGATGGAGGAAGAGACTTTCAAAAATTGCACTGCTAAGGTGGTGACAGACTTTTTGGAAGAACATATTGTTACTAGATTTGGAATGTTGTTCACTCTTGTATGTGACAATGGATCTGCATTTGCATCTGCATTCTTGACACAATGGGCATTTGAAAACAAAGTCATCATCAGATTCTCCTCAAATTACTACCTGCAAGGAAATGGGGTAGCAGAGTCTACAAACAAGAATTTAATCACTGTGATAAAATGACTACTGAAGGAGAACCCTAGGGATTGGCATACACAATTGAAATATGCCTTGTGGATAGATTGGGTCAGAGTGAAAAAGGCCTTGGGTACTTCTCCCCATCTACTTGTTTACGGGAAAGAACTGGTATTCCTGCTCAATCTCAAGATTCCTGTTTTAAAATTCATGAGTGGGTATCCTAATGACACTGACAGAGTACAAATCCTATTGATGAATCTTCTGGAAATGGATGAGAAATGAACAACTACATTAGAACACATGGCTAAACATCAAGCCATTGTTAAGAGATGGTTCGACAAGAGGGCCATGATAAAATCCTTCAAGATTTCTGAACTAGTCCTACTTTGGGATAAGGCGAAAGAAAAGCCAAGAAGCCATACCAAGTTTCAATGCTTGTGGATAAGCCCATATCAGATTGCAAAAATTCTCAGAGAAAAAACATTTAGGCTAAGTTCCTTACAGGGGGATTTTCTACCTTTGCCCGTAAATGGGCAATTTCTGAAACATTATTTTGAAGCCTTAAAAAAAATTATATATATCTATATATATATATATATAGTTAGGTTTCATTTCTGCATATAGATTAAAATTTTCATTTCTACAAGAGTGTTTACTTCTGCAAGTGTGTTTCCTTTTTTCTAAGTTGTGTGTTTTCTTTTAGTCATGTGTTTTCTTTTAAAGTCAGGTCAGTCCTAGGGGTTAAGGTGTACTTGGGATTTTTTCTTGAGATTTCACTAACCACTCTTTGGTCCCGATTTTAGGAGGAGGTATTTCTTTGTCAAAACATTTGGACAATTGTGTGTTTTATACCAACCAAGTAACATACATCTCTTGTGGAATTTAAGGAACTTTCAGTCTTGAAATCAAAAGCCTAGACTAACAATCTCTCAACACTTTGCAAATTTAAAGATTTGATTGTGTTAGGTTTTGTTCAATTTCAAGTCAAAGATGATGAGAAATGATCCAAATTTTGACTAGTTCAAATAGAAGGGGTCTCCTCGAAAGGTTGCTAAGATCATTGTTTGGTTAAGAATTTCCTAAAAAAGTTCTAAAAGAGGAACGCAAGGGATGTTTATAAGAGATCGAATCCAAGAAATGACACCGATTTTCTGGCTACACAATCTAAGCATAGTCAGGATACAAAAAGAAAAAAGAAAAAAAAAAAGGGGACGATGTTAAGTCAGAAGGATTCTATCGATCTGAAATGGCTAGAGATGCGTTACAAAACAAAGTGCCTTGCAATCAAAAGTATTGTTTCATCAAAAGTAATGTTTTAAATGATATGGAGCAATTATGCAAAAAGCCTAAAATTAAAAGAACGTGACATCCCACCGAGAGCCCTCGAACTGATTCTCTTATCTAGTCAAGCAATTGATTAACAAAGAGCCTTCATGGACATTCTGAATGAATGAGCTGGGAGGGGTGGAAGAGTGTTTTGAGTTGACAGAGGACTTTGATTGATGGCATCCTAATATGTCAAAGAGGATGAATACACAATGCTTTTTGTCTACATAGCATTTTGTCTCACATGAGCACACTTTCCGTGGCCTTACAATTTGATGAAGAGAAAAACATCATTCGATTTGTTAAAGATTCTCACCGACGATTGCATTAGTGGATTCTAGGAAGCGCTACTCCTATTTTCATTGGTTTCCTATCAATTTCTTCAAAGGTTTAACTCGCAACGTGTTGTGTTTTGTAACTTATGTCCATTTAGGATTTTCAATTTCAAGTTATTTGATTTCATGTTATTTGCTTTCAGTTTTGTTATTTGCTTTGCTAACCCCCTGTTAGAATAGGACCTCATAGTAGCTGCATTGATAGAGTTGCATTAATTGAAAAATAGAAAATACAAATTTTTTTTTTTTTTTGGTGTGATATTTTTGAGACAGCAAACAGATTTTACTTGATTCCAAGGTAAAAGAGTTTTTGGAACCAACAAAGGCCTCCTCATGAACATTCACATTTATCTTCTACTGAGCGAATTTTGGTACATCACAAGACAAACACTGAACCTTGGAGTGGATCCTTAAAAAGATTTACTTTTCAAGAGAAAAATTACACTATGGATTCCTGTCATTAACCTCGTGCAAAATGAATGCCCAACAAAAGGTAAACAAGAGTACCTAGAGAAAGGTTGAGTTATATGGTGTATAAAAGTACTAAGACCAAGTAAGACTTTGATGATATAGTGTATTTTTTATCTACTTAAGGATAAAATGAAAATATACTTGAGAAAAGACTAGAAGGCTAAGAAAAGAAATGTGTTTGTCAAGCCTAACCAAGAAAACAATGGAAGTTGAGCAAGTCAGTGCAGGCCAAGCAAAAAGTTACTTGTGACCGAGAAAATTTAGTATGTGCCCAACAAAAATAAATCTCGTAGGTGTCAAGCGAAGAAATTTTAGTGTGTGTCATGCACCAATAAGATTTGGTTTATGCCAAGCAACCTAGTGTTGCTTGAGCATTAGAAGATAATTATTGCCAAATAAACAACATGTTATTGTCGAGTGTTAGTAAAAAGAGTTTGATCAAAGATTTGACAAATCCAAGCTAATAAAGTTGATTTCTTGAATTGTGTGAAGTATGTAGAAGATAAGTATGATGAGTTGGTGGCACATAATTCAAGATAAACCATTTGAAGATGAATATGAAGAGAATTGTGAGAGGGTTTTCTAAAAGGGAACAAAATGGAAAAGAGGGGAGATTTGATGAATCTAACCTAACCCTAAGATGGATGATTGTGGTTAAGAAGAAAAAAATCTAAATTAATTATATAAGGAAATAACATACTAGAGGAAAAGTGTCATAGTCTGAACTAGAGATAGACAAGGATTTTTGAGGTGTTTCATCATTTGGTGGCCAAAGGAATAAACCTGTAGTTGGCATACTAAGCAAGAAGGCTTAATAGGTGAAGGCTTGAAGGGTGAAGAAGCTATGAGAGATGAAGGAGATTGAAATCCAAGTAGAATAGAGGACTAAATAAGTGATCTATAATTTGCAAGTGAGTTGTTTAGTTATTAGATCAAGTCCTATTTGTTGGAAATATTCAATAAATGACAAGTTACTAAGAGGGAAGGGGTGAATCAATAATTTAAATTCATCCTAATAAATTTGCCACAAAACAATCTATGGTACTGCATGCATTAATACTGAAAGTTAAAACATTCATCACACAAAAGAACACAATATTTTGGTGACCCAAAAATCTTCCAAATAGAAAGTAAAACTAGGGTGGGGAGGATACCCACAAAACTTCAATACTGTAGCATAAAGCTGGCCTATTAAGGCTTACATTGACCACTTCTAGTGATCTGTCCTGTTAGGAGCACAAAGCACTGCTAGGTCCACCTTTTTAGAGGATTTACCAACATACAATGAAGTATGCACTTGATTAAGAGATTTATACAAAGACCGTTAAGTCTACCTTGTTAGAGGATTTAGAAATTGATTCACCTGTTAAGATGAAGTAGGGGATCTACTTACAACTAATTGTTGATGAGATTATTTATGCACTGATCACCTTATGTGATGGATATAACTTTTATGCCTCTATAATGACCTTGTTGTATTCCTTGAACTATTGTTGATAATCTTTCACATGTACTTCTCAAAAATATTTCATCTTACTTCACTATTGCTTTATACATGTGATATCTTACAATACACCTTACATATATACCTTTCAAATTTACAAAATTGCAATGTCAGCCAAAACACAAGTGAACAAATACATTACAAAGTCAGCTCAATAGTAAATAACTCGGGTTCACTAAACTGACTTGGTGACCTTCTGATACTAGGTGTTCACTGCATTACTCAGCATCATCATGCACTTAATAGAAGTGAAGACTTGGTCCATACTAATAAATGTAGTTCTAAACTTAGTGACCACTGGTGACTTAGTAGATGTAGTATCACTTGATAGGTAATGTACATTGAGTTTACCTTGCTTCACTCGATAAACACTACTGCTTTCAATGCTTGGTTTACATTGAATCTGCATGATACAAGCTTACTACTTAGTAGTCACTGCGAAGCTCGATAGACACTGTTGATCTTCACATTACTTGTATTTTCTCAGTAGCCACTATCTGTTCAGTGTAAACTGTTGAACTCTTCAAAGCTTGGTTAACATTGGAATGCTCAATGAGAGTAGAGAATTAAGTGCTGAGCTCGGTAGCTATACTCATATGGATAAGTGTTGTCACTAATGGAAATACTAACTTAATGCCAACAATCTCCCCCTTTGGCATTAGTGACAAAACACTTATAAGCCAAAACATATTTACATAAATTGACACACTGATTTTCTAAATTTTGGTTTTTCAAAATTGATCTTTGTAAAGTTGCTACATATACATTTCTATATATATCTCCTTGATAGTAGATAATGTACATAAAAAGATACTTATGTACATAGCTATAAATATATACATGCTGACTATATTGAGTGCTATCTCCCCCTTTCACTTATACTAATATGTTTCTTTATATACATAATTTCCCTTTTTTCTTATACTGATATCTCTCCCCCTTTTTGACAGTAATGCCAAAGGGCTACATATACTATTTATATAGTTACACCAAAGAGAGAAATTCTTCATGTACCTTAAGAATGAGGGTGAATGAGGTATCCCAATTCTCTTGCAAAATTTTGTAGGTGGAGAGAGAAATCTAAACTTCTATTGATAATTTGATCATGTGATCAGTTATTGAGAAGTTCTGATCCTAGACCAATGTCTTGCAATATGTTTCTGCATTGTATCCATTATTGGTAAGATCATGTTCTAAATATCAATCAAGGTTGCTCTTATTCTTGCTTCCTCTCTTAAAAAAATTTCCTACACTTCTGCTAGATATTTCACCTTGGTGTGATGAGAGGAGCTAGAAGAGGGATCAGCTTGCAACTTTGATGCACTAGATTCCATGTTAGCATCAATCTTATTTAGCTTCTCCTTTATTTCATTGGTAAACTTGGACACATCACAAAGTTTGGCAAAAAGTGATGCTACATTATTAAAAGAATTTTTGAAATTACCCAAAAATGTGGACAAATCCACTTGTTTGATTGCAATTTGTTGAGCAATATGCTCCAACACCTTGTTATCAAACTTTCTTTTAGCCTTTTCAATTAGCTTCTCTTGTCTAGAGGAGTCTTCATTGAATTTTTGTACAACTTCTTCTAATTGAATCAAAATATGTTGAGTGGAATCCACTTCAATACCTATAGCATCTATAATTATATTCTTGGCATTTTCAATTATTTTGTACTCCTTATCCCTTTCAGACCTTAGCTACTTTGTGTAGCTTTCTTCTCTATGAGTTGATTGGCTAACCTCATTTCTTCAATAGTAGCAGTCTCATAGTCAATCTTAGGTATTATTATTTTTGTGTCTAAGTCAATGTCTTCTTCAATTTCCTTTCCAGTGATTAGAAGTTTCAATGGTTGCCTTGGTTTTACTTCAGTGATGATTGGTTTGACCTTTGGAATAGACACAATAGTAGAGATAGAAGGGATAGGAGTGAAATGTGGAATAGGGCTTAAGGATTGAATGCCAATAGAGGTACTAACCAGACCAAAAATTGAAACACTTCCCAAAAATGGTGCCACACTCGGTAGAATACCCATAGAAGCGTCTGAACTAACTAGAATCAAAGTAGATGCAGATAATGCTAATGAAA
Source organism: Cupressus sempervirens (assembly GCA_028749045.1). Classification (NCBI taxonomy): domain Eukaryota; kingdom Viridiplantae; phylum Streptophyta; class Pinopsida; order Cupressales; family Cupressaceae; genus Cupressus; species Cupressus sempervirens. The sequence continues at coordinate 824,502,906 of CM053786.1, forward strand.
AAATAATTGTAGAGCTTACTAGAATTGATGAAGACAAAATTGTAGAACTTACTGATGCACTGATTGAAGATGCAAAAATAGAGGGAGCTAACTCAGTAGCTGAGGAAGTAACAATCAACTCAATAGATGAAGGGCTTGACACTTCCATTGTAGACACTTGGAGCTGGGAGGTGGCTAGTGAAGATTGAGTAATTGATGTTGCTGATGTGCTCACAATGTCACTAGTAGAAGCTATCTCCACATATGTGATAGTATGTGGTGGAGTGTGAGGAAGAGATGAAATTAATTCTATTGCAATTCTGATTGGATCATCTTCATCCTTTTCTTCTTCTTCTACTTCTTCCTCCTTTCCTTCTTCATCCATTTCTTCTACTTCCTGTTAAAATTCTTTAGAATAACTGAGGGGGCAGGGTGGGGAGGGGTGAATCAATTATTCAAGGTCCAAATGCCCTATTAATACCTTTGTACTAATTTTAATAAATCCATACACTTTTCATCCATCCAAACTTAAATCAATCATATAAGCAAGTTACAGTAAATCAATATGCAAAGGTAAAACATGCAAGATCAACACATGACACAATGATTTATGTGGAAACCCAATTTGGGAAAAACCACTAGTAACATTCTACTTGATTCTCACTCTTCTGAAGTGATGCCCTGTTAAAGGCCTGCCCTATTAAAGGCTTACAACACACTGTTAAATGTGACCTTGTTAGAGGATTTCACCAAACTATTAGGAATGGGCCTGGTTAAAGGTCTTTAGAACATTCTCTTGGAATGTCACCCTGTTAAAGGATTTATCTTATGGCTATTAACCAGCCTAAGTCCATAGGATTTAAACTTACTGTTACAATTGCTAGAAAGTAATGATAATGGTCTTTTGATCTAATATAACTTACAACATACTTTGCAGATTTTAGATCACACTTTTAGTTCAATCCTTATGCTTGGCTTCAATCTCTTCAGCTCAGACTACTTGTCTTCCTATCAAGCTTTGTTTCCTTGAGTCTTCTTACTCATTTTTCCAATGCAATCATCCTTGTGGTCATCTATCCAAACATAATTCTTGTGTTGTCTTCTCCCTTAGCACCTTCTTCAGTACTTCATGCTTTTTTGCTTGACCACCTCTCTCTCTTTTTTTATTAACTTGTGTCTTCTTAAATAGAAATCTAATTTTCCTTTGCCGCTCAATTCCCCCTCTCCAATTTTAGGGTTTCAAAATGGATTAGGTAGGATACAATGTATCTACCCCATATCTTGTTCTCTTCTAGAAACTTTGCCAATTATATCCTTAAAAATGCTCTACGTGGTGTTATGTGCCACCAACTCATCATTCTTATCTTCCTTTTTAATTCACAAATTTCTAGATAACAACCTTGTCGGCTTAGATCTGGCGAATCTTCGATTTCCAAAATAATGCAGTAACTCGGCATTATTGAGTTACTAGTGCTTGGCACCTCTATGTTACTCGGCACCTATACCTACTCGGCACTTGGTTCTACTCGGCACTTGATTCTGCTCGGCACTTGGTTAACTCTGTGTCACTCAGCATCTAAACTTGCTCAGCATCTGAAGTTTACTCAGCATCTGATCTTGCTCGGCATCTGAACTTGCTCGGCATCTATAGTTTACTCGGCATCTGATCGTGCTTGGCATCTGAAGTTTACTCGACATTAACTAGGAATTTGCTCGGCTCCTTCTCTCTAATGAATTTAGTTGAGCTTTACAAAAGACTTAGCTAAAACCTTAAAACTTTGATATGTTTCAGTGTTCCCATTCTTTGTATCTTATAGTATGTCATCAAATACACTTTTTCATCAATGACTTAGCTGATCCTTGTACTTCATTACAACATCATAACTTCAACCTTTCTCTAGGTGTTCTGGTTACATCTTATTGATTGTCTCCTCCTTGACAATCAATTAATTGATAGTATTTGGATCACTAAAGCAATTGTCATTCCTGCAAGTAGCAAGTTTGATATCAATGAAAAAATAATGATTGAGGACATTCTTTACCAGTTCCATATATTATTCCAACAACTTTTCTTATGATCATTTCAATCATTTCCAACACTTCCTCCTCCTCTTCTTCCTTCTCTTCTTCTTCCTTCTCCTCCATTAGAGCATGCAATTCACCTTCAGTAACTATGAGGGAAGAAGTGTTGTCATCATCATCATCATCATCATCACTATCATCATCTTTAATTATAACAGTTTCATCTAATGGCTTGTTGAGATGATATACATCTCTCCAGACATCTGAGGCATTCTTAACCACTGATTCTATGTTATTCATTAATATAAAACATGAATTAAGCTTTAGAATCATTCTATCTTCATGCTCTTTTATTACCTTCTTTACTTCTACATTAGTTAGATTAGATACTAACTGTCTCAACTATTGTTCAAAGATGTCTTTTACAATTTGCACCGTGTTCTCCCATTTGACTTGGATTTTGAGAAAAAGATCTGCATGGATTTGAGGTTGAATTTGAGCAGGGGAGTATTTCCAAATACCCATCTTCTCCATGACTAAGTCCTCAATTTCTTTCTGCTTAGCTAGAGTCTGAGTCTCATATTTGAGAACTTTGAAGTTACATATTCCTGCTCCAACTCTTAGCTATTTCATCCTTTCCTCAAATGTAGGTGGAGAGTGAATGAATACAGGTTTAGTTTTACGTTTCCTACCTCTCTTGGAGAACACTGCAGTTGGTTTCTTATGAGGTTTAGTGATAATCACTCTACCTTTATTCTTTGCTTGTTCCTCTTTCTCTAATTCTTCTTCTTCATCATAATCCTCCTCTTCATCCTCACCCTTACCCTCAGTAAGTATTAGAGGACCTTTAGCTATCTTCAATTTGGAAATCCTCTTCTTGCCTCTGCTGAGAGCTTGAGGAATCTTGATACTGAGCTCTATCCTCTTCTTGGCTTCCTCATAGGTGTCAAATGCAGGAATATTTTGATTGGATGGCTCATTTACTAAAGCCTCAATAATTTCTCTAGCTTCATCAATGTTAATTTCATAAGGCAATGGTTTTATCCATGCCACTCTCAGTATGACAGCTTGAATGTACACTCTGTCACAATCCACCATGAAGCATATATCATCCTTGTAGTCTTCCACAAGCTTGGGTGGGATTTGGAATCTATTGTTCATTTTCTCCTTGAATTCCTCAAAATAATTATCCAACACCCTTTCAAAATTTTCACCCATTTCTTCAATAAATGCATTTATCTAATAAAGAACAGGGGTGTCTTTCCTCCTTATGACTGTGCCCTTAGATGGAAATAATTTTTGAACATAAAAGAATAAAAAGGTAAGAAATGAACTAAACTTGAAGAAATTGTTCTTGGAAGTCTTCACACTTTCAATGTTTTTGTTCAATTGCTTCAGTAATACATCTGACAAATCAAATTCAAGGTTTATCTTTATAACCTTGTATGCCAAGTCAACTGCCTCACAAGGAACACTGTTTGACCAACTTGAGCTATAGATCTTATGTGCAATGATATGGATGCCAAACCTAAGCTCTATGTTAGTGACATTATTTAGTTTCAAATCTCTACTATCCCACTTAGCTAGGGTTTTCTTCTACAATTCCTCCCAACCTAAGGTTTTGGTTGACTTGGCTTTGCTTAGTATTGGCAGACCCATAACCTTGTGTATCATTTTATTTTTAATTAGAATGGGTTGCTCCAACCATAATTGACCATTGTGAAACTGACTCAATATGTATCTTATCCATTTCAATTGAAAATTTTGAGGCATGTGAGGGATATGAGTTACTCCTTTAACTTCAAAATGTTTATACTCGGGCTTCAAAACTCCATCAACACACATTTTAGCTAGGGTAGTATCCATTTCTAGTTTCCCTAATTTTTGAAAAAATATTTAAAGTGAGTTTGAAAGTTGTTAATTAGGAGTACCTTAGATGGGATTTGCGACAGAGCTCTATAAGAATCAAGTGATTCAGCAACGGCCAGAACAATTTTGAAGTTTGGTGCTTTCCATTCGATGCCCTTAACCAACATTTTGAAACCCTTCTTTGGTTTAGTGCTGCTTCCATTAGTAGAAGCCATCACTGCTTGGTAGATGATAAAATTCATGAAGATCTCACTACTGAATCACTCAAAAACACTACAATGCTCTTTCAAATCGCTCTGCTCTTCGAATGCTTTAGATGTGATAAAAAATGAAGTCAAAATTTCCCTTTTGTTGAGAAATTTTCATAAACGCTCGATGCCATTATGACAAAGTGCGTGACAGATTATCATCTACTGACCTAACTCGACAAGAGTATCAACTTGGTGAAAAAACCAAATTTCCTTTACTCCCAACCTCACTCAGTAAGGTCTACAACCAACTTTCCTTGGTGGAGTCTAATGCAACTTGGTGAAAGAAGACCTTTCTATCATCCTAAGTGTATCTGGAATACTAATTGGATCATTTGCATTCCTCGTATTTCTTGGAACTACTTATGATTTACTTGGTATAGCTCTAATACATTCTTAGGAATATAGTTTGAGGGGATGGAGTCACCCACTTCTTGAGTGACTTCACTACCATGATTTGAGCTTGTATCCTTAGTAGATTTAGGAATCCATTACTACCTCATTTGTTTCCTTATATTGTCAGCACTTACTTTCTTTTCATCTTCAACTTTTCCTATATTCATGCAATTTTTAGCTATATGACCAAGTTTAGTGCATGTGTAATACCTTATAGTAGTATCTTTCTTTCTTAGGTAATGCCTTGCACAATTTATGCTAGTGTGTCCATATTCTCCACAACAATGACATCTACACCAGGTATTGTAGTCCCATCCAAATATTGCCTTTCCAAATTGTTCAACCCTTCCATTCATTGGCTTTGTGACCATGCTGATTGTAGTTGTAGCACTTCCCATTGAATTTTGATTTTCCATTGCTCCAACATTTTTTGATGTATGGCCAATTTTCCCACAATGATTACATGAGGGTTTTTTATTCCTTTTTGCACCTTTCTTGGAAGATTTACCTTGTTCTTCATTGTATCCTAGTCCTTCTTTACCTTTTTGCCTATGAAGATTCTGCTCATTTTGTTGATTCACTTGATCCATGTCTTCTTGTGATTTCAACATTCTCTCATTGATTTTTTTTTTAGCATTTAGGTCATTCTTCAATTTTTCAATGATTTTCTTTTCACATCTCAGTTCTCTGATTATTCTTTCATTGATTTCCCTTTCATAATTTAGATCACTTCTTATTCTTTCATTTTGTGCTTTGAGAATCATGATTTCTTCATTTTCTCTAGTGATTTGATCAATAAGTTATTCATGCTAATTGGATTGATTCTATTCTTCATTGTTTCTTGCCTCCAATTCTTTATTTTCCTTATTCCTTTGTTCCAAAATTTCACATATTATGATAGATTGGATTTCTTGTTCTCTTCTGAGTTTCCTTACTTCTTGTAGAGAGCCATTTTTTGCTAGGAGTTCCTTGATTGCCTCATTAGCTTCATCTGAGCTGCTTGATGGGAAAAAGTCTTCAATTTTTTCTTCAATATACTGATGGTCATCCATTTGTCTTGAAAGTTCCTTCCTTCTTTTCAGGGATTGGGAAAGATGCTCCTTTGTTTCTTTGAGTTGACCTATGTCCATGTCCAGATCTAGCTTTTCATTTTCAATTGCTTTGTCAAGTCTGAATATCTCCATTTTTCCTTAGATCTTTTCTCAAGCTGTCAAACTTTTATCCTGAGAACCACAAAACTCTGACACCAGTTGTTGGAAATATTCAATATATGACAAGTTACTGAGAGGGGAGGGGTGAATCAGTAACTTTAAATTCTTCCTTCTAAATTTGCCACAAAATAATCTATGCTACTGCATGTATTAATACTGAAAGTTAAAACATTCATCACATAAAAGAACATAATATTTTGGTGACCCAGAAACCTTCCAAATAGAAAGTAAAATTGGGGTGGGGATGATACCCATAAAAATTCAATATTGCAACACAAAGTTGGCCTGTTAAGGCTTACATTGACCACTTTTGGTGATCTTCCCTATTAGGAGCACAAAGGACTGCTAGGTCCACCTTGTTGGAGGATTTACCAACATACAATGAAGTATACACTTGATTAATAGATTTATACAAAGACTATTAAGTCTACCTTGTTAAAGGATTTAGAAACCGATTCACCTATTAAGATGAAGTAGTGGATCTACTTACAATTGATTGTTGATAAGATCCTTTATGCACTGATCACCTTATGTGATGGATATAACTTTTCAACCTCTATAATGACCTTGCTGTATTCCTTGAACTGCTGTTGATAATCTTTCGCATGTACTTCTCAAAAACATTTCATATTACTTCACTATTGCTTCATACATGTGATATCTTACAATACACCTTACATATATACCTTTCAAATTTACAAAATTGCAAGGTTGATCAAAACACAAGTGAACAAATACATTACAAAGTTGGCCCAATAGTAAATAACTTGGGTTCACTAAACTGACTCAGTGACCTTCTAATACATGGTGTTCAGTACATTACTCGACATTGTCATGCACTTAGTAGAAGTGAAGGCTCGATCCATACTAATCACTCGATGTAGTTCTGAACTCGATGACCATTGGTGACTTGGTAGATATTGTACATTGAGTTTACCTTGCTTCACTCAGTAAACAATACTACTTCCAATGCTCAATTTACACTGAATCTGTATGACACAAGCTTACTATTCGGTAGTCACTGTGAAGCTCGGTAGACACTGTTGATCTTCACATTGCTTGTATTTGCTTAGTAGCCACTATCTGCTCAGTGTAAACTGTTGAACTCCTCAAATCTTGGTTAACACTGGAATGCTTGGTGAGAGTAAAGAATTAAGTGTTGAGCTCAGTAGCTATACTGATATGGATAAGTGTTGTCACTAATGGCAATACTAACTTAATGCCAACACTATTGTTACTTTCTAACAACTATATTAGTCAGGATAAATCCTTTAAATTAAGTTTTACCTAATAGTCATGAGTAAATCCTTTAATAGGGTGACATTCTAATGGAATGTTCTGAAGTCCTCTAACAAGAATCACTCCTAACAGGGTAATTGAAATCCTTTAATCAAGGTCACATTTAACAATGTGCATTGTAACCTTTGACAGAGTTGGCTCCTCACAAAGGTAACTTCAAAAGAGTGAAAATTGGTAGCATGTTACTGGTAGTTTTTCCCAAATTGGGTTTCCACATAAAATCCTTGTGTCAAATTATGTAAATGATCTTTTTGTATTTCATGTTTATATTTTTTCAAAATTCATTTGACCTAGGATAGTAATATACTATGGTTTGAGATATTGGATGATCAATGCATGCACATGTATTTGTTAAGTACTAAAAAGTTTTATTGTACATTTGGACCTTGGATAACTGATTCACCCCCCTCTTAGTTATTCTAAAGCATTTCAACACACTCAACATATACTTCAAGTTCCTTAATCTTCTACTATGTTTCATGTTCAAGCCTATGCATTTGATCTATCTTTGATAACTCAACCTTGAAGATCATGAAGTGCATGAGCTTTATGACAAGTTGTGTATTGATAGGAAATTAAGATAGGAACATAAACATTTGGAGACAAAAGGTCTCATCCATGTCCTTCATTTTCTGAAAGATTTTAAAGAAAACTAATTTTTTATGGTGTTAAGAAGAGTTCACAACATAAAAATGTAGCTAGATGAACTGACTAAAACTATAAAGGATGTAATCCATATCGTCACAAGTTATCTGATTACAAAGAAGGTGAATCTATTTGTACACCCTCAAAGAATGAAATTGAAACTAACACTAAGATTAGTGGGATGGGCATGGTTTGGGTATTTCCCTAATAGGATATTTGGACATAAAATTTGGAGTTTATGTCATTGCAGACAACATATTTCAATTGATAAGATCTAATAGTGTGCCATCTATAGTAGTTGATTTGAGATACAAAATTGTGAATAAAGGTCACAAACATGACTTAGTTGAGCTACAGTTGAGGCAACTTACCAAGAATAGGAGAATGATTAGGGTTAAAAGAAAAAAATACATACATATTTGGTTCATCATAAGTATGCATTTTTTTTACATGCAAAACTATTTTCCCTTAATTGGTCAAGTGAAGTAGAGGACATACAACCCTATTATTTATCAAATCAATGAGTTTATTCAACAAATACAACATTTTTTTGAAAGTGTTAGGAATGATTACTTTGATAATTTCAAGAAGTGAATAAATCAAAGGTACATAATTCCACCCAAGTTAGTTGAGAAGTATCATGATGATATTTATTTTCTTGTTGATACCGACACCACACTTGTGAAAGTAGTGAATCCAAGGGTTGTATGACTTGAACCCTTGGAATATGAGATTTATATTGATCAAGCTACCAAGGCAATATGATCTTTACTTAATGAACCAATGGACAAGATGGCCAAACCATTTGGCACATACAAATAAGCCAAGAAAGGAATTAAAAAGGAAATTATCACATCTAAGGTGCATAAGAGAACCAAAAATATGCTTGACACATTAGAAAGTGCACTTGTTACAAAATGAAGGAAAGGGTGAATATATTGATGAAGAAGAAGACAAAGGAAAATCAATTATGATTGTAGAACCTGACAATAAGAAAGGAAAGAAGAATCCATTAGCTATCCCATGAGTCCAAAGAACACTAGGTCAAGGACCTGAGCTACACAAGTAAAGTAAGAATTACTAAACCAACAATGTTACAAGTCAAGACATAGAAAAAAGGGAAAGATGCACCTGCATCATCAAGTAGGCCAACCAAGAAGCCTACACAAAGGAGACAAAGGTTAATTCTCAAAGATGATGATGATGAGGTTGAGGACAGTGAAAGATCTAATTTTGATGAAGGAATTCATTTTAGAATTAATGTACATAAGAGACAAGAGACTGTTGATGAAATCACTAAATATATTAGAGAGAGTAAGTGTCTATTTACTTTCAAATATTTCAAGTAAAATATTATGAATGGGGAGGACAAGAAGAAGATAAAATATTCCATAGTAGTGATAATGACTGGAATTTAATATACACCTCTAGAGATTTGAGACTAAATTCTAGAAGAGATTTATCAAAGAGTTGACAACATATAGAAATATGAATTGTAGATAGAAAAGGAAATGAGAGGATAATTACTTTCTAGATTAATGTCTAATTTTGGAAAGGAAGAAATAGATAAGGTACTAGAAAAACATAAAATTAGATTTATATAAAAGAGAAGAGCTCCCTATTTTTTGAAAAGACACTTGGAATATGTTGAAGAAGAGTCTCAAATGATCTGGAAATAGATATTTAACATCAAAGATCCAAAAGAAATTATTCAAGTTGATAATACCACGATAAAGAAAAATATTAAACTTGAATATGTTAGTGTTTCTCCACAAGAAATGGTAATTTCTATTCATGAAATGGTTGAAGACATAATTAGAAGGAAAGAAACTATCATTATTGAAGACTTAACAAAAGAGGATCTAGTCAAGGAATTAAAGAAGGATGAAGATATTACAATAAATATTGAGTTGAACACTAAAGGTTCAACATTAATCAAGCCATCTCATGCACACATGCCCAAATTTACACTTGTGATTAAGTAGATCAAAGAATTTATGAAACCAAAAGCATAAACTATAAGTGATATACCCATTGGATTATTATATAAGTTAGCTTATACTATTCCCGTAGACATAAAAGGACAACAAAAGGACAAAAATACTAAACAAGAAGCCAAAGAAATAAAAGGGGGAGAAACTACTGAAAATAAAGATACTAAATAAAAGACTCAAAATATTGATGATCAAAATACTCAAACTAGAGGAGACTCCACTGAGCACAAAGTAGATGATTCTACTATAGGTGAGTTAGCACCAACCCACAAACCCATGAGTGAGAAAAATATTGGTCAAGGCCAACAAATAATTGTAAAGGAAGAAAAGATTGAGAATTGGTCACTTTCAACATCTACATCTAGCCTCATATACAATCTTATGTTGTTATATTCTACCACCCCAAGCCAACCTAAATAGAAGAAAGAGGAGAAACTGAGTGAAGAACCCAATAAATTATGAAGTGGTTGGTATTCAATCAAGCATGGCTCTGGTTCCATTTGTACAACCCATGGTAGTTTCTACTATTGATCTGAAGATCAAGAAAGATGAAACCAAGAAAGAAGCTAAACCAAAACTAAATTGTAGCATCGAGTACCAATGTTATTGATTCAAAAGGAAGTTAAAAAAGAAAAAGAAGGAGAGTGCACCAGCTACTAAGTCCAATCTAGTTACACTAGATGAAATTATAATTATACCACACTAGAATATGAATAAATTAGATTACGATGCTATTGAAATGTATACTACTCTATGCAACACAAAAATTGAGCAAGATAGACCAAGGAAGGAGCACGAGCATAAGAAAGTGTTACATGATATGAAAGACATATTGGTGGATGTCATATCAAATATTTTTTGAGGTACAAGCCACCTATTTTAGATCAATTAGTACAAGTTTTTGATAAGATTAATGCACCAAAGATTGACACTCAATTTAAGCTTATGGAGAGAGCAAAAAATAAAATTGAGTGCAAGGTTTTGGAGATTATTGTTGGAAACTACAATTGGAGCAATTGTTGTGTTGTCATTGATGTCAAACCCATTGGTAAGACAAAGTGTTAAACCTACTAGTGAGACATTTACCAATAGTGTAGAGTGCTATATCATTTTATTGATAAAGAGGATTAGAAAAGAAGAGATTATGAGTTAACCTAGTGAAATATTGAGCTGAGATCTGTTAAGTATCATAGAAATATAGTGGTTGCTTGATAAGTTAGTCCTTGACAAGATAATGTGACATTGTTAAATCAATACATGAAGTGTAGAAGACAATTAGATGAAGGTAAGAGTTGAAAGAAGGAAAAAGTATTGATCTCTAAGCCATATTGCCTATTAGTGTCCAACACTTAGTTATTTTCTAGGAAGTATTGGTCAATCATCACTAGGACCAAGCCATCCAATAAAGGCTAAGCTACATGGAATTATTTTATTTTACTGACAAATCAAAGGTTGTCAAGAACCCTAGTATAGACTAAGTCACAATATATGCCAAGTGAAACATATGAAGAAAAAGAAATGTAAAGTCAATTTATGCCAAATGAGTAAATACATGTTGAGTTCATAGAAGTCAAGAAACAACATGAATATTAGTTATGACTGAGCATCAGGATATTCAATTGCCGAGTAAACTAATTTTGTTGTATGTGTTTGCTATGGCACAAAAACTTATGTAAAACATTTTGGGCAACTTCTCTATAAAATTTATGGATTGTAGGGACAACTAAGGAGCTAATTACATGTTTTGGCAGAAGACATCAATCCCTAGGGAGGTAGAATAACCAATTAGAAAACATAAGGACTGAGTAGAAAAATAATGAATTATGGATCATTGATGATGATCTATAACCTTCCACTATTGTCTATTTAAGAAGGGATCAAACCCTAAATCTATAAGTGTGTGAAGAAAGATTGTGAGATGCACAAAAAAGATAAGAACATAGGAAGGAGAGCTAAGTTTAATACATTTATCATAAAGAGGAACTTGGTAGTAAAGGGTAGAATAGAGCTCATCAGACAAGGAGATCAGATATATACATTGAAGAGAGAATATCTATAATCATCTTGATGAGAGAAAACTAATGGATCGGGTACTAAGAAATTATAACCAATATATTAGGGAAAATCTCTTAATAGAGTGGTTTTAATAGACCTAGTCAAATCTCATAACAAAGTGCTTAATTCATTGTAAATTTAAATCCTTTAATGAAGGTGGATTAATAGTCTTGTAATGTTTCTAACTGAGAAGACCCTTCATAGAATAGATCATCACAAGTGATCACCATTGTAGCCCTAACATGTGAGTGATTACTATAGTAGTGGAGATTTGTGGGTGTCATCCCCACCCTAGTTTTACCTTCACCTTGGGGGGTTTCTGGGTAACCAAAACCTTTGTGCTATGTGTTTACATTTTCATGTTGATGAATGCCATGCATAGTTAGATTTATTTTAGTTTAAAATATATGGTTATATGGTATATGGTTTGGATAGGAGATGGATTTGGAGTGAATCTAGTTAACCAATTATTTTGTTCAAGAAGTGAATTTTTTTATAGATAATGATTCATCCCCCTCCCTCAATATCTTGCTTCCTAATAAGACTTCTAATAATTGGTATGGGAGCTTTGTTCTCTTTGAAGAAGTCTAACAACTTGAGAGTTTAGATCTTAAAGATGAAGGCTTAAAAATTGGGAAATACTATTGAGAATTAGAGAATTGACATTTAACTCATACTGCATCAACTTGAAACAAAAAGAGAGGAATTGAGAAAGTCCTTAAAGAAAATAAGAGAAATGAACATCTAGTAAAATGACACACTCTATCAAGAAGTTGACACTAAAGGATCGTTTTACAATGGGAATTCCAATTAAAGTGATGCAACCATAGTGAATCTATTAGAGAAAAAAACATTCTAATTGAAGAAGTTAGATGATTGAAGGGAGAGCATGAAATACAATCAGTAAGGCTATGTAAAGTGATTGGACAAAAAAGAAAGTAAAGTTGACAAAGTCACAACTAAAGAAGAAAAAACTATTAGACTTGAAGAAAGGTCATCTGATGTGCAAAATCTTACAAACACTTAGTTAGACATGATGAATCAATTATTACTTGAAAATTAGGAGCTAAACAAAAAGGGCATGGAAATTGCAAATCTGAGATCACCAAATGACCAACTAAGAAATGAGTTGAGATTTGAGAAAGAACTACTAGAAATGATGAATAAACTACGTGAACATATAAGATAGTTTGAAGAACTGATGGGATCACCAAGGTCATCTAGCAAAACTTTTGGATTAGGACACATCAAGCACTACTCATCTACTGAAGAAGGTGAATCATCCAAGAGTGGAGAACAAAGAAATGTAAAGCCTAAAGGGAAACCTACATGTCATCATTGTGGCAAGGTGGGACACACAACAAAAAATTGTAGGAGAAAGATTGGTAAGCATAATCCTAAACCTAAGTTTATTGGTAACTATTTTAATTGCAAGAAACAAGGACACCATGCACATGACTGGAGGGCAAAGGAAAGTGAAGTGCCTATTGCACCTAGATTTAAAGGACATTAATACAACTATTAGAAATATGGACATAAATATGAAGAATGAAGATCCAAGAAAAAATCCAACTGACATCTAAGAAGCAAGCACATTCACCTAAGCAAGGTAATTCTTATACTTGGGATTATAAAGCATGGTATAATTTTCATTATTATGGATAATATGGCCACATTTCAAAGAATTGTGTTAGGATACATTTCATAGGCAATTATAAGAAATGGTTGAATGGAAGCTTAGTTTTTTTTAGTTATCACAAGGTTGGACATGTTAGTAAGAACTATAGGACCCAAGCACCAACACCAAGCAATGAATAAAATAAAATAAAAGGAAAAGTTAGCATAGAACAAAGAAAGAAAGAGATGAATCAAACCTAGAAATAGAAAGTAGAAGGTGAAAGTAGTAAATCCAATAAAGTTGAATCACCCAATCCAATGGATCATGTGATCACACCACATCTAATTAAGCATAGAAGGTATGTGATGAATTGTATACTTGAATGAAAATTTAAATACCAGTTCCTAACAAGAATATGATTAAAATTGCATTTATGCATGAATCAAGATGCACTAGGACAGATCTAAAGGAAGAATTGAGCAAAATAATTTGCATTTGTAATAGATGTTGAGTATCAATGTTATGGTCTATAGAAACTAAGCAATGCGATATTGACTAAGAATTCATACATAACCAAGGTAACATATTAACTGAGCTAAGTAGTGGTGATTGAGTATTGAAAGGGAAGAAATGAGAACACAATGATATGTGAAGGTTGAGACAACTATAATACACCTGCCTAAGTATACAACATTTATTGTAGACCTAATTCATTAGATTGAAGATATATACCAAATTTTGATGTTCATTTTTATCTACCAACACAGGTGATTCAAAGGTAATTAAGGTGATTCTAATGAAATAATGACTGAGTCACAGTGTGTCATCAACAAGATTTGAAGAACTAAGCAAAGATGTTGAAGGAGAGTAACACATAGATTGTGAGGAATGACTAATGTCCACCCAAATTCATGGTGTACCCTATTATGATGATTGAAGATGCATCTAGTTCCTTGTCATTGATTCCACTGAGATTCTTAATGATTCATGATGTTTGATCATGCTACATGTATAAGATTTCAAAAATTGGAGAGTATGAATTATGAGTTGCTTGCAACAAGTTATGTAAGAATGGAATGTTGAAAGATGAAAACAAGATTTTTTTTGAGAAAGGGATTACTCATGCCCTAACATTTCCTAAGGTTTTCAAAGTAGAATGGATAAATAATATAATTAGCCAAGTACATGACATTAAATTATATTTTGAAGATGGATTCGTGAAGATCAACAAAGAAATCATTCGCCAAGTTACTAGTTATCCCACATTAGATAGAGTGAAAACAATGAGATGTGCAATAAAGAATGTTGTAGAGGATCACACAAAGGCCACGTGGAATGGTCAAGGAATGTCCATAGATGGAATTGGAGATCCAATTATTGAGTTTGCAATACATGTGATTGCACAAAAAATATTTCAATCAAGCTTACTGAACATTGTTCCTTGCATTGCAGTCAACCTAGGTTACAAAATCATAAAGAAAGATCGTAGTCATGACCTGGTCGAGCTACAATTATAATAGTTCTCTAAAAATTATGGAGAAATTTAAGAGGCCAAGAAAACTTCATGTAAGTTTGGATCTATGTGTAGACACCTAAAATCTCTTAGAAAATAAAGTATTTTCTAAAAAGTCCCTAATGACATCATCATTTATTAATTAATTAATTATTTTATTTATTTATTTATTTTTCGTGCCATTAAATCCCTTTATCTTAATTAAAAATATTTAATTAAGAAATCCCTCCCAAAAATGATTAAATCTTATTTAAACATTATTTCCTTATTTATTAATTATTTAATTAATAAATTGACCAAAAATCCCAAAATAAATAAATAATTTATTTTTTGCCCAAAACTTGGCCAATTTCCTTAAGACCACTAACCTTTTCCAAAATCTTCTAATCCTTCTTTAATTTTGATTAAAGGCTAATCCCATCATTTTCTACCCTTAATCTCAACTCAAAATATTTAATTAAGGTTAAATATTAATCCTCATGTTTATTAAAAATGTTTTAATGAATATCTCCTCAACCCAAACCCATGAAATAAATAAAACTTTATTTATTTCCTAAAAAACCTTTTATCCTCATCCTAAGCCTATATCTCTAAACCTCCATTTTAGCCTAATCCACCCCATCCACCCATACTAACCAAGCTTAGCCACTAACTCACCCACCCTCATTGAATGCCATCCACTTGCATATCTCTAACATCCCTAATCTAAATCCTAAATCACTTCTAATCCCCCCCCCTAACCTTGTCACATTTCCTAAGCAAGCTTAAGACTTTCCTAAGCCAAGCAAAGTGAAAAATCTCCAAAATATCCCAACCACCCAGCCATGAATGCTCTTACAAGGCCATAAAGACTCTTAAAAGCCCATTCATTCCTCTTACAAGCCATTTATGAAGGGTCTTTATGAAGATATTATCCCTTGAGCCTCCTTTGTTGACTCATCCTTGCCCTTTCCTCCATCCTCTCACCCTGTGACATGTGTCACTCCCTGATTGGCTGTAAAGAAGCACAATCCATGTGCTCTCCTCTCATGCAATCTAAGCCCTCCATGAGCTTTTCCCCATCCTTGCATCTTAGCCCTCAAACCCTCAAGCCCTTAGCCTATAAATTGGATCCCCTCCCAAGCCATATCATCACAATCCTTGAGCTAAAGTTATAATGTTAGTTTGAGAAACAAAGCCCTTAACCATACCCTTATAATGCCAAATTGAGAGCTCACAAAGCTACCAAATTGCCATTGCCCATCCCCACCATTGAAACAAACTTGAAGCCCTTTGAGCATACATACCAATCCTTCATTTAGACTCATCTACCAAACAAAGAGCTAATTCCTATTGGGAGAGTCCATTCATTTGGCTCACATTCCTGTTAGGGGTTCCTCTTTTGTCTATCTTATATGTTATGTTGATTTAGTTAATGTTAATGCTTTTGCTTTTATCAAATTAGTGTTTCTAGCATACTAAAGTAGCATATACATTTTGGCATGCCCAGTTGGACCCCACTATGGGTCATTCATTCATCCATTTCAATCCATGTTTTATTGTTGTAAACTAACAATCTAATATTTTTTGTTGTTTGAGTGGGTTGTAGGGTGTTTCTCTTATTTTTGAAGGTTGAAGAATGCATTTGGGAAGATAACTTACCCTCTAAAATCAAAAAATTATTTAAAAAATAAAAAATTCTAAAAAAAACCGCGCCCATTAGTTTTGTTCATGCGTAGTGTCATCTTCGTAGATTGGCATCTGCGCCTGGTGAACTGTCATCTTCACAACCTCAACTATCACCTCTACTTGAAAAACTGTCATCTCCGAAGTTTGGCGTCTCTGCCTGGTCTCCTATTGGCCGCGTCGCCACCAAAATTGTCATCTTCACCAGATCAACTGTCATCTCTGCTTGACAAATTGTCGTCTCTAAAGTTTAGTGTCTTTGCCTGGTCTCTTGTTGATTACGCTGCCACCAAACTGTCATCTCCGCAACCTCAATTGTCATCTCCATAGTTCAATGTCTCCACTTTCTTTTTGATTATCTGCACCACCAGCTCAACTATCATCTCTGCAGTTCAGTGTCTCCACCTACTTTTTGGTTGATTGCACTGTCAAACTGAACTGTCATCTCTGCCTCTTTCTCTGTCGTCTCTGCAAATTAGCATTTTTGTAGTTTAGCGTCTCTGCAGTTAGGGGTCTCCACCTGGTGAACTATCGTCTCTACCTATTATTGTTGCCTATCTGCACCATCAGTATTTCTATTTTAGCATCTCTGTTCCTGTACTTTTTATTTTTGTTAATGCTTCAAGTTGGAATTGAACATTTGCATCCTAAGCATGTGTGTTTGCAAGGTCTAGATCAAAAAACTTAAGCATCAGTTGGAAAAAATTCTGTCTTTTAGCCCAAGATCATCCAAGTCTTCTCTCCCCTTGTCGTCTTTCGAGGCCATCTTGGGTGCATAAGATTAGGATCCAAAATCTTGTTTAAGTTTTAAGAGGCCTGCTTGGGGATTTCATCACCCCTTGGGATGACCTCAACTCCAGTGTTTCGGTGGAGTATAAAGATCGGGAGGTGAATCCAAAGACACCTCTCTTGGAATCAAGATTTTTTCGCTTGGGCTAAGCCTCAAGAAACTTTATACCCTTGAAAAGTGAAAGAGGAGAAGTGGGTTACCACTCCTCTCGGCTGTGTGACATTGTTTTGGTTTCATCTATGGATTTGGGCCTCATGTACCTTGTGTATATCGAGGACTCCCTAGCTAAACCAACTGTTAGCCTTGTAGACAACCATCTAGGGTGTTAATGTGTTTGAAGTGCTTGATCAAAAAATTTGTAGAACATACACACTCCTTGGCACAAGTATCACATTTTGAGAATCAAAAACTTCTATCTGGTTGTTCCTATCTATTGCTTGATTTTTTATTTGTTGAATGAATGTTTTCCAAACATGGTCAATCCTAGCTTAGGGCATACTTAGCATAGTCACTGCCTATTTCAAAAAGTTGAACAAGTCGAAGTAAAACAACCAAGATCTCCCAAAGCCAAGAAGATTTAGGAATTTATGTCAAAACAACCCAAACCCAAACAGAAGTTTCACAAAGCCAAACTCAAGCCATATCAAGTATACCAAGAAATTGCAGCTAAGAAGAAGGAAGTAACACCAAGCCCTCAAATTGCCAAACTCCACAAAGTAGAAGACAAAGCTGCCGACGAAGCCCTTCAAGAAGCTTGGTTAGATCACACTATCAAATTTAACAAACATCCAAGAGTTAACCCTACTTATGCCTTACCAACTAGGCATAATTTCTATGATTAGACCCCCTTGTTTCTTCACATCTTCTTGCATAAGCTTCACTTTAGAGTCATCTTTGTAGGAAAGCCAGCCATCTTTAGTCCTCCCCTTAATAATTTTTAGCTCATCCATCTCATTTAGAACCAAACCATCTAGCCAGCAATCCAAAAATTTCACATCGAAGCCTTCAAAATTATTGTCACCTTGCCAAAAGTTTGCCATTGCTACCATCTTGCCAATCCACCAATCTCACCAAGGTTATCCCTTTGATAGAGCTTTGTCTAGGGTAATCTAGCTTTGTCACTTGTTATCCCTCATCACCTTGAGCTAAAGGTTGGGATCCACAAGTGGTCAATCTTGTGTACTTCCTAAAGGATCATCAGTCTATCCTTAAGTTGACACAATCACCACCAAGCTTGCACATAGGGAAGCAGACCTTTCATGATTTGGCAACATATCATTGAAGTTAGAATCCCTAACCCAATCCTCCTTAGGTTTTGTCATATAGCTTTGCCTCAACCTAGTAATTCATTTTCATAGAAAAGCCATCCACTTTTGCATCCATCAGTGTTGTTGCATCTCATCCCTAGGAACATTTTCATGCCACCTGCCACTTGCTTAGCCAAGAAGAAGAAGGAAACAATGGAGCCCTATCATTTGGATCAAATAGCATCGCTCCCCTTGAGAACTCAACCATCCTTCAGCCCAGAGAACACTATACCATCACCTACTAACATTGAAGCTTTCATGAATCAACCAGAAAATGCAGTATTGGTGAATGCCATTATACACAAAAACAAAGAAACAATCATGGCTAATTTTTGAAGGGACAACATCAGAGCCTTCGACTTTAGAAGACCTCCTCCCTTATTAGATCCATCTCACTTGTTGTTTGGGCAACTCCCATCACCCATAGGCTCTTATGATTTGAATTATCCTCAATATGTGCCAAAAGAAGAGCCTCAACCCACCCCATATGATCCAATAGACCCAAACATACCAGCCTCCACTCAAGTTGAAATCTCCCTTCCGCAAGCCAATCTAGCCACCACCACTCCACCATTGGTCCATACCACTCCATCCCAAACCCCCTTCACCCAAAACACCTCATCATTCACTCCCTTCACTATTGTTGCTACTGCTCTCCTACCCAACCTTCCAAATCCACCCATCTCCCAAATTAGTGCTAGCATCTTTGGCCAACCTCAACGATATACAACCAGGATTCCACCCATGGGGCCAAGTAATCAACCTTTCATCACCCCCAGCTTGTTTACCTCAGCTTAGAGCACAATTCCATCATTTCCACTAGTTCCTTGGAGCTCAGTGCCATCAGCCACAAATCCACAAGTTACTACCCTCACTCCACAAAGCTATCAAACCCCGCCAGCTACTACCAATGTTCTACCAAGCTCTCAAGTGACCCAAGCTCCTGCCACCACTCTACCAAGCTTTCAAATCTAGCCACCAAGCTATCAAACCCCATCAGATCTATTTCCAAGCTTTCAATTCCCACCACCTCCACCACCAACTAATCCATTACCTCCTATTACTAACTATTTTTCTATGCCACTTCTAGGAGGAAATCCACCACCACCAACCACCAATTACTTGGCCTCTTTTGCCATGCAGATACCTTCCCAAATGGGGGCACAACCCACATATATTGGTCAAACTCCTCAAATCCCAAAGTCAAGTTCAACAAGCTCCTCGATCCTTTACCCAAGCTTCATAACCATCTTATACCTTACCTCCACAAAGCAATCCATTTATCCCATAGCCAGCCTACATCCCTCAATCCCTATCCCAAATCTAATATCAACAGCAAGCCTCACTACACATGTAGCAATATGTGCCCCCTCCACCTTAGCAACCAATCATCCACCATTTAGTTGCTCAAGCCATGTACAATCCCTACCAGCCCATACCTCAAAGCCATCCATATTCCATTGCCCCATATAGCACATACCTACCTCAGGGCACTCCTACATTGGGGGCACCCTAGCCATCACCCATTAATTCAGAATGGGAAGCCATGAAGATAGCTTTGAACAACATCCACGAGGGAAATGATCCAAAAACATTCAAGTTTGAGAATGTGTGTCCTTACCCATTTGACAGATCCATTACCATGACACCATTTCCCAAACACTTTGAGATACCCAAGTTTGATAAATTCAAAGGAAAAGGAGACCCTATCACACATATCAAAAAAATTTACATGCACTACCAAGAAGTGGCATACGGTGACGTCTTCCTCTTGCATGTCTTTCCCAAAATCTTGGTCGAACCAGCTCTTGAATGGTTTTATAGAATCCCATATGGCACAATTAAAAACTTTGCTGAATTATCTGAGGCATTTGTAGCCCAATATGCCCATCTTGTTGAAACAGAGCTATCAGTAATTGATCTTGTCCACACTAAGCAAAAAGGTGGAGAAAGCCTTCCCAAATATCTGCAAAGATGGCAAACCCTTACCACCCGCATATCTTGCACCTTGCCAGAGTGCCATTTGGTGAAAATGTTTATTGATAATGCCCATCCTAGCTTACCACATGACCATGAACTATTTATAGACCTACAAAGATATCAAAAAAAAAGGAATGATCCTTGAGCAAGGACTCATTAAAGATGGTGTGGTCAAGATTTAAAAGGAAGCCAACCAAAATCAAACACATTCAAATGACAAGTCTAGGTATTGGAACAAAAACAAGCACGTTGCAACAGATGGGCTTACCGATACAAGACATGTGAATATTTTTGGTCCTTCCCAAAACTAGTCCAACCCACCTTATCAACCAAACAATCAACAAGCTATCAACTACCAATAGCAGAATAACCAAATCTATCAAAACCACAATCCAAGATCCAACTTTCAAGGGTCTAGCAATCAAGCTAATGCCATCAATGTAGCTGCAAGACCAAAGCTTAAGTTCCAACTTGCACCTAGAAACTATACACCCCTTGGTGAGCCATTGGATGTCATTTTTGAGAAATTGACTAAGGAAAACCTTATCAAATTTCCTCCTACCCAACAAATTGATCGAAGCCAACCCAAAGTTGCATGGTACAAGGACAATGAGTACTGCAAATTTCATAGGGTAAAAGGTCACACCACCCTTAGATGCATGAAACTAAAAGATTATGTGCAGGACCTCATTGATCAAAAAGAAATCACCATTGGTGCCCAAACCTCTCCCAATGCAGGCTTACAGATCTATCAAAATGCTTTTCCTCCTCACAACAACCAAAATCCTAGAAAAGCACCTATCCAAACCAACAACAACAACACCAACAACCACCAGCCAAACCGATAGCATGGGAAGAACAATGACCACACTTCATCCTATATAGACTATTGTAGCCTCATAGATTGTATATCCAAGAAAGAGCCTTCTGTCAATGTTATCAATATCCAATGACCAAACAATGAGTGTGCAGTCACCACTCGAAGAGCACAATTTAACATCGTAGGCCCACCCATTTCACCAGCACCATCAGCTCCATCAAAAAGCCAATACAATATCTTGGAACACCTCAGGAACATGCTAGCCCAAATCTCCATTTTAGACCTTCTTCGTAATAGTCATGTGTACAAGAACATCCTTGACAATGCTCTCATAGAATCCTATGTCCCTTCAAATATCAATGCTACTAATTTTTGTAATCTCGTTGGACACCTATCCTCCTCATGTGCCCTATCATTCAAATCCACCAACATACCTATGGTCGAGCCAGATCGCACCCTTCCACTTCACATAGCCATCATGGTATCAAATTTTGTCCTAAAAAGAGTAATGATAGATAATGGATCAGCCTTGAATATTTGCACCCTAAAATTCATAAAACAAGCTGGGTATACTGAGGCAGATATCATCAGTGAGGTAATCACCATCAAAGCTTATGACAACTTGGAAAGAACCACAAAAGGAACTATTTTGCTGCCAGTCAAGGTTGGGCCAGTCATCCAAGAAACACTTTATCATGTTATTGATCTAAACCTACCATTCAACATCCTCCTCGGTCGTCCATGGATTCATGCCATGAAAGCCGTTCCATCCACTTACCATCAGTGCATCAAATTTTCGCATCGGGGCACTAAGGTAACCATGCATGCCAATCCAAAGCCCTTTGCTTATTGCAATGCGATTGAAGCTTCATTTACAAACCATTTCCCTAAAATTGATATCGACGCAACCATTGCCAGCTCATCCCACACTTGTAATGACATAGAGACCATCCTCGCCTCCACCCTATCTACTGTGAAGATCAATAAAAAAGGCTATGGAGAGTATAGTTTGTCAGATGCATTTGTTGTCGGGCACTCCCACTTGATCCACATGCCCATCGACGACTGACATATCACAAAGCCAAGGAGATTCCACCTCCTCGATACAAACAATTTGGCCCAACAACCTTTGTATCCTCAAAAATCCCTCTTCATGAGGCGCTCACTCCAGATATCAACAATTGGTTACATAAGGACGCACCTGTAAGAAAAAATGCACGCCTTGATCACTTAAGCCAGAAGTATCCCCAAGAATATAAGCTCATCACTGACAAATGGA
This sequence comes from Cupressus sempervirens, assembly GCA_028749045.1. Classification (NCBI taxonomy): domain Eukaryota; kingdom Viridiplantae; phylum Streptophyta; class Pinopsida; order Cupressales; family Cupressaceae; genus Cupressus; species Cupressus sempervirens. Next base: position 824,525,596 of record CM053786.1, read on the forward strand.
ACTATCAAGGTGGTGGTCTAGGACCAAAAGAAAGAGGCATGCAATGCCCCATCGACGTACACAAGTGGGAATCGAAGTCAGGTCTTGGCTTTGGCATACCCACAACTAGGGGCACTAATGAGAATGGTCACGCTTTTTCAAACATTCACCTCAACCTTGTCAAAATTGAAGACATTCCTAAGGAAGTTGAAAAGAGAGCCTACGATGATATCCTCAACCAAATCTTCCTCAGAGACTCTGTTCTCCAAGAACTATCCATCCATTTCATTGACCTACCACTCGCCCATCCACAACTCATAGATTGGGACCAACCAAGCATCATACACATTGATGAGTTCACATAAGAGGAAGCACTTCTCAGATTCATGGGAACCAAAACTCCTCACAAAAAAAAAAAGCCAGATTCTACCTATATCTATAAGTTAGATCCCAAGGGGTATTTTGGAAAAAATCCCCAACCTAGTTCTGATACACCCAAAACTGGAACTAAGGTGAATTCAAGACTAGCTAAGGCAGCGAAGAGAACCCCTCAGCAAGAAAATCTAGAGCCACAAGCAGAACATGAGGATTTAGCATTGCCTCCTCAAGATAATCGACCAGAGGTGTCTTCTATTCTAATTGAGGATACTAGAGAAGTCAAAATTGGTTCTTTAGAGATCCCCAAACTTTTTCATATTGCCGCATCCCTATCACAAGACCAAGTTGACCTCCTCTTTAAGGTCTTAAGAGAGAACATTGGTCAATTTGCATGGTCATATCAGGACATGCCAGGACTTGATCCAAAGCTTGTAGTTCATCATCTTGCAGTCGGTCCAAAGATCAAGCCCATCAGACAAAAGCTTAGAAAAATGCACCTCAAGGTGGTATTACTGGTCAAAACTGAATTAGAAAGAATGTTAGCTGCTAAGGTTATCTGGCCTATCGACTACTCAGAGTGGATCTCCAACATGGTCCATATCACTAAACCTTCCAATGACATCAAAATTTGCACTGATTTCAGTGATCTTAACAAAGCTTGTCCAAAAGATGATTTTCCCTTGCCCAACATAGATATGATTGTAGATCTTACAGCTGGACATGAAATTTTGTCCCTCATGGATGGATTTTCTGGGTATAATCAAATCAAGATTGCAGAAGAGGATCAGCATAAGACAACATATACTACCCCTTGGGGTACCTTTTGCTACAACATGATGCCTTTTGGCCTAAAGAATGTTGGGGCTACCTATCAAAGTGCTATAAAAGCCACTTTCCATGATCTTATCCATAGCATTTTGGAGGATTATGTGGATGATATCTTGGTTAAATCTCATACCTTCATGGATCATCTTGTTGACTTGGAGAAAGTCTTTGATAGGTTAGCCAAATATCATCTCATGTTGAATCCCAAGAAATGTGTCTTTGGGGTTACATCTGGCAAGCTTCTAGGCTTTATAGTTTCTAAACGAGGTGTGTTGCATAAAAATGTAACTAAGGAATAAACATCAAGCAACTAATGCACATTCCTACATTATCATGCAAAACCTCAAAATATGAAAGAAGACATGTAAATGAACAACATGAAACAAACAAGAGTATTAATGACATCAAAATAACACTATGCAAACCTCATGAAATCATCAAGTGTAGATGATTTCATTGTTGTGGGATGCGGTTGCTCACAAATCTAGCAACATAACAATAGGCTAGATAGTTCTTGTGAAAATGAGGAGAGGGCTCTCCTTTTATAGGAAAATGGATGCAATGGATGACTAAGATCAAATGGGAGATGAAACAATAGGATCTCTCAGGATCAATGAGGTTTCCATGAGGTGGAGGCCAAGTAGACTCCATGTGGATTAGGGTTTTGACCATCCAAAGGGGGCAAGATGCTTCCACATGTGTGAGCAACCTTTGATGGTGACATGTCAATGACAGGTGTAAGAGGTGTGTAAGATCATGTTTCCTCACACATGTGTGAGACACATTGATTCACATGTGAAGGGGGACAAGGTTGTAAGAGGCATGCAAGATATGACAGATAAAGAAAGTGTGAACATCTCTCACACATGTGTGAGGATTCCTCATACATGTGTGAGAACACACTTAGGATCAAGAGGTGATTAGCTAGGATGATTAGGAAAAGAAAGCATGATTAGGAAGTGGGTAGGTTTAGCAAGATGGGTTAGGTAGGCTAGTGAGGTTAGGTGAGGGTTAAATGTAGGAGCCATGTGCTCAAATAGGATTAAATGTAATATTCAATTCCTAGTGGGATTAGGAGGGAATTAATTAAGTAAATGACATACTTAATTAAAGTGAAAGGGGTTAGATGCAAGTGGGAATTGATTAAGATTTAAATAAACCTTAGTTTATTTAATCAAAGAAAGGGGAATATAATTAAATAAATGTAAATTTATTTAATTAAATGATAAGGTAATTAAATAAATAATAAATATTTATCTAATTGGTCAAGAAATGGGTTTTGGACAAATTTTGGTGTCTACATTTTGCCCCTCTTTGATATAGCATTAGTAATGTTATATCAAAGAAGAACAAAATATAGTGGCTAGGAGGATAAGACTAGTAGCATGATGCCCCAGTCATGGAAGGATGAGGAAGGATGACGAGGGTGGAAAGGTATGCCCCCTCGAGAGGACATGCAGGTTAGGAGAACATGGATGTTCTCTTGAAATAGAAGGGAGTTATGTTGCAATGGTGTGAACAACCTAAGTTTGATATTGTACTCAACACTATGTACCAAGGTATGAGGAACCAAGATGACAATGTGTTAAGTATGTGAAAATAGGGGTCTAATACAACCATATGCCTTATGAAACCATGATATGGAAGACCATGATCCCTGGGACAATAGGGTGCAAAGACCATGATACATGCAAAAAATGCTAATGCATACAATTAATCAAGCAACCATGCACAAAAGACCAAAAGAAAACCACCATTTTGCCCCTAGTCAAGCGGAAAACCCAGTAATGGATCGATTGATGATGATTGATTAAGGATGGCAAAGCTAATGCTAAGCATAATGCACATCCAAGGATTGGGAAGGATTCATCCCATGATAATGATGTTTGAATATGGTTAATGGATTATCAGCTGATTGGGTCAATTTGATTAATTGATTAAGGATTGATGTTCAAGATTACGAGATTAGATTGATTGAATTAGTATTGATTGCATAGTTGATATGTTTTTTTGATTTTTGATTTTATGGCAGATAGAAGAATGAACGTGGATGAGAGTGGAAAAATGATGTTGATAGGATGAAGAATGATGATAGTAGAATTGATTTGATGTGAAAGAATTAGAAGAATTGAAAATTGATTGAAGTAGAGGATGAATGAATTTGATTGAAGTGATTGGAAGAATTGGAGTGAATGTGATATGAATGAATAGAATAGATAGAAATGAATTGATTTGAACAAATGTGGAAGAGAATGGATAAAATGAATGGATTGAATGAATGTGAAATAGAATGAATAGAATGGAACCAATGACAAGGGAGGGTCGAAGTATGGTAAATGGAGGAAAAGCAACATGATGTTGGTGGATGCAAGGAATAGTGAAAGGATATGAGGGGCCAAATGCTATGCTGGCGAAAAAAATGTGGGGCAAGGATCATGTTTCGAAGGAGTCCAAATGCCCCATACCAAGGATAGGAATATGGTGAAAAAATGGTGGGAAAGGATGCATGAAAATGGAAGGATAGTGTGAAGGCTAGTGTATGGGGGAAGAGGAGGCAGGTGCTCTTCCAAAGCATGTATGAACCTTTTGATATTGTGCCTCTAGTAGTGATCACGAGCATGGGATGAAAGTGGAATGATTAAGGGATATGGGAGGTAGGTATGAAAAAGGGATAATGATATGAAGGGTATGGATGCAATGTGGGATATGAAGTGGATGAAATGGATGTGATAACTAAGATTAAGGACATATGAAAATGGGATGGATATGGATGGAAAATGGACAAATGACAAGGACGATGGGATCCAAGATATGGACAACATGTCAAGATCAAAGATAGGGAAGAATTATGGATGTATATAGGATAATGGATGGATAACGAGAAAGGGATATGGAAAGTAAGCATGAGTGGATGGGAGGAATAGAAGAGTCAAGATCAACGATGGAAGTGAAATATGAATGGTAGATGGAAGGATCGAAGATATGTAAGGTAGTGGTATGAATGGAGCTTGCCCCCAGTGTAGAGTGCAAGTGGAAGAGGAAAAGTGAATGGAGGGATAAGTGGAAGTAGAAGGCAATGGATACATGATAGGAGAATGAAGGGAGGACTCGGGCATCTATATACGTGGATGGTATCCCTTGATATATTTTTCCTTTTTTATTTTCAAGGAATGTTTACTATTTGCTCATAGATGTTGATAGGATAGTGAACAGAGGAAAATGGCTTATGAAAAAGGTTGGATTAAGGAGGTGGAGTGGGTGGGAGGAAGACATGGTTGATGGATGCTAGGTTGGAAGACTTGTGAAGGAAGCGAAAATATCGTCATTGGCACACACCTTGAAGGGTGATGGAAAGAAGGGAATTGCGAAGGATATGTAAGTTTGGATTTTGGGATATACGGACCCAAAATAGATGAAGGAGACGATGGGTTTGGGATGGTGGATTTGGGTATATAAGGACCCAAAATGGATGTTGAAGCCTTTGGATTAGCAGAATTAGATGCCATGTTGAATCTTTCTTTGAGATTCATTGCTACATTAAGTAGCTTTGGTATCCACAAAATTTTTGCATTTTTGATTTTGAGCCTATGGATATGGTGGATGGGTGTATGGAAGGACCTAAAATGGAAGGAAGGGATGAAGAGTCTGGCGGGGGAACATAAGGACCTAGAATGGATGAAAGTGAGGAAGGAATGGGAATATGGATATAAGGTCCTAAAATGGACTTGGAAGATGAATGAGGGAACGCTTTAGGTTTGTATGGAGGAACTGTGGGGTTGGAAGAAGTGGAAGGTTGACCAACATCTTGAGACATTATTTCTTCAATGGGATAGTTATCATTTTCAACACAAGATGTGAGTCCATGTATATGGGGTTCATGAATGGATCGGATAGGTGTGATTGGATCATGTGGAGGAGTATGAGGGATAATAGGATCTTGGGATGGAGTGGGATCATGAAAGGGAAATGAAGGGGTACTTTGATCTTGACTTAGAAGGGGATCATGAAGTGGAATGAGTGGATCATGAGATGGAATAGGATCACATAATGGAGGGGAGGGAATGAAACCATGAGATGGATTGATTTGATCTTGACATGGAGGAATATTAATGGATGGAGTGGAAGGAAGTTAGGCATTAAGTGGAGGAGCTATGCAGACTAACTCTTGAGATGGAGTGGAAGCAATAATGTGCATGGTACATGGAATGTCTTGATCTTGGTTAGGAAGGGAATCATGAGATGGACTAGGGGGGATAAATAGATCTTGAGGGATAGGGGAAGGATGGGATGGCAAAATGCTCAGATCTAGAGGAGGAGAAGCATCTATAATATCATGCTTTGGAGGAAGGTCATGAGATGGGATTGGGGGTATGACTTTGGGTTGGCGCTCTTCATTTTGTATTTTAAACTTAGCCAAGAGTGATGTGAAAAACCCCTTACGAGGTGGGGATGATGTTTGTGGAGGATGAGGATCATGTGAAGGTTGAACTATGGGTGGGGGATTACATGGAGGGTTGGGGTTGGATGGGACATGAGGACTAGGATCTTTGAAACATGGGGGAAGAGGACACATGGCATGGAAGTTTGACTCTTTTTGGTGACTTGCTAGGAGATAATTCTTTAATTGTTCCATTTCCATGGCAAGGGCATTTGTGTTGGAGGAAGTGTGTGAGCTAGTAATGGAATTGTATGGAGTTGAAGGATAATGAGGTGGATTTCCCTTGTCAAAGGTAGAAGAATAATGAACATGAGATGGACTAGAGTTGGATATGAAATTTTGAGGATGGATTTGATATGCAGGTTGAATAGGATGTATAACTCCATATTGTCTTTGAAGATTGTCAACCATTTGATTAAGAAAATTCATATCCATAGATGTTAGAAGAAGAGTGATGAAAGATTTGATGATGAAGGAAATATTAACTTAGGACTAGGAGAAAGTTTGGACTTTGTGTTGACTTGAATTGGATTCGATATTGATTTGATTGAATTTGATTTGATTTGATTTGATGTTGATTTGATTGGATATGATATAGATAAGAGTTTGATTTGATTTGATAAAAACCCTATCAGATTGCAAACAAGTGAATACACGATTTGAATTAAAGTCCAAGGTTTATGAAAGTGCTCCTATGACCAAAGTAGAATATTTGATGAAAAGTTGAATTAGAGGAAGACGAATGAAATTAGGAAGATGGATTATGGAGGAATATGTAAATGGATTAAATTAGAAATTGATTAGAAATGAATGAATTTGACAAGGGATTAGAGTAGAAGAATGATGATGTGGAGGATTGAATTAAGAATGCATTATGAGGTTGGCGGAGGAAATTGGATCTAGATGATGATGAATCATGACTAGGATGAAGAATAGGAATTAGATTGAATGACGAGAAAATGATGTGGACAAATGGAGATGATGAAGACGTCAAGGAATGCTGTGAATGATGAAGACAAGAGATGTATGAGGGTGATGACTTGGATGGAAAGAAGATGTGATGTGGAAGTGATGTGGAAAACTTGACTAAGAGGTCTTAAACCAAGGCTTGTTTTTGTTGTTTTTTGAAATTGTTTTTGATTTTTTTGGATTTTTTAACTTTTATGATTTTTTTGGATTTTTTGATTTTATGATTTTTTTGGATTTTTATGTTTTATGATACAAAATCAAACAAGAAAATATGTACAAGGCAAGTTTAAATGGTGTTTGTCCCCTTTGAATGGGGAGGTTTTTGAACATTCAAGCACGTAAAACACACCAACAAACTTATAAGGTTTCAACTAGGATATACAAGGTTCAACTAGAGGGCGTCCTCAATATACGCAAGGTACGTGAGGCCCAAATTTGTAGATGAAAGAAAATACTGCCACACAGCTGGGGGGAGGCGGTAACCCAAATCTCCTCCTTCACTTCCCAAAGGTATAAAGTTCTTTGGGGCTTAGCCAAGAGTGACAATATTTTACTTCCAAGAGAGGTGTCTTTCGATTCACCTCCCAATTTTTATACTCCGCCAGAACACTGGAGTTGAGGTCGTCCCAAGGGGTGATGAAATCCCCAAGCAGGCCTCCTAAAAAATAAAAATAAGACCACTTATTTTTTGTGCACCCAATATCACCCGAAGGCGCGAGGGGAGAGAATACGTAAGTGGCCTCGGGGTTTAAAAAGACACACATTCATTCCCAATGAAAATTTAGGTTATGTAATTTACTTGAAGACACACGTGTTTAAAGCATACAATGTTCTTTCCAACTTGAAATAGTGCCAACGTAAATGAAATGTGGATTCGTCAAGAAGAAATTAAATCAAGCATGTCCATAAGCAAAATGTTGAAAATGAAATCAATTTCCCTTAAGGTATTCAAGATTGTGTGAGTTTGTTTTAAGCGCCAAGCCCAAATGTGATTTAGCCTAGACATACATGTCCATTTCCTGAAGGCATTAAAGATTGCGTTCAATTGTTTTAGCGTTTAACCATGCATTCAAAGATGAGTGTTTAGGCAGACAAGTTCATTTCCAAAATAAATTGACAAAAAAAACTGCAAGAAATATGGTTAATGAGAAAATATCCCTGCAAAAACACAAGTTAGGGCAGTGAAAATGTAGGACAAACGTTAAACAACCCTGCAATGAAAAAGTTAGCACAAAGTTTGGACTTTGACAGAAAAATAGAGATCTAAACTACATCAAAATCTCATGAAACTAGAACCATGACGACGGGCTTGGAATTAGCTTTTTGCTAATATTTTGTTTTGCAAAAACAGAGTTCGTATGCTCAAGTTATGAGTAAAAATGTGAAGGTTGCTTTGTATGGTCTAAAAAGGCATGTGGACTACTGATGCAGTGCTGACATCAGCAACTTGCAAGCAAAAAATTGACAGTTAGGGACATGTTAAGAAATTATTATTTTTTGTTTTTTTGCTAAAAAAAATAGTCACAAGATGTTTGAGTTAAAAAGATAAATCGTATTTGTAAAAATGGAAAAGGTAAACAAAACTCGTGCTATTTTCTATATATATATTTTTTTTGCTTTTGCATTTTTTGAATCAAAAATAGTATTAAAATTTTGAAAATAAAATAAAAAGGTTCAGTGGCACGTTTAGGGCCGCGGGAGGAGGATTGCGGCATGGGCGGAGGGCTGGTGGTGTTCGCGGGTAAAGGGAGCAGGGAGAGGAAGTGCCGTGAGGGAGGCGGAGCTAGTTTGAGCGAACGGAGGGCGGTGATGCGAGATTAATTTAATAGCAGAGGCACGGGATTGGTTATGGGAGGTGGAGGAGTGTTAAGCCGTGGGCAGAGGGTTTGCAGGGAGCGGGCAGTGAGTGAGAGGAGGAAAGGGGAGATGAAGCAGCGTTGGGCTTTAAAGCCGCGGGTGGAGGGAGGGATGCAGGTGGCTGCATGGAAGCAGAGGCTGCGGGGTTGCAGGTTGTTCGGCAGCGGACGGTGAGCGGGGCCATGGGAAGGGGAGGAGGTGATATCCATGGAAGAGCAGAGCGGGGGTAAAGGATGAGGAGGAGGTGATATCTGTGGCGGTGGCGGCGGGCGTTGGCTCTGCGTCGGGAGAGCGTAGCAAGGCGGGGGCGGCGATGAGGAGGGGGAGCGGGGGCCGCGATGAGCGCTGGCTGCTGGGAGGGGGAGTGTGGCGCAGGGGCGGTGTGGACAGGAGTAGGGTAGCCGTCAGGAGGTGTAGGTGTTGCAGCGAGCTACAGTCATAGGGGCGGCACTCGCAGCCGCCACCGCTGGTGGCGCCTATGGGTGGCCGAACCTGCAAAAACACGGGTTAAAATTTTTTTTGTGTTTTAAATTTTTTATTTTTTATTTTTTATAATTTTTATTTTATTTTATATATATATATATATATATATATGTATTTATTTAAAACTTTGCTTTACATTTTTTTTATTTTTTTTAAATTTCCTACTTAGAATTATATATACAAATGATTTTTTAAAAAAACAATTTTTTTTCAAAAAAAATTTAGTTTTGCATAAAAATGTGTTGCATAAAAATGTAACTAAGGAATAAACATCAAGAAACTAATGCACATTCGTACATTATCATGCAAAACCTCAAAATATGAAAGAAGACATGTAAATGAACAACATGAAACAAACAAGAGTATTAATGACATCAAAATAGCACTATGCAAACCTCATGAAATCATCAAGTGTAGACGATTTCATTGTTGTGGGATGTGGTTGCTCACAAATTCAGCAGCATAACAATAGGCTAGATAGTGCTTGTGAAAATGAGGAGAGGGCTCTCCTTTTATAGGAAAATGGATGCAATGGACGGCTAAGATCAAATGCAAGATGGAGGACTAGGATCTCTCAAGATCAATGAGGTGTCCATGAGGTGGAGGCCAAGTAGACTCCATGTGGATTAGGGTTTTGACCATGCAAAGGGGGCAAGATGCTTGCAAATATGTGAGCAACTTTTGATGGTGACATGTCAATGACAGGTGTAAGAGGTGTGTAAGATCATGTTTCCTCACACATGTGTGAGACACATTGATTCACATGTGAAGGGGGACAAGGTTGTGAGAGGCATGCAAGATATGAGGGATAAGGAAAGTGTGAACATCTCTCACACATGTGTGAGAACACAGTTAGGATAATGAGGTGATTAGCTAGGATGATTAGGAAAAGAAAGCATGATTAGGAAGTGGGTAGGTTTAGCAAGATGGGTTAGGTAGGCTAGTGAGGTTAGGTGAGGGTTAAATGTAGGAGCCATGTGCTCAAATAGGATTAAATGTAATATTTAATTTCTAGTGGGATTAGGAGGGAATTAATTAAGTAAATGACATACTTAATTAAAGTGAAAGGGGTTAGATGCAAGTGGGAATTGGTTAAGATTTAAATAAACCTTAGTTTATTTAATCAAAGAAAGGGGAATATAATTAAATAAATGTAAATTTATTTAATTAAATGATAAGGTAATTAAATAAATAATAAATATTTATCTAATTGGTCAGGAAATGGGTTTTGGACAAATTTTGGTGTCTACACGAGGTATAGAGATTGACCCCAAGAAGGTCAAAGCTATCTTAGACATGCCTCCTCCCCAGACACTACGACAGCTTCACACTCTTCAAGGAAAGCTTCAATCCTTCTGGTGCTTCATCTCCTAGCTTATAGATAAGTGTACGCCATTCGCACATTTACTAAAGAAGGATGAAAACTTCAAGTGAGATCCTTTATGTCAACGCAGCTTTGATCATCTCAAGTAGTATCTCACCAATCCTCCTATCTTGGTTCCACTAGTTCCTGGTCATCCCTTGATCTTGTACATATCAGCAACGCCTACTGCTCTAGGGGCACTTCTAGCACAACTTGATGACTACAGCAGAGAAAGAGCCATCTACTACATCTGTATAACCCTAGTTGGTTATGAACTCAATTATATTCCTATGGAAAAAGCTTGTTTGGCAGTTGTCTTCTCAACTCAAAAGCTTCACCACTACATGCTAAGTCATACCATCCAACTAGTCTCCAAGATTGACCCTCTCAAGTATATGGTCTCTAGAACAACACTTACAGGCTATTTGGCCAAATGGGTTATGCTCCTTAGCAAATTTGACATCCAGTATGTGGACAAAAAGGAAATCAAAGGGCAAGCTATAGCAGATCACCAAGCTAATGCACCTATAGTAGATACATATCCTTTGATCACAGAATTTCTAGATGAGCATATATGTCTAATTGAAGAACACCCCCCATGGAAACTTTATTATGATGGCTCATACACATCTCATGGATCAGGGGCAGGAATATTGTTGGTCACACCTCAAGGAGATTACATTCCAAAAGCCTTAAAGCTACAATTCCCTAGCACCAACAATATAGCTAAATATGAGGCTCTCATAGTAGGATTAAAGATAGCTGCCAAATGGAACATCACTGAGTTACAAATCTTTGGTGATTCTCAGCTCATCATCAAGCAAGCCCTAAATGAATATCAAACCAAAGATGAAAAGCTATTACCCTACAAAGAGCTAGTTGATCAGCTAACCCAACATTTTACAAAGCTTCAATTTACACAAGTGCCTCAAATGTAGAACAAAGTAGTAAACGCTATGGCTACTATCAACTTGCTCTTGAAAATTCCCCAAGCAACTATACAGTATGAGTTTTTAGTCGAGCAACTTGTCACACCTGCCTATGCGAATGATGACTCAAATCATGTTTGTATCTTGGTTGGTCCCCAATCCCCTTGGTACCATTAGATTTACGCTTACCTTAATGATGGTATCATATCCCCTCACCTCATAGGTACCCAATGCCAGAACCTCATCTGAAAATCATCCTGCTATGTTATCATATCCAATACTCTATATTTTTGGGGTTATCACGATACTCTCTCTCGATGTTTAGATGAAAATGATGCTGCGATAGCGTTAAAAAAGTACACTCTAGACTTTGTGGTGCCCACACGGTATTGTCCTAGTGCAAAAAATCTTTAGAGTAGGCTACTATTGGCCTACCATTGAAGAAGACTCTTATGATTTTGTCATAAAGTGTCTCCCATGTCAGCAACACACGAATCTTATGCACGCTCCAGCACAGGATCTACAGCCTATTGCACCACCTTGGCATTTTGCACGTTGGGGCCTTGATCTAGTTGGAACTATCACACCTCTCTCATCTGATGGACATAAATGGATAATAATAGCTACAAACTATTTCACCAAATGGGTGGAAGCAGTCCACCTAGTCTCAGCTATAGGAGTTCAGGTCTCCAAGTTCATCTTGTACCACATTGTTTGCCGCTTTGGCATCCTATCCACCATCTTCACCGACCACGGAGGTAAATTTGAAAATCTCAACAGGGAAGAACTATGCAATTCCCTTCATATACATCATCTCTTTTCTAGCCCATATTTCTCACAAGGTAATGGCCAGGTAGAGGCAACTAACAAAACCCTCCTCAAAATCCTAAAGAAAATTGTCAATGATTCTAGCTGCGATTGGCACCTACAAATAAATCCATCCCTATGGGCCTATCAAACTTTCTTTCATACATCCATAAGCACAACTCCATACTCCTTAGTCTATGGTGTCGAAGCAGTACTACCCATAGAGGTTGAACTTCCCTCCTTGCGCATATCTTTGCGAGGGAAAATATCCGATGAAGAATACAGAGTAGCCAGACTCACTCAACTAGATCTCTTAGACGAGAAGTGACAACAAGCCTATGATCATCTCACAGTCTATCAAACTCATCTCAAAAGGAATTTCAACAAGAAGGTGCTTCCACGACACTTTCAGCTAGGTGACATGGCCCTCAAAGAAAATATGAAAGTCCAAGCTGATCGAGAAAAGAAAGGCAAGTTTGAACCTACCTGGCTTGGTCCTTATGTTGTCACTGCCTCCTTTGGCTTCGAAGCCTATCAACTATCTACACTGGAAGGAGAACTCTTGAATGATCCTACTAACATCATTCATCTCAAGAAGTTTTATGCTTGAAGATCCTTGGTATACCCAACTTTTGAAAAATACAAAAAAATAGTAAAGAGAAATAATCGTCCAATGGTGAAAACTTGGCAATTCAAGCGCCTTGGATAGGTACCTTGGTGAAAACCTGGTAATTCAAGTGCCTTGTGTACTCAGACTAATCCATTATCTATCACTATCCTATCCCTCATCCATTCACTCACCATCCCATAAAACACCTGCTTGTTCCCTTGGTGTTCTGACCAAATATCCAAAATCTAATGAAGCTTGTAAATACCTCTTGTACCCTAGCTTGTAACTCTTGTATCATCCCTTGTATCATAGCTCGTATATCCAAATCTTGTCCAAAGCTTGTACCATATTCCAGCCTATATTATATGCCAAAGCTTGTATCTTAGCTAGTATCCTATCACATGCACACAAAGAATCCCATTTTCACTTAAGCTTTTTGCAAACCAGCTACCTATCTGCCTATCAACTATTACAGACATCCCACCCTTCACAAACATTTCCATCTCACAAAAATTACAACATGAACAAACTTGTACATTTGTAATATATCTAGGTCTGTTAGCTTATACATCCTCTTTAGCTTAGTACCATTGTATCTATCCAGCTTTCATGTCCTTGATCAGCATCTTACACACATCGCACAACCCTCGGTTAGCTATTCCAATGCATCCTTTAGCTAGATCTCCTATCACCAAAGTGTTATCCTTCTTAGTTTAGCTTGCCAAACGCATCACTCATCCAGATCCATCAGCTTAGTTGCTCTTTGATAGATCCTTGTAGGATATAGCTTTCTTCATGTCTAATCTTGATCCGTCAGTACCTCATCCTACCCATCTCGTTGGAAAACGATTCTCTTTTGGATTTTTGCTTTCTTTTGATTTGGAATCTTCCCTTTGGGTCTTGAAGTATCTTTTCCAAGAATTCTTTCTGTTCTCTCCTCAAGGTTGCCACAATCTTCCATATCATGGTATAATGCGAATGGGGCAATCTGGACATAAGGTCTTGATCAAGTCTTTTATTTGTTATTCTTTTCTGCTTGTGGGTTATCCAGTGTCGGTTCCACTCTGATTCTTTCGAGAATCATGTGTGATGCTGAGGAAATCCTTGTGTTTTTTTTCAAGTTAGTCCTTTGGATGATTGGTGACACGGCCTTGATGTTCTTGGTAACCTTGGCAATTAACCAATAGTCCTATAGCAAATCTAGTGCTCAACTACATGGTGGTACTTCTCTTTGAAGTATCCCCCTGCTCAAAAAAGCTTCAATGGTTTCCCTTCATCTCCATTATCCCCCATCCATATCCAGCAGCTATCTCTCCTACCCCAGCTTATGCATCAGTATCTCTTTGAATCAATCTTCACTTTTAGCTTTAGGGATCCACAATCCTAGTCTTAGGGATCCACGCATCAAATCAATCCACCAAGTCTCATCGTTCGAGATCCACAATCCTAGTCCTAGGGATCTCCAAAACCCATCTTCTACCAATCTGACTCTTTGAAATCCTGTTGCATCAACTTTTATAATCCCCTCATCCTTCTCCCTATCCTAGATTCTTTTTTATAGTGCTCCGCTTCTTCATCCTCTGCAATCGCTGAGACCTTAAGCTTGCTTCCTCTTGTGCCTCTAATTCTCCCTTTATCATTCTCTCATAGTAAGAGTTTGAGCTAACTAAACCTCTTCTCTTAAGCCGATCTGAGTCTCCTTGCTCATCTCAGATTCTTGTACTTTTCAAGAAGCCGTCGAGCCTCTCTTTCTCTCCTCGTCGCCTTCTTGAGGGGGCATCTCACAGTCCATTCTCTCCTCTTCTGCTCTAGCCTTGGGCATCTTATTTTCTTATCTTTGATGTCATGCCACTTGCGGCATCACATCAAAGAGGGGCAAAATGTAGACACCTAAAATCCCTTAGAAAATAAAGTATTTTCTAAAAAGTCCCTGATGACATCATCATTTATTAATTATTTATTTATTTTTTGTGCCATTAAATCCCTTTATCTTAATTAAAAATATTTAATTAAGAAATCCCTCCCAAAAATGTTTAAATCTTATTTAAACATTATTTCCTTATTTATTAATTATTTAATTAATAAATTGACCAAAAATCCCAAAATAAATAAATAATTTATTTTTTGCCCAATACTTGGCCAATTTCCTTAAGACCACTAACCTCTTCCAAAATCTTCTAATCCTTCTTTAATTTTGATTAAAGGCTAATCCCATCATTTTCTACCCTTAATCCCAACTCAAAATATTTAATTAAGGTTAAATATTAATCCTCATGTTTATTAAAAATGTTTTAATGAATATCTCCTCAACCCAAACCCATGAAATAAATAAAACTTTATTTATTTCCTAAAAAACCTTTTATCCTCATCCTAGGAAATTCTAGACTCTTCTAGAAAGTCTTCATCCTCATCCTAAGCCTATATCTCTAAACCTCCATTTTAGCCTAATCCACCCCATCCACCCATACTAACCAAACTTAGCCACTAACTCACCCACCCTCATTGAATGCCATCCACTTGCATATCTCTAACATCCCTAATCTAAATCCTAAATCACCTCTAATCCCCCCTAACCTTGTCACATTCCCTAAGCAAGCTTAAGACTTTCTTAAGCCAAGCAAAGTCAACAATCTCCAAAATATCCCAACCACCCAACCATGAATGCTCTTACAAGGCCATAAAGACTCTTACAAGCCCATTCATTGCTCTTACAATCCATTTATGAAGGGTCTTAATGAAGATATTATCCCTTGAGCCTCCTTTGTTGACTCATCCTTGCCTTTTACTCCATCCTCTCACCTTGTGACATGTGTCACTCCTTGATTGGTTGGAAAGAAGCACAATCCATGTCCTCTTCTCTCATGCAATTTGAGCCCTCCATGAGCTTTTCCTCATCCTTGCATCTTAGCTCTCAAACCCTCAAGCCCTTACCCTATGAATTGGATCCCCTCCCAAGCCATATCATCACAATCCTTGAGCTAAAGTTATAATGTTAGTTTGAGAAACAAAGCCCTTAACCATACCCTTATAATGCAAAAATGAGAGCTCACAAAGCTACCAAATTTCCATTACCCATCCCCACCATTAAAGAAAACTTGAAGCCCTTTGAGCATACATACCAATCCTTCATTTAGACTCATCTACCAAAAAAAGAGCTAATTCCTATTGGGAGAGTCCATTCATTTGGCTCACATTCCTATTTGGGGTTCCTCTTTTTTCTATCTTATATGTTATGTTAATTTAGTTAATGCTAATGCTTTTATTTTCATCAAATTAGTGTTTCTAGCATACTAAAGTAGCATATACACTATGCTAGTATGTATATTTTTTCATGTGAATAGTTCATTTCCCACTATAGGGGTAGTTTTATGGGATAAAAATAGACTAGTTATTAAGGAAATATATGTTTTCATTGAGCAATTGGGTGAAAAAATTTTAAGTATAATGGATAACTATTTTGAAGAGTTCAAAGGAAAAATGAAGAATTAAATGAGGATCCCATAATCAGTAGTGGATCATTACTATGAAGAAATTTGTTTCATGGTAGATACAAATTACTCATATGCACAGGAAGTGTTACCCAGAGTTGCATGGCTAAGGCCAATACAATATGAAGTGAATGTAGATGAGGCCACTATAGCATTTAATACTTTTTTAGCTAAAAATATTGACAAGAATGTTGAGCCCTTCAAAAATTATGATTCATCCAAGATTAAAATGTTGATGCAAACAAAAGTGCCCAAAATGGATAGAAAATGAAAGAAGATGATAGAAGATCTCAAGAGAAAGCTTGGAAAAGGACCATTACATATAATAGAGGGGAAAGGTGAAGATGAAAAATCTAAAGAAGAAGAAGAAGAAAAATAAACAAAGTTCAAAGAGTTAGTTGTTGTCAAGCCCAAGGCAACCAAACAAAAGAAAATCATAATTGTTGATCCATAGGCCAAGAAGGACCTAAAGAAGAAAATGAAGAATGTAGTTACACATCTTGAACCTGAGCCATAGAGGAGGTTAATAAAAAGGTCCAAGGTAGAAAATTCCATGGCTACTAAACCTAAGAAAAGTCCAACTAAGAGGAAACAATCCACAAGGATCAAGAATAGGCTACCAAATAGGCCAAGAAGAAGATTGATTATCACACCTGATGAGGAGGAGGATGAAGAAGAAGAAATAGAGTTTTATGACTTGAGAAAGCTTCAAATTACACCTAGGAAACCTCCCATGACTATTTATCAAGTATGTGAAAACATTAAAAACCCAATTTGCATAGTAGATTTCAAGCAAATAAAATATGATTCCTTAAATAAAGAAGATTGGGAAAAGATAGAGAAGGCCATGCTAGACATGATGGAAAAATCTAAATATACACCTATTGTATTAGGAAAATGTATTCCTAAATATTTATATAATAAATTAGATTCAAAGTGTAAGTGGGAATTATCCACTAAAATGAAAATATGGGAGACCACATTGGCTCAAACTATGCCTGACTTAGGGACAATGCATATGTCTATTTTCCTAAGAGATTTTGCAAAGAAATTTGTGCCAAAAGTAAGGGCATATAAAATTTTGAAAAATAAAGTAGATGAAGTAGAGAAGGAAATAATTTTGATATGGAAGAAAGTATTTGGATTGCTAATTACATCGACAGAAGAGGAAAAAGAGGAAGAGGGAAGAGATATTATAGAGTTAGAAAGTCAAGAAGATGATGAAATTGATAGATTATAAGAAGAAGTGAGGAAGTTGGTAGTGTAAAAATGATGACTTTAATCAAATCCATGAATCAATTTAATCGTTTATAATCATTTGCAATGTCACATTTTGTTGGTGTTTGAAAATGTTATGGTTTCCAATTACCCCGATGAGAATATGGTACATTTAGGGGCAGCTAACTCCCATCTTCAAAATACTATTTTAGATACTAGACCAACTATAAGGCTAGACCCTTCTTCACTTCAAGCTCTACAAAACCTAGGTGGATTGACCTTAGATTTGATCAATATGGTACCAATGCAAAAAAAATATTCCTGAATCTATTATAGCAGATAAAAGCCCTTATTTCTAACTCATGTAATGACATAAATCTACAATAGCTAAATGAAAACCCTATGATATTCACAAGCTGAGTGAGGGCATCATATTTAGGTTCTTCAACATGAAAGGGGAAACGTTTGATTAATGATGTTGATTCAACAAAACCTTAGATATGCAATAGTATAACAAATGATCCTATAACTGATCAGTGCCTAATCCATTGGGCAATTCCATGAATTCAATACATACATTTGTGATGTCAGGACAGATTTCATATACCCAGACATCAGATCTATGTAATCACCTTGTGATTAAGACATCAATGTTCATTTAGACCTTATTCTCACGAAATATCCTTCTCAAAATAACCATCAACCCTATCAAACACATCAAGCATTTACTTGGTCCTTTGTTCCAATAGTAAAACCTATTTGAGATACAACTTTAAAGGGATGCAAATGGATTTTAGATCTTGTTCAAAGACCACATAAGACTACAAGTTATTGAGATAGGAGATGAGAATCAGAATGAAACTAATGAAATGCTTGCTTATTTTTATTGATTTCCTTGAAACTATACATTCATATGCATAAAATTAAAACATGAAAAACCTAATAGATCTGAACTATTTGTATTAACCTTCCTAATGCTACCCATAAAAGAGAGAAAATTTTGAAAGAAATGGTGTCTTAGTATTGGGAGTGCATCAAGACTGGAACCAAAAATTGGTATCACAGCAATGAGCAAATTTTCTCCAAAATTGGAACCCTTACAATGAAATAAAGATAGAAAGATATAGAAGAAGATGAATTCCTAAATCTGATCTATTCCTGACATGTTTCCACTTGGAATTCAATCCCTTGCAACTGAATAACCTCTCTCTACCTTCTCCCATCTGATCTAATTTAGTTTTCATCATCATCCTGTTACTAATCTAAAAATATATTTATTTCTAAATGATGGAAACTTTTGTTTGCCAAAATATCTGAAAACACCATGAAATACTAGTGAAATCCCCATTTAACTGACTTAAAAGTGACCCCAACTGTATTTTCACTGTCTTTTACCCACATTCAAGTCATTTCCATACCAAAAATCAATTTTGAACTTCAACACCAAAATAAAGTTGCAAATTAATAATTTGGTATAAAACCTCATATAACTTGAACAAACTGCCTCTTGTGTGAAAACTAACCTCAGAATTGGAAAGTTTGGCTTCTCTCGATTCTGGCCATATATAATATCACTATACTAGCCTTTTAGGAACCTCTAGAAAGACATTTTGAAAATCATCCCTCTATTATAACCACTTGGTCTGCATACCTTTTATTTTTCCAAAAATTTAAAATATCTAAAGTTTGAACTTTAGAATAAATGACCTTTTGATTTAAAAGTCTTTGCTTGCACGTACACTTTGAAAAAATAATAATAATAAATAATATTTTCTATTATTTTTCAAATCTCTGCTTATGCTTTCTGGAAAAGCATTTTAAAATGACACTTCAAAATATTTTACTTTTCCCTTACCCCTAAATTTTGGGGTCAACCCAAGTTTGACCAGATGCCATGTGGTGACCTCTGATTGGCTACTTGATTGCTCCATCATCACCCAGTCAACACGTACCTCATCACCACCATGTCACATATGTGGGACCCACTACCACTTGTCACATTCTTTCATTTTTGCATTGTTGAAATCCTGAGCACTTCCATTTTGCGGGCATGTGTTAGCCCTTCGATGCAGACACGTGTCATGATCCTATGCTTTGTCACCACATCATCTTGCTTGTGTGTTCATTTAAAATTTCTTCTCTAACAACCTCCAACTGGTGTCCACTTGTGTTACTGGGCCCCATGCACAGACTTGGCTTTCACAAAAGCCATTATCTTTAGACATTTACTTTATTGTGTTGAGTTGTATTTAAACTACAAAATGAACACCCCCTAGCCAATATGGGATAAATATTTTAGATATCCTCTTGCCCCTACTCTGGTTTTTCTTTCATATGTGGCTAAAAACTTGCAGTATCCTATGCTTCCCCACTAGCAATCTATTGTGTGTATCATTCCTCAATAGCCTCTACTTTAAACTTGTGTTTCAAAAAAGAAATGTGAAGTGATTCTTCACACATATCATATATTAGAGTTTTATCATCTTATAGACAATGGCATTTTTTACATTTTTTATCCATCGTACCATCACCTACAACACCTAGATGTTTTATATCTCCACAAATGTGAGAAAAGGAATGAATTTTTCCAATGCTCTTCAAAATTGATTCTCACCATTTACCAACGTCCATTCTTGTACTTGAAATCATGTTGCTTGGTGCAAATTTACCAGCATCAATGAAGTCCTCTTTCATCATACAAAATGATCCTCCTGAAGTAGAAGCATTGTGATTCTCATTAGTTGTATGAACCTTCAAATGGCTCCTTGCAAAATCATGAGAAAATCATTTATTATATCCCCTATGGTGCACTTTGGCACATGCATCCTTTTCTCTCTTATCTTCTACAATACCTGATATCTTTGCAAATGTATTGTTAGAATCCTCAACCGTTGACCTATTATTTTTAAATCCAAATAGAGGATTAGCAGCAGATAATATGTCATTTATCTAAATGAAATTAGATTTGGAAAAGAATTTGGATTTCTGTGAGCTTTTTATCCTCTTTTGAGGCAAACCCGGGCCATTTGTATCGCTAGTCAGTAATGTGTTGACACAATTATGTTTAACTTTGGCTAAAGATGCCTACTGGGATTGCAGCTAGAAGAAACATTGCTTCTAGAAGGCATATTTCTCATGCTAGATATTGCTAAGTGTGGCCCAAGTAGATGTCGTGGGCAAAAGAAATGTATCATGTCACCCACACAATTCTTACTAGCCAAGTAATCAAAAAGTTATGTTCAATGTTTAGACTTCTTTGTCAAACGCATATCATTCCCACTATGTATATATATTTCTCCCCTGCTACTTGTGGTGGGCTTGCTGCCTTCAAATGTGAAGTGTTTTCTTTGTGGTATTGACTTTGTATTGTTAAGTCAAGCTGTTTTAGTTCTGAGGGTATGAAATTTGTAAAATCAGTATTTTTTATATTGAGTGGCATTTACTTGGAGTAGATAAGTTTCAGCTGACTCTTGATAAAAATGGGCATTCCTGTTATTAGCCTATGTTGTTTCTAGACTTTTTAATGTTAATCCACATTGCTTGGTGAAAGCATGAATTAAACTAATGCCCTCATATAGCCAAAAAGAAATTATGTCATAATTTTGAAATGATCGGCAATGAGTCTTCAATAACCATATCTACCACACTTCAAATACTTTATCTTAATGTCAATTATGCACTTGGTATTAAAAACATAAAAAATCTTCCCCTTTTAAAATTTTTAATATGTTTGATTCCATTTTGCTTTCACCTTTCAAATCTTACTTGCTCAATGGAATTAGCTGGTCCCCAAAGTGGGTCCGGCTAAAAAAATTTCATTTTCAAACACCTGAGCTTTGTAAATTAATCCATTGATCAATCTAATACTCACTGGAATTAATTTTGGGCACTAACTAACAATTAAAACTCATTTCACTTCTTATTTGCAAACTGTGAATTTGTGTTTGGAGGCCTACCAGCTGACCTTAAAAACTAATTCAATCAAGTAACCAAGCCATGAAAATCGGCATGAGTGTTCAATCCTATATGCTCTACCATACTAAAAATTCTCAACCCATGATGAATTCCCAATCAAAATATTTTAATTTCCAAACATTCATACTTCAATTATCCTGCAGGAAAACAGTGTTAAAAAACATAAACTGGAACGGGTTTGGCATTATAAACTAGGTTATTGATCACTTAGGGTTTTGGAAACTAGGATATAGGTTCTTTGTCATTCAAAATACAAGAATCCATAATTAGGGCTTATGAAAAATAACAGGCTAAATTTGGTGAATTTTTGAAAATAGGCACTTGGAAATTTTAAACTGGGAAATGTGCCAAAAAGTATTTTTTGGTAAATGGAAGGACACAAGAAAGTATGCAAATGGATTCATCATGACTTGTGAATTGGCATACTTCAAGGAATTCCCAAACACAACAAGATGGTACAATCAGTTTAGGCTTACCAATCACAAGATCAAAGTTATAACGTGCCAAACAGGGGTATGGATCAATCTGGATACCTTAGTTATAGCAAAACAATGTAAACTGGGTTTTTAATCATGTTAGAAAACTAATCAAATGGATTCATCATGATCTCAAAATTAGAGCATATGAAGTGTTTGACCCTTGGAACATAATGCAAAAGGAATTTCTTCATTTGGGTCAACTCGGTCAAAGATATAATTGGTCGAACAGGGCTTCCCAGAATTGTGAACAACTACACAAATGTACAAAATAGTAAATGACCAACTTTGAGGGGTTCAAAACCTAGTCAAACGGATTCAAAATGACTTGAATCTTGGAAAATAGGTTCTCTGGTATGGACACTAAATATTTCCAAAGCAACAAGTCATGACATATTCTTGGGTAAAAGATATTCAAATGCAAACTGGGCAAAATTGTAAGTTTTGACACTAGCTCAAAATGGAATTTCACCAAATGATTCGAGATGGCAAAATAACATTGTGGATCACATGAATACATCAAATGAAAGGTGTCAAGACACTTGAGAACACCATCTAAGCCTCAAACTGATAACTGGCTATATATGCATAAAAAGTGCTTTAGGGCATTGATTCTTCAAAAAAATTAATATGTGACTAAAAATTGACCATGCAATTTTCAGTCCCAACAAAATGGTGACTTTTTTGGAGAGTCTATGAAAGAATTCATTGATAAGGAGCTTGAAAATCTCTGATATATTTTGCATATTCAGTTTTGCAAGAAAAGTTTTGTGATCCCCAATTAAGCTTTATTCATGGAAAACAGTATGTTGCAAAATTGGATGTAAATTGTGTTCTATGATTGTTATAGGTCTATCTTCAATCAATTTAGTTTTTGCAAGTGCTATTGAGAAATTCAGAGTCAAGAATGGATTTATGAAGTGAATTTTCTTTTCAAGGTGTTAATGATTTGCAAATTTCTCCTACATCATAAGATTTGGTCCAGATCTGTCAAGTGATACATTATGTTTTATTTCTCACAAAGTGTGAGTGGAGATTCTCAAATCTCTATACCAATTTGTTCCTATTTGATTCTATTGCAATATATTGAAGGATTTTCAGTTGTATGGGTAGATCATAAACTTTGGATAGTCTCTTGAAAAGGAAGTTTTAAATTCT